>CM060963.1:171839199-172366699 GCA_030765045.1 Tenodera sinensis | reverse complement strand
AACAAACGATCATATATATAACATGATATTCTGTTAATGATGAACGGATTAGGTGGAATGTGGGCACCAGGACACACATTGACGAAGGGAGATTGGAAAATTATACAATGGCTAGGAGATATGGATGCGCAAAGGATCAAGGATAAAAAATCACTTAGTCTCTACAATGAAAGCACATCCAGATTAGGGACAGAGTTATATCTTAAGGATTCTAAAAAGAATGAGAGGGAAGAGATTGCTTGCTTTCATTTGGAATATGAAAATTATATATTTAATTAAAGATCTCAGAAACTTGTTACATCTACAGAACACAGGAGCCTCAGAGAAACTACTAAAATTACTGGAAAGAAAAAGAGAAGTGCCTACCCCCGGAATTCTATGGTACAGGGGCCATGATAGACCGAGCGTGGACAACAGCCAAGTTCGATATGAGGCACGTGCTAACAAGAATGTCAGTACATGGTTTTCGCCATATGATATGTAACAACAAAGCATCAGAAATGTATGTATGTAAACTATGTGGACAGATTTGTAAACACTACCACTTAGAACTACGCAGCAAAAGGCCACTATCTATCAGAGAATGTGCAAATATGTAATTTATTTTAATGTAAATCTATGGCTATTTAGCTGCAATAAAAGTATTCTTAAAATTTTCAGGTGCAGACCATTGGGAGAAACAGCTGGTTTGTAGGAAATAGTTAAACAGAAATAAGGAGCTGATAGTGAGAAGCATTTTAGAGCTGAGAAGTGTGGAAAATGTTTATGGAATGTAAGAAATAAATGGACGTTGTCAGTGAAGAGGACAGTAGAAAGAAGACTTTCATAGTTTACGAAAGTTGACTTTGTAATTTTTATGTACTGTCTATTGAATGGCTCCGGCAAAAACCAGACACACATCAGCCTAGCACTTTATCAGTAAAAAAATAAAACATAATATTGCTTGGAATCAAGGATGTAGTGAAGAGAGTCATGTAAGCACTTCATCCATGTGATGATAACATTTCAATTAGGAGCACATGAGTCCAAAAGAAGAGCAGGCACACAGGCACACAGGCAGGCAGGCAGGCGCTGTATCTGTCTCTACATCTGCGTTATGAACCTGAGAATTGAATTGGGCTCTAATTTCTTGTGAAGAGGCGAGAGAAGGAAGAGGCACTTAAAGGAGGAGCCCATCCGTTCGTGACAGAGCTAGCTAGGGTCCAGCTGTCTGACGTGGATGAATCACACACAACATATTATATGCAAGTACGTGCTTCTTACGTTGCGCCCATCTGCATAATTATGCTGCGAGCGTCCACCCACGAAAGAGAAGAGGGGCAGAAATAATAAAGAAAACAGACGAAGACAACAACTGACAACAAGGATCCCCTCCTCTCCTCTCCTCTCCACTAAAGAGAAAGGAGGAGAAAGAATTCTTGTTGGCATTACACAGTACGTATATAGAAGCCAGCTACTGCTGAAGGAAACGGGACAAAAGAAATACAATCCGGTTATAAGACGAGACCTGTTCTGTGAGCACCCACATCGCATTCTTATGCAAACAACCGCGTCTCCCGGCACCGCCATGCAAGAGAGGCCCAACTCCTCCTCAGATTACTGCTGGTCATTTCTCATAACGTTTCCTTCGTGGTGCTGAAAACATTACTGCCCAGTGGGCATTTCATCAGCAACCAACAAAATAACACTTCTGCATTCTTTAAAAAAATTGTATTTTATGGTTCTTTGTTACTCCTTCCTGACGTGCATCAGTGTGATCTGTCTGATATAAAGTGAAGAAAACGAAAACCAGCAAGCAATGCTTCAAGATAGAGGTGATTTCTGGAAGGCTGAGAGTTTCTGAGCAGAGTTCTTCAAGCTTCCTTCAACGCCTTCTCTTGGTGGCATCTGAAACAGAAAATATTTCAGCTTGTATTTTCAGGGAATTAGAGCATAGTGAATTGACAGGCTTACTGTGACAATTTGAAAAATTCATCAGCTCTACACCTTTCAAGCAAAACTTCATCCACATTGCGTATAAAAATTCAAACCAATGATAACGTAGAAAACTCCACAAAAACTGTGCCTAACATAAAATGTGAGCTTTAATGATACCTATATCCTTCTTGCAAAAATATTGTCTTTATTCTTATGGTTTACCAATTATAGAAATGTTATTCAACTAAAGAAGGCTTCGGAGACTATTGCCAGAAAATTCAAGTTCTACAATTCGTTTGTCATAAACATACTGTTTTTCAACATTTTCTCTTTCTTCGACGCTTACCTTTCAACTCGGTCTTTCGATATTAAGATTTTGCCAAAAATGCAGGCTTTGTAAACTAAATTAGAAAACGATTCTAATGTGCTTCTGTTTATCATCTACCTGTCAAAAATCTTCCTAAAAATCCTTGCACACCAAATATATCACAAGAAAAAACTTCCATTATGTTTTGTTTCATCAAAAATGGTTCGAAAATACTGATAAAACCTTACCTATATACCTGAGATATGATGTATAAAATCATGTAAATAGCTAATGAAATCCTCTCCATCTTCGTTGAATTTAATAGACCTAAGACCTTGTGATATTCATGTCATTAAAATACCTAATTTATACAAATGTTTGTTCCTAGCATTAAAAATGTCCAAAATGTTCGCCGTTGCTTATTTGTATTTTACTACTATTCAAGCAATCCACTTTGAAATCTTAAATTGTATTTATTTTGCTTTACACGAACTGATGGGAAAAGTGCATAATGTCACAATTAGTATATGATTATTGCCTATTTTTAAACAGCCGTTTTCAGTCTACAGAATGTATATAATGTTTCCGAAAGTCCTGTGGTATTTAAGTTCAGCAATGTTAAGGCTGCGACATGAAGATTTTCAAGAAAACCTCTCCACGTAAGTTAGCAGCTCTCCACGTCAATTAAATGGAAAAACCTTTCCAACATTTTTATTTTCTCAGAAATGATTCTAAGTGTTGTGATAAGAATACCATATGTTCAACATATTTTCACGGGAAATGAAATGAATAACTTGAACTTTGTGGTAACAGCTTCTGACATATACATGTAAGATGCAGTCCAAAAGTATGGCATACATTTTTGTTATGACACTAGGATTGTTGCTGCAGCAGAAACGAAAGACTTGGTCAACGAACAAACCATCAGTTCAACTCCAAGAGTGAGCGCATGAAGGTACAATGGCGTAGAGTCCATTTGTATACTGCTTATAATATAATTTTCGCAAGAACAGCGTGCTGCCATCAATTTTTTTGTGTAGAAGGTAAAAACTGTGTCAATATTCACCGCGAACTTGTCTGTGTGGATGATGCACTGGATTATAGTAATGTGAATACGTGGATGATAAATTTCAAAACAGGTTCGATTTGCTGTGCTTGGGCAGACCTTGCTCATCTTGCCCATCTGCAACGAAAACGTTTATTCAATATTCTGTTATTATAAGGGTGACAGTGCCATATGCTGTTTCTGTGGACATTTTAGTCACCGGAGAATGTTACATGGACATTTTGAAGAACCAAAAATCGGGGAAAACCGGCCTGAACTGGTAGGAAAGTTTATCATCCATCAAGACAATGTTCCACCGCACAAGGCTCGAATTGTCACCAAATTTCTACTGGAAAATGGAATTGAGAGACTTAAGACATCCTTCCTAATCACCTGACCTTGCTCCGAGCAATTTCTGGCTGTTTGACACCCCGAAAAACACTTTCCGAGGGAGACAATTCTCAAGCCTAGGATTTGCAGTACACCAGTGTCTAAAACATATACCCAAAGACTCCTACAAAAAGTGTTTTGAAAAGTGGATTGAGCATTGGCAACTATGTTTAAATACAGAAGGAGGCTTTGGAAAAATGGCATGCGTGTTATTGATAATTATTTTGTGTGAATAAAGAATATTGAGAATCTTTTATGCATAGCTTTTGGACTGCACTTCGTACATACGATTTATCTTAATCATCGGTCCTCCAATGAGGTTGACGAGATGTATCCTGAATACTATATTAGAAAATTCAGAACTTTGAAAGGGTAAAGAAGAATTTGTTTAATGATTGTTAGCTTAATAATACTGAACAATGGGAAAAAACTCTTGACAATAGCATACTTTATGAATTATAAAATGTTTAATTTAAATTATTCGTTTTAAGTGACTTTTCTATAATTGGTAAATAACAATAGACTCAACCTGACTATACAAAAATGTAGGTTTCATTAAAATGTACACTTTATACGTATTGTATGCGTACTTGTCGAGTTAACAACTGAGATAGTCCATATTATTGATCTGAATTTTCAAATACTATGTTTTCATAAATGGGAAATCCTTCGTTTTTTTCCTTGCATTAAACCACATCAATTTGTAAATGTGGATTAAATGCTTATCTAGATTAACGTGAAGTAGATAAAATAATACGTTTTTGTAAGAATGGTCTGTTGATGTGTGAGTAGAGAAAACTATGTTTAGGTCTTTTGATTTTTCATTTAATTTGTTTTAATTTTTAATTCTTTTTTTTTTAAAACCCCGATTGTTCAACCTTTTTATGTGTGATGCATATAAAGTTATTTCTGTGAATAGAGAACTATGAATAGTTTAACTTACCCAAAAAATTATACGAGTAAAAACGACGGAGAAATAAATTTGTGAAGTCACAAAATCTAAGGCTAGTCAAAACGTTGATAATCCTTGACTTCGACATTTTGTTCTTCCTCAGAACCAAACTGGTGTTCTCCGCAGTTTCAGAAAATATGCCAAAATCTGCTCTAAGTGCATGTGCAATTATTTTTCAAGACAAATGAAAAAAGGCCTGTAATTTGGAGTGAAAAAATAAGTAAACCTAACAAAATAAGTTACCTGGAAAAATGCCGCAGCACAAATTCTAACGTGCTTTGTTCTTATGCTTGTTAAAACTGAGATTTTGTTCTTCCATTAAGTGTTTTAAGGTGAACATATGTACTTTCTGAGGTTACTTTGTATATCTTAGATTTCTTATGTCTAAACATTTCAGGTACAAAAATGCATTTGTGCAATGCTGACTAAGTTAGCTAGCCATTAGTAAAGTCATTAGGAGCATCTCCTGCGAGCTCGGGCAATGTACGTACTGTCTCTTCATACTGTCTGGTCTTAGGGGAGTGAAGGGGAGAGGAGAGGCATTCCACGTAATGTAATTACGGCAACATTCATTACATTAAATATTGTTTTTTCCTTAAAAAAGGAAGTGTATTTTGAGAATAGATTTGATAAAATCAAATTTAATTACATTTTACGGACATTCGTTTTGATCAGCCATTCCATTAAACTAAATTTACTTTACAGGCTTAGAAATAAAAAAGTTCGTTCAATTCCGACTCGAGGAATTAGTGTGTTTTAGCGAAACTCCAGGAATTAGTTTGAGCATTTCAATATTGTGAAGCTCTCAAGGGAAGCTCAGCAAATTTGAGTGACTAAAAACAATTCCCTGTCATTTACAGTGTTCATTACAATGCCAAGGACAGGACGAGTTGAAATATTACTTTCAATATATGGTTTTTGTGTCGGATCTATCGTTTGACAGTTAAACCTATTACATTTAACATTTTTTTCGGTGGATTTTGAGAGCATATTTGGTTACATCGAATTTAATTATATTTTGGGAACATTTATTTCGATCAGCCACTTCATTAAAGTGCATTGACTTTACCCACTTAGAAATAAACAAAAAGTTCATTCAATTTAGTTTTAGCGAGACTCAAATTTATATTTCATGTAAATAGATATTTAATTCATTTAAATGACATAGGGGTTTAGTTTAATAACCAAAGAACACTCAAACAGTACGCAATGTTTCTAATATTATTCGTCTCAATTAATTGGAGTCGGAAGGTTGATCAGGATTGGTAATCACTTATGATTAGGTGGTACGAAATTCACGGGGTCATCTAGTTTAGTATAATAATTGATCTGACAAGACGTCAACTAACCCGCAGAAAGATAATATATGGTAGGAATTAAGCTTGTATTGGACTATCAGAGAAAATATTCACAAGCATTGGTATTTCGTCCAGTGTCCACTGGTACCACACACGCAGAACAAAATTGGTACGTTCATCAAATGACCAAATGTGCATTGAGAATGCGGTACGAACATTATATTACTTTTCAGTAAATGCATGAAAGTAGGGAACAGTGCTATTTGCATCTTATAATTTTTATTGTATACTGCAATTTACATCGTGGATTAAGGACCTTCAATGAAACTGTAAACTTGTCATGTTTGCAGTGCAATTTCTCATTTCTCTGTGCAACTTGCTATCGCCCGTTAGCTCAGACCTTGTGCAGATGAGAGTGTCGTTTGAAGGCTTTTCTGTACGATGTTTTCCGATGGATGAGAGGTCACAAAGACTGTCGTTTGGCTGACCTGAATATGAACTGCAGGTCCGCAAGATGCTCCATGAATACCAACTAGCCGCGGAGAGTTTAATGCAAAACATAAAAGTGACAGGTACATAAAATATTTAAGAAAGCCATAAACATATAGAAATGAAAGAGGGCGGCTTGACCATGGCTAAGGACAAAGTTAACGAATCTCCCTGGAATAAAGAACAAAGAACTCACGTACAACTCATAATCTTAGTAAACAAATGCACTCTTATCTTTTGTAGACAACTCCGCCGAGCACGAGCTGAGCTCGTTTTCATATCTCCGTGGTTGTTAAAAATTTTAATTGGGAAGCCCCGGCGACCTTCCTTTGCTTGTCTTTTGCCGAAAACTGTAAACTTGAACCCCGAGTCGTCTTGGGAACACTATACGGAAAGTGGGAGTATCTGGGCTCATATTACGAGAAACTTGCTCTTCGTGACTAATCCTAACACAGGATTTGTGCTTCTTAGGTGACGAAATTGGAAAGGGATTTTAGTTATAATGTATTTGTACACAGTTGAAGCTAAAAGAAGATCAGACGATACCAATTGGAGAAAATTATACTACTGAGGCTCGGCTGCATAAACGTAAATGAGTTCAACCACCTGAAAGTGATCTACAGTCAAGCTGAACATAGAATCTTGATCTAAGTTCATGAAATTATGATATAAAATCAAATCTGTTAATTTTATTGAATTTTATTATACTTCGATTACCAAAACTGCAGAAGGAAAGCAACAAGCTTATTCTCATAGCCTTCTTTATCTAATTTATATATGGTAAAGCTCATCATGTTGTCAGCACTGATGCTAAAAAGGAACAAGTGACCATCACAGATATCCCCGGTACCAGCATGGGGATTTTTACTCCCCTGGTAGATCTGGTACGGGGTGCACTCAGCCTCGCTAGGTCTCAGGGACCAATTGAGGAGCTACTTGATGGAGAAGTAGCGGCCCCTGGTTGAGAAGGCCGTATAACTGGCCGGCAGGGTTCGGGTCGCTGACCACGTCCCACCCTCCAGTAATACACCCCACCAATGACGCCTGCAGTGGGAAGAGGTGGAGGACGCAGCGGCTGGGTGGCAAGTTTCATCGGCTGTTGCACTGGGGTTTAGTTTAGACCATCACGGACATGAAATAGTTTAAAAGAATCTAGTGGAGTGGAGTGGAGTGTGGAGTTCAAAAGAATCTAGTGTCTATAAATATTGACAACTGTCTGAAAATAATGTAGGTTAAAGCAATTTTATTTTGATTGCAATAAAAAATCTTCCTTTTAAAACCTGTCATAAATAGCTACTTTCAAGTCCAAATATCATCATCAATATTGTATCCCAGTTTTTTCTCCATACCACCCCGAAAAAACTGGTGACTATTTGGCTACTCAGTGTTTAGTTTGGACTTTGGGCTGCTTATGGTATCCTCACCCCCCCCCCCAACTCCCCTTGAATATTTTCCCTCAGTTTTGTAAAGGTTACTTCCCAAAATGGTATTGTAATATACATACCGTTCAGAAGTGAACACCATTTTCATAAAATGAAACAGTCGTGACATGAAACCCGCAACTGGGTTACTATTTATACACACTTACAGTAGCTTTCCAGACGAGATGCGACATTTACGCCCTAGAAAATGAATTAAAAACGGACGCTCGCTGTACAAATGGTAATTTCATCGATGAAATTCCAAGATAGCCACGGTCTCCTCCAGCGGTAACCGCTTTGTTGACAACTTTACGGCTACCGGTGAAGGAATACCTCTGGCATTTTAATTTTTATTATTAGCATTACAGCCCAGCTCATAAACTTCTAAGTAACTTACTTGTGTCTTAGTTTTTATTGTTGTCCTTGTTAAAAAATAATAAAAGCCCTCGGAGCACAAACACACGCCGCGCTGCTTCTACATATGTTAGATATGAGAAACTGCTGCTAAGGTTTACACAGCAGCCACATAATGAGAATATTGTGTTTCAGAATTACAGCGGTTTTTCATGAAAACGTTTCTACGCCTTCAAAGATCACATGCGGCCGAACTGCTACCTGTGGCTGTGCACGACGGGAGTGGGCAGGCAGTTTTTGTCTGAAAAACACACAGATATACAGAAGATAATGCTGAAAATATACAGCGGCACACCTTTACATACATCTTGTGTTATCTCGCCAAGTACGACAGGCGATGCGGATGGCTAGACATCATTAAACAGTTGAGTGTTGCTTGGGAAGGGTTTTCCAGTGGCCGTAAGATGCAGTGAAATAAATTATTATTGATATTCATCTTTTTCGCTTCTGTAACCTTGCTATGAGTTATTCTTTTTATATTGGTTTTGCGACATTTGCTATTAGTTGTTCAGAAGCAACACTTCTTACTCATATCCAATCGATACATTGTCTAAACCACAACAAAAATGTGTTGTACTTTCAACATCACAGCAAGCTCAATTCTTAATATTATGGCAAAATCAAAAAAGCTGGGAATCCCACTCCTGACACCAGTGTGACAAAATGACAAAATCCAGTCCTGTTGCTGTTCTATCACGTTATTGTCCTATAACAGTTTATCACAAATGTACAGATTTCTTCTCGTCGTCTACGTCTTTAGTGCTATCACAACCCACAACTCGAGTTCCGTAACTTTACTCAATCCTTTCAGTGTCTCTTTACTTTCTCCTCCCTCATACACTAACTACGACGATCCAATCAATCAACCCCCATTAGAATCTTCACGACGACCAATTTTATCTTTCGCGACAATACACACGCACACCTGTTTCCCACTCGCAATAGTCACAATAGTTTATAAAGCAATTATTTAGAAGCACCGCAATAAATGTTTTCTTTAACCTCTACTATCTTATATATTTAAATGTATAGTAAGTAGTGGAAGTATTCTGTTCCAGCTAAAAATTCGATATCGAGATTTCACAGGAAGTATATATTTTCAGACCATCTGAATTTATAAAAAGCATTTTTAAAAAATCCTTGCACGTCTGTCAACTTCATAACTGAAAAACAAGTGGTCGTTTAAAAGCCAAACTTGGTCTTTAAATTCAGTGTCTTCGACACGAAGTTTTTCAGCAAAATCCCTCCACAACAAGCTACCCTTTGTATCAACCATTTTGTTTTCTCAAAAATGACTTCAAGATTTTGATTAAAGCACCACGTGTTGAAGAATTTTTTTGTGACAAAGTGTATATCTTAATTATTTGAAATAGCCTCCGAAGTCTTCATTCTGAATGAATTTTTAATAGCTGTCTCTTACGATGGACAGAAACCTTACTGCACAAGAAATGTAGCTCTCGTTAAAGAATAGAATATACGTTAAATTTGTTTGTGCAGTTAACAATTTCCGAGATATTCCTTGTTATTGGTTTGAATGTTCGAACACTTCTAGTTTTCAGGAGTGAAAAGTCGTTATTCATTGTTTCCCTCCTGGTCATGTAAGAGAACGGAATTTCAAAGCTATCATGTAGGGATCAGATCTTAAAGCATCGCTTAAACCTCCTGTATTTCCATAATCCCCTTGTACCTATAAGGAAATATGCAATAACGCAATTTCTACATTGAAGTAGATAGAAGAATAACAATTTGTAAAATTAATTGGTACAATAGTGAGTAGGAAATGTCGTGTGACTGCAAAACATTCGATTGCTTTAGTTACAAAATTCTGGAGAAATAAATATAATCCACAACTTGTATCCCAATATTTATCACTCACTTTTCGCAATTTGCATTTTCAATCAGTTTTCTTAAGAACTACATGAATTTTGTAATATAAATTAATTAAAATGTTTATTATAGCGTTATTCCTATACCTGAACAGTGGACGAACTCTTTGTTGTTCTCAGTTTTAGACCATTTCTCGAGGAAGTTTTACGCTATAGTTTCTGCGTCTAAACAAATGAAATCTAGCAGCGAAGCAGTTCGCAAATATCGATATGGTGACCATACTGAGAAGCGAAAATTACACGTAGCTTATCTTGTGATAGCCATTACAAATTAGAAAAATAGAAAATGTCATATATGTGCTTCAAAAGGCTACTGAAAAGCTTAAGGACTAGAAAGAGTAGACGGGATAGAGTAACTTTCGACTAGTCAGTACCAATGATATTCTGTTAAGCCGTAATACACTTTATTATGCACAGGGTTCAGTGTAAAAGGTTAGAAAAGATGTTCAAACGCACACTACCACATTGAATGCAAGCATTGCACCGTCGCACTCGCTCCAATATCCCAGTCATGTGCAAAAGTTCGCCTCGCTTCCGAGATTGCAAATATCCTGAACGTAGGATAGGAAGAGGAGGACCACTTGCAAGGCCACCCCGTTCCCCGGACTTTACGCTACTTGATTATTTATTTTGGAACTTATCTGCATACACAGTTTTCAATAATTATATCTTTGAAAGTTAATAATAAAAGTCTGATGTGTTGCACTCACACGATTTTCTCTACTTTTGTTCTAACCATTCTTATAAACTCTTGTATCTCTATCTTCTTCGTGTTAGTTGAGATAAGCATTTTTACAAATTATCTTACTGCTTATTTCCTTGTTGGTGCAAGGGGAATATTAGAATACAGTAGGCTTTGTGCGATAGTCAAATCTTTTAAAGTTTTGAGATTCCGTTCTCTTTGCACGCTTAACATTGTAAAAATAAACAAGGATGTTCCATTTCATGGCAGTTTCAAGTTTTCTGAATTTGACACAAATAACAAGTAATATCTTCGAAATGGTTCACTCTAGAAAAAAAAAAAAGAATTATTCAGACGTAAATTGTGTTTTAGTGAGATCTACATTGTTTTAGAGTAAGATTTTGTCTAACTCTTACAGTTTACGAGTTATTCAAAAGTCATCCAGACTAAAAAGAACTACATAGGCTATAGTCAGAAAATTCAAAATATAAATTTCATTTGTCATAAAAATATCTAAAAAATATGGCATTTTAATCAAATTCTTTAGTCATTTTCAAGAAAATCAAAATTTTCCAGGTAAAGAGTAGTTTAGGTTGGGACTATTTTCTTTAAACTTAAACACCAACTTTGGTTTTTAACCGACTTTTCGTTTTTGAGTTATGCTGTCCACAGACTGACAGACTGACACAGAGACTGACACACACAGACCTTTTTCTAAAAATGTTTTTTTTTTTTTTTTTTTTTTTTTTTTGGATTCAGAGGGTCTCAAAACATCCATTTCCGGTGAAATCTCGACATCGAATTTTTGAGTGGAATACAATGCTTTCTTCTACTTACCAGTAGAGAAAGTAAAAAAAGCAGAGTTAACAAAAAATTGGCGAAAATGAAGCCTTGTTCTACATGTTTATTCTAAAGCCCATCCTAAACCATAATTTTGGAAGTTTAAAATATGAAAATGATGCGTTGAAAAACAGGACCTAACGTTTAACATTTTGGGTACACGATGAATGAAATGGATGAAACGATACCCAGGTGATTCCGGAGTACCTAGAGCTTCATCTTCCAGGATAAAGGAAAAGAATCGTAAATCCTCTTATTCAGATAACTCATCCTAACCGGTTTTAATGTGTAGTTGATACAGAGGTACACTTTGGGAATATTCTTAACTAATGAAAACAGAAGTACAATTTTCGATGGCTAGTTGTGACTCAGTATCTTCGATGATGCAATACTTTCTTATATCCATAAAAAATGTAAACTGTTAGCAGCTGTTCAACCTAAAAGAAATGTACCTTAGGTTACACAATAATTCTCTTGTGTTATGTACATTATCATGAATTTCAGTTTAGCACATTTGCCATCTGCTGTGAAATTTTATTAGCGTATGGCAAACATAAGAGTGCCATATGCGACAGTAAATAATGTTGTCTGGGTATCGTTTCTTCTTTTATGACCTAATGCTGTTTTATTCGGAGCACTATTCTTTTATTATTCGTGTTATCTCGATCATTTCCGTCTTGTCTTGTAGCAATTCGACCGGGCATTGCTTTCATAGACAATGACCAAGAAAGCGAAACTGACACATCATAAAATAGGAAAACGGTATGCTTACTATATTAATAGTTATATAACTAAAGGTGGTGGTGATGTAACTTTTAAGAGCAATCATGTACTTGGTCATCAGCGCCCATATAAAATAGATCATGGCAAAAGCCAGAAACAAATTTCAATATAAAATAAAAATACTAGTAAAAGCACAAATATAGAGAAATATTCGAAATAAATTAGGCAAAAGCCAGAATTAAAACAAGTGTATAAAATGGTCCAACAGGTATAAAATCTCGATATCTAAAATTCTAAATCCTTAGGTTCGTATTTACTACTGTTAAAAACTCCAAAACTTTTTCTATCACTTGTTTATTGTCCTGCAAGACTGACAGACAGTTGCAGAGAATGTCGAAGGTGTACCAGGTGAACACACACTAGCAGCACGTGACAGACCGACAAAAGTTTGAGCACAGCCAAGATACACGAGAGGAGGTTACCCAGTTTATTGGAATGTCCTTCATTGCTCTAAGATTACTTCCGCGGAAATTTGACCACCCTTTGCGCACATTTACTAAGTCCGCCCCAAAATTTAATATCAAGATTTCTGGAAATGCAGTTTTGAGACTCTGAATTAAAAAAAAAAGTATATTTAGAGAAAGGTCCGTGTCTGCGAACAGCATAGTTCCAAAATGTGTAGTTGGTTAAACACCAAATCTGATATTTAAGAGGTACAATCGGAACTGAAAAATTCAATGCATCGAATTCTCCAACCTATTCGTATTTCCTCCGGTAGACCATAAATGGAATCTCACATCAGATACAATACCCCAAGGGCGACTTACAATCGCAAGTACTTTATGTCCCGGGATTAAATAGACTTTACCAGCAATAAGTTTGTTAGCATAAATAAATCATATTTAAGGTCAGCGTCTTTCAAACTACCCTTTACATGGAAAGTATTTCATTTTTTTTCCTCTCAAAATAGACACGATTTGGTTTAAAATAGTTTGACTTAACAAATGAAACTTATATCTTGAATTTTCTAGGAATAGTCTCTGACGTTCTCTTCCTTCTGAATTACCTTTGCATAATTGATAAACCGTAAGAGATAAGCAAACAAAATGTAGATCTAGTTAATGCACAACAAAATATATTGAGCTTTGAATGTAGTTAACCATTTTCGAGATATTCCTTGTTATTGGCTTCTGTTATAAAACACTTCTAGTTTTTTCAAATGGTTCTCCCTTTAATGGTATTCGTTAATGTTTTCTTTTTTATATGACTATATCACTTCAGCCTATTGTCAATGTATGCACAAAGAAATAATAAAAGCATTTCTACAAATGTTTATCTCGATTAATGTAAAGTAGATACTGGAATGGGATCTGTTAAGAATAGATTTTGAAGAAAGGGACAGAAAGTCCTGTGAATATAAAACATCAGACCTTTGTTTCAACTATAACAGTCTAATCTCAAACGTTTAATGGGGGTGAGTGGTGGTATTTAAGGGCCCGTCGACAAATAGGTCATTAGGGCCCACTTTTAATGGTATTTTCACTATATTAAGTTTTAGGTAAGGTTACTATAATTACGTTCACATACACATTCACTGTCACATCCCTACTTCCAGACCCTAGGGCATAATCTCAATTAAAGAAAAATTTCCAACGCCGGCCATGAATCGATCCCAGCATCTCTAGGTCTGAAGTAAGCTCGCTGAAACTTGACCATGGAGGCACTGTTGATTGGCAATTGTTTCTCTATTTTATATAAAATATTTGTATCCTTTCAAGATGATAAGTTCGTTCTTAGTCATCCTCTGGCAATAATTTTATTTTGCAAAATAACGATGGAAAATTGAAAACAGGGAACCTGGAATTACCATAAGTGGAACTAATACGGGATCACATTAAAGTACAAATGTCGAAATGTATCTCACTTCTCAGTTAAAACAGTTGAAATCATAGTTAAGATTGAAACAGGAACTAATTAAATAAAATGTAGTTCTGATTTCATTGCATTTCTGATGCCGTCGAGCGTTTTTCACACTGTGGGTGATACAGACTCTTTACATCTGATTTTTATTGTTAATCAACAAACAACAATTCTGTTAACCTTTGTGACTTATAGTTGCTACGAAATAATCAGAACAATTCCATACATACGGAACAAGATGACTCCGCGGTAACGCGTGATGTTCGTCTTCAGCAGGTTTACGGTTCCAATCCCGCCAGAACCATCTTCCCTTGAAGGTTTTCCCTCAATCCTTACAGTTGCCAAATGCAGTGAATTATAGTTAGACAATGGCTAAATGCATGTCTCTTTTACTGTTTCCAGAAGTTTACGGTGTCGACGGTGTATGTGCTCCAGGCATTTATTACTTCAAATTATAGTTTCAATTGGTTAAACACAGAAGTAAACTAGTTTGATAGCTCAAGAGAGATAACGCGATATAGTGAAATGCACAAGTTGTAACACTGGGGTATGGATAATGATACTCAGTTGTTCTGACAAAGCACAGCCTTCTTGATTCGGACCGTATTGCAGGCTCACGATAAAGTGTGCGACCATCTCTGTATTTCGAAAAATTGACGTGACAGTTTGGTTTTAGGAATTTCTGTAACTATCAGGATCAAAATAGCCACCTTCAAACCAACATGTGCTCCACAATCATTTTCTACGTCACTGTTCTGATTTTCCAAGTAAATGTGTATTGATGTGTATACCTTGCTTTTCTCTGAGGTGAAACTTCTAAAGTTGTAAATGTCTAAAATTGCAAAATGTGTTCAAATCTAAGCTATTATATCAAATCGAGGCTCAAAAGTTTGTTATTTTTAATTAGAATCTTTAAAGTATCATAAAAATTAGCCGTATGCTACCTTTTACAATAAATTGTATAGATATCTTTAATGAACTACTAAAAATCGTCCAACAATGGAATTAAAAATCCATAGTTAAGAAAATAAAATATACAAAAATATAAGGAGTAAAAAGAATTGAAAACATTCATTCCAAGTGCTTACTGAAGAACATTTGTAAAATATTCCATTCTCTTAAGTTTTAAAGACTTTCGTATTCGACAGATACAACATAAAGTATTTTATAGATTTTTCTTAAACTGCCCTGATTTGTATTTGCGAGTGTGTATACAAATACGAGTGGTGATTTAAGGCACAGCCTATGTGTGTGTCCGACAGACATGTGGAATAGACTGTCAGCTAACTCAGCTGCATGTTGGAAATATCGACTTGTGTAAACCGCGCTGCAGCATGACGTCGAAATATTCTGCTCTCCTAACGTGCTCAATTATTTCTTCCGTGGATGTACAAGTGTGAGTAGAAAAAGTAATGCGTGTGCAACCGTTTTGATTTATTTAAACATCTGAAGCAGGCTTTGTTTCTGCAATTAAAGTTTGGTAAATATACTTAACTAGTTTTAAATTTAAAATTTGAAAACGTTTAATCATGTTTATTAAACGTTTTATGAAATCAGGTAAGATATGCACAAGTTACAGTTATATAAAATCTTTTTATTCTAATTTAGTTGTAATTTTACAAAAATATTTCGAAACTTTATAGCTAATATGAACTCTAACCTATAATTAGTAAACCTTTTGACTGATTGCAAGGACTTGAAATATTTTAAAGCGGAAACATTTTTGGCAATGATGTAAGCAGTGTGTTTTACCAAATTCTGGTTTAAGTTCCACTGTAAATGAAGAAGAGACATCCACAATAAAGTTGTTTAAGAAACTGGAGATTCGTTTGGGTACTTTGAAGTATCTGTTAACACGATAACGGAAGATAAAGGTAATGATGTATTAGCAGTTAGTTCGCCCAAGTAGAGAACGCCAAACTTCTTATCAGCACTTGTATAATGTTAGGGGATGAAGATGCGGGACGGTTTGTTGTTGAAACTGGAGGAGGAAGCTGGCTGGCACGCCTGCTCCATCTGTTGGACGAGGCTGCAACTGCTAGCCACTGACCAGTGGCCGGTCGCACGATGAAGCAAGACCGCCTCTCGCTCCGTGTTCCCAACATACCAACAATACGCACGACACGTCATTGTCTATGAATGCTCTCTTATATGTTT
Source organism: Tenodera sinensis (assembly GCA_030765045.1). Taxonomy (NCBI): domain Eukaryota; kingdom Metazoa; phylum Arthropoda; class Insecta; order Mantodea; family Mantidae; genus Tenodera; species Tenodera sinensis. Next base: position 172,350,258 of record CM060963.1, on the reverse strand, counting down.
CACCCATCACTGAAAAAGGGCAAGAAATTGTCAAAATCCAGAAAAATAGATTTAGTATTATTAAACACTACAAACGTTTTATTTTAATTGTGTAGGTATAACTTTTAAATCTATCCAGCTTTTTAAACTACGTCATACAGTAATTTAAATATCTGCTTGTAACCTTGTTTTCTATAAAATTATAGTAAAAATATGTTCTACTGATACAAATACTGACCGGGAATCATCAAATACTAAATTAGCATTCAGAATAGCAGAAAAAAGGCGAAGGAAGTCCCGAATGTGCAGTAAATTACTTTCTAAGCAACTATTACTTTAAAAATGATAACGCTTCTGTCTTTTGTCGGGTTTTCATTCGTCTTCATATTCTAATTTTCAAATTGTTTCATACGATGTGCATTTACATATAAATGAATAACATATTGTACACTTGCTTATTAATAAAATAGAAAATTATCTGATGAAATTTCTCAAAATGCTACTAAACAATAACGTATGATGTAAATTTTTAAGCACAAATTGAAGTCTCGTATTTAACGATTATTTGCTCCCAAACTAGTAGGATAATTAACAATCTGAGGTGTAGCACTCACATGACTTTACCAATTCAGTCTTGTACAAACTATTCTTACATATTATTACAAACACCGGTGTGCTGGAATTTTCGTCCCGCAGGAGTTCTTTTACATGCCAATAAATATACTGACATGGAGCTGTCGTTTTTAAGCACACTTAAAAACCATCGGCCTCGACCGGATTTGAACCCGCACCCTTGGGATCAGTAGGCCAGCCTCTAGCCAACTGAGCCAGAGGGGAAAAAAAAAAAAAGAAATCCCATTTGAGAAGTCTTAGTATTTTAAAGGCACAAACCAAATCCAATGAAATGCTTAACTCCAGAAATAGAAATGTATTCACATAAATTGGGCACTTTAACAACATTCACATTTCTTGCGTAGTAAGAGCGTGTCTATCTCATTGTTTACCAGTTAGACAAGTCATCCACAATGAAAAGCAGTTCAAAGACCCCTCGTAGAAAATTCAAGATATAGATTTCCATTTGTCATAAAAATATCTTAATCATCTTCGTGTTCACTCCACGGGTTGACACATTGTCTGTTCCATTTTCCACGGTGGATAAATCTGTTCTGCGGTCTGCCCACGTCTCTTCTACCTGCTGGTTTATAATTTATAGCTATTTTCGGAAGTCTATCACAGTCCATCCTCTCCGCACGTAACAGCTAATTATTTCTATAATGTTGTATTTCTTCATTTATAGATTTCACTTGCAGCTTGTTCTTATTACATTATTATTTATGTGGTCTAGTTTTGTACATCCTTTAGTTCTTCTCAAGAATTTGATTTCAGATTCTTATATCTTACCTTCCATCTTGTTTGTCACAACCACTGGCTTTGTCATTGTTTTAAAAAATTTAATTATTGTATTCTGTTTGTTTTATTTCTTAAAGTATTGTGCAATGTTCCGCATTTAGCCTGAAATCTTGATAGTTTCATGTTTAGATCCGTTTCTTTCTGTGAGCCTATTTCACATTCACTTGAGACTTGTTCTAAAGATTGATTGTCTAAAATAATATTACATCTTATTTGTTGCTTACTCCAAAAAACCACTATCTTTGTTTTTGTTTTAGAAACATTAACATTATACTCCTTCCATATTAAAGCTTAATTCATATACATATATATCTTCACTTTTCTGTATTTATACTACATCGTCTGCATAAAATAAAGGCTTTATCTCTGTGTGATTGTTCCAAACCTGCTTACATTCTAGAAAAATGTCATTAATATATATTAGTAATTAATTAATTTCTGTTTTTGTTCATTTGCTTCTTTTATTTCATTGTTCTGTATTATTAAACCTTGTCTTCTGAATTTGTTCTTCTTTCCTAAGACTTCATAGGCTAATTTTTTAATCCATGCTTTAATATTTTTCCATTCTTCGTTCAAATTATCTTTTGTTTCTTTTGAAAGTATGTAATGTTGTAATCTATGTTGGCATAACAATCTTAAATATAGTGTCTTCCTTTGAAGTTACAGACTGTCGTTGTGCGCCAGCGGTTCACCATCCAAATCCATCCAAAATTGGCACAACAGAGGCTTCTGCATACAGAGAAACTAAATTCTTAAAACTAAAACCGTATAAGTGTACACGTGTTCATGCTATAAAACAAGGTGAGCGAGTATCACGAATGTATTACTGTGAAGGGTTTCTGTCATCAGTGAACGACGGTTTAATTGATCCACAGCTTCTGTTCTTCTCCAACGAGGCGTGGTTCCACCTAAATGGTCGTGTCAACACTCAAAATCCACTTCGCGTTCAAGAAATCCTTCATTATGATCGAAGAGTTGGAGTTTTGTGTGTTGTTAGCTAGACATACAATCGGTCCAATACAAGCAGACTGTAAATACGGAGGGGTACCGAAATGACATTTTGACCTCATTTCATCATGAATTGACAAAAGAAGAGAAATTATATGGGTGATTTCAACAGGATTCTGCTATTGCCCATACAGCAGAGGAGTCCATGAATAAAATTAGGCAAGTATTTGAAGATAGAGTGATTAGTGCTGGTGTGTGCCTCTCTCGGTCCCCCGATCTAACAGTGTGACTTTTACTTCACAAATCCTCACACATTGGAAGAACTAAAAATAAATATTATAAATAAAATCGGAAACATTGCAGTGGCCCAACTTAATCATGTGAATCAGAATGTGTTCTCCCGATATAGCGCTTGTTTCGCCGAGGGTGGACATTTCCAGTATCTTGTATAAGGTAAGTTATACACGTGGAGTTTATGTAGGAGCAAAGCCGACTGTGGCACACCCAATCGCGCACAGGCGAAATGTCGTGCGCCCGTGAGGTTTTAAATGAAGAATCCTGTATAAGTAACTGCGTATTATTATTATTATTATTATTATTATTATTATTATTATTATTATTATTATTATTATTATTATTATTATTATTATTATTATTATTATTATTATTATTATTATTATTATTATTATTATTATTATTATTATTATTATTATTATTATTATTATTATTATTATTATTATTATTATTATTATTATTATTATTATTATTATTATTATTATTATTATTATTATTATTATTATTATTATTATTATTATTATTATTATTATTATTATTATTATTATTATTATTATTATTATTATTATTATTATTATTATTATTATTATTATTATTATTATTATTATTATTATTATTATTATTATTATTATTATTATTATTATTATTATTATTATTATTATTATTATTATTATTATTATTATTATTATTATTATTATTATTATTATTATTATTATTATTATTATTATTATTATTATTATTATTATTATTATTATTATTATTATTATTATTATTATTATTATTATTATTATTATTATTATTATTATTATTATTATTATTATTATTATTATTATTATTATTATTATTATTATTATTATTATTATTATTATTATTATTATTATTATTATTATTATTATTATTATTATTATTATTATTATTATTATTATTATTATTATTATTATTATTATTATTATTATTATTATTATTATTATTATTATTATTATTATTATTATTATTATTATTATTATTATTATTATTATTATTATTATTATTATTATTATTATTATTATTATTATTATTATTATTATTATTATTATTATTATTATTATTATTATTATTATTATTATTATTATTATTATTATTATTATTATTATTATTATTATTATTAAGTATTCCATTAGAGTTATTGATGTTCATGGATATATGACATAATTTGCTTAAGCTTAGATATACTAGCAATTTATGTGTGTATGTTTAACTACTAAAATATACCTGACATCAAAAACAATTTATTATTATTTTAATGACCAAAATAACTAACTTCTTACATTTAATATACCATTTTCTTGATTTGTCAACATTATGATATCGTTTTTAAATTTGTTTTAAAATTCTTCTATACTTAAGCACGACATTTGACAGATGTAAGCAATTCTTTCATAATTCAAAGACACGTGCATTCCTTTCAAGAATGTTGACCATCAGCTTGCGATTTCTGTAACCGGACGGAATTCACTTGTCTTGTCGCACATGTAGAGCCAGCCGCGGCAGTCGAATGAATTCCTTCCACTACACAACTGACGAAACATTCCACTAATGTTTATGAATATGTAAGAAGCTGCTATCTTCGCCTTATTCAGCTGATTTGGCCTCCTCTGTATATTGTAGGAACGTGAGCTGCTTTCACTTTCCTTACTTTCCTCTTATCTTTCTTTATTCTCCTATCTATGTTTTCTTCATAGTGCAGTAGGTTTTTCTCATCATCCACTCTATTCCTTTACACTTTTCTTTACCTTAGTGTTTACAATTTTACTTTTTCTCTTACCTACAGTAAAGGAAACATTTCATTCGATCTAAAAATGCCGCCCTCTCTTTTTATCTTCCTCTAAGGGCAACTGAAAAATAAATAATAGGTTAAATATAAGATTTCGTACTCGCATCGGACACCTTTCATAAGTCTAAAATGTTTCCCGGCCCAAACAAAAGTCTCCTACGGAAATTTTCTCATTTTTCCCTCAATAAAATATCACATATTATTTTATATACTGGGACATATATGAATGTACACTTTGATTTTCCTGGACATATTATTTGAAGTTCTCTAACTTATTAACCCCCCCATTTATAAAATTAATTAATATCCATTATTATATTTGTAAAATCTTCATAGTGTGCCTTTCTGAATCCTTTTTATCTCCTTTAAATAAATAATCACGCTTTTAAAATCTATTTATACTAAACAAAGAATTATTGACAGGATTATAATATTTCTTATGCTTTTTTAAGCACGATTTTTCTGTTTTGATTTACCCGAGTGGTGACACTGCTACTTTCCTATTTGAACATTAGAGACTATGGTGAATTCATCACACCATTGTAAGTGATGTACATTGTTAGTTTTTTCAATCTGTATAATAATCTGAACATTGGAAACATATTCGCAGGCCATTGTTGGTTATGTGCATTTTTGGTGTTACTCAGTTTGTATAATATGCTTAACATTGTTGTGGATTCGCCAGGTCATTGTTTGTGATGCTATGCATTGTTGAAGAAATATGACTTTTTGATTTGATTTTAGATGCGCTGGAGGTTACAGTGAAAAACGAATGCTGGAAGATTTAGAAAAAGAATTTACTGCGAGTGATGCAGAAAGTGATGAAGTTTCTGATAGCATTGACTCTGAAAACAACTATAACATAACATGATATAATTGACCCCATACATGTGATTCTGGAAGAAACAAGTTGCAAGGGTAAAAAGTATATTACCAGGTCATAAGGATGAAGGTATAGCTGGTTAAGATATGCAATATATGTCCAAGATATTTCTGTAACATTAATATTCGCTATTGTTCATTAAAATTTCACCATATTTTAAGAAGCGTATTTTTCTAAGCGGCGGTGCCATGGCCGAGTGGTTAGACCGTTCGCTTACCACCTAGGCGGCTCGGATTCTATCCCAGGGACTGGCATGTGGTATTCGTGGTGGACGATGCGGCGTCTGGGCGGGTTTCCTCTGGGCTCTCCGGTTTTCCCCGCCACTCATTCCACCAATTGCTCCATTATCACCTTTCCGTTCATCTATTTTGCCTGCATTTCATATCATCCTCTTCCTCACTCTCACTCCTGGTGCTTGGCTGACCAACCGCTTGCCGTCGTATTATCTAACTGAAACTATTTTGGCAAATAATAATTTTATTATCACTGTTAGGAAATAAGTGGAAAAATATGCTTTTTATAGAATTTGTAAAATAACTGAAAATATTATAGTTATGTTCTTTGAATGTTATGCAACGTTTGATTTTATTTACTTACGTACTTGTTTCATTTATTTGGCCCTTATAACTTCCTTGGCCATATTGGGGCCTTAAACTTGAGATACGAACTGATGGTGCCATTACTCGCTAAACTTTAGGGTTCTTTACGTTCATTTTTATCATACTCGCGTTCACTCCCACATTTGCACTTCCAGACTCTGTGGAGGGGTTGGGGAGGAAAGAACAGAAAGAAAAACTGTTATAATCTAATCTGTACTAAAATTATTGTCCTATAAAAACAAAGGCTTTTTTCTGTTGTATAAAGTGCATTAAAAACCATAGAAGTGCACTGAAAACATTTATCATTTTCTAAGCTCATTTTCATATTTGTTTATTGTTTATTCAGAAAAAGAGTTAAGTATAAAATTGTAAAAATGTAGATGTACGGTTTCACTAAAATATCTTACATACTCTTTACTTTTTCCATTGCTTACCTGAATAAATTACCTAAGCATTTTCTGGTAACAAAAATTCGATATCGAGAACATTCTGAAATCCCATATACTAAATAAGTACAAAAATAATTTTAGAAGTTGTGTGTATATGTTTTTGTATTAGTCAATAAGTCAGTCAGTGCTGGACAGCACTGAAAGCAAATGGAAGTGGCATAGGCCTGAATTTACCTGTAGCAAGACTCTGAACTTTTATGATTACATATTAGAATTTGTCGAACTTATCTTAAAATATTAAGAACTTGTAACCTTGAAGGAAAATTTGTGGAGTTCATTCATTGTAAGTATGCTCTGCCTATAAAGATACCACCATTTAGTGCAGGTAACATGACGTTATCATGTGACTACATTGTCTACCTAAATTAGAGGCCATCTTGCTACAAAATTTGAAATATTGCAGGATGTTAAGTAAGATCGCCTGTAATGGCATGTAATCAATATTTCAATAGGGGTATTTGTGATTATCTCGTGAGCGCCAGTCCCTAGGCGTGGGTACTACACTACAGTCAATTCTTTGCAACGACCCTGCACCTGTAGATAAGGTGCTGGAGTTTGTCGACAAGAATGTCCTCGGAAGACACGTGTTTTATTCTGTGATTTTTAAGTTTTTAGCGTGTGAATTCTTATATTTGTTCTTGATCTGTTTTAGCGTTTTAACTCTACTGTTCTAGCATTCACCTTTTACCGTCTTAACTGATTTTGCATTCAGTTTTTAATGTTTTAAATGTTCTAGCATTCACCTTTTAATGTTTTCATTGTTTTAACTCTCAGGTTTTAACTGCTGGCTGCTTGAGTGTTTTAAGATTTTATGTTTTGACTTCGCGCCAAATTGACCTTGACGACGAGCCCTTAAACCTCGCTCACTCATTCATTCATTCAATTTGTATTTACTTCACATACATCTTTATAAGAAAATCAAGATGGCTTTAAGTATGAAAGTGCTCATAGCTTGTAAATACTGATAATTTAAATAGTATTATCTCTATGGCTGCCTTATAACGATACATTGTTACGGTTATGTGTTTTGTGTGTTTTACACAAAGTGTTTGTTACCAGAGTAGAAATGATAGCCCAGTAAAGTGCTTGTCAGTGGATGTTATATAGATTATGGCGCGATGATATCTGAAACTGCTTCATTTTCTAGTCCTGCAGAGTGTCCCAGAGGCCCTTTGTAAACCTACCTGGGCTATGTATCGGCGCGCGCGCGTGCGCAGACCGGCGGAGGGAAGGAAACAGAGTTACGACATTTATTTAAATGTTTGTTAAGAGGAACAGGAAGGGGAAGGTTGCTCTGAAACATTTAAAAAACACGCAGATACGATAAACATATCAACACTGCGTCAAGACATATAATATATAGCCACATTAATATGACTGATGTTAGTGGGTAATCTTGTTATCTGTGCCATACCATCTCAAGGATAATCTAATTATTTTTATGTCTTCTTTCCGACTGTGTTCGCCACATTTTGAGCCTTTTCTTTTTATTTCTTGCCCCTCCCTACTACGTTTGAAATATTGTACGTGTTAACAATATTATCGTGTATTTTTGCACGAGGTAGTTGAGAAAACAATAGCCATATATTATTAAAACATATTGAAATTGCTTCGTGAGAAGGAATTCATAGTTACTATTCAAACAAAGAATTGTGGTGCCACATTATGGGGAGATTATTTTAGACCCACTTTCTTCTATAACCGCAGCTAACATCTCTTATCGGTGCTTCAAAATGTCCAGCTTATTTACTTTGAGGCTACATAAAGGCTTTAATTCGTAACATATTTCTGCTAATTGAACCACATCTTTCTGTACTGAAGGTTATGGTTTCGATCCCGGCCCAGGATGATGCTATTCAAGGTTAGGCTACGGTAATCCAAAACATAGTGTGTATATATTGTGACTCTGGGCGCAGCGCACAACAAAGGACGTTCGGGGCTAAGCTACTTCACACCACATACCACGCTGGTGAGCAAACAAAGGCTCAAGGTCAGGCTGTTTCGCGTGACTGTTTGTGTATACGTGACTAACAACAATGAGCACGGCGCATAACAAAGGATTGCTGGAACCTTCGTGGGGCATTCCGGCGGCCAGCGTGTTTGTGGAAGTCGTGGAAGGTTCATATTAGGTCATCCTAGCAATATAGGAGGCGAAAAAACAGCAGAGGGGAGAATTACAGACATGAGTCGGCCACTGATTGCGAGACAGCTGTGTGCGTGTGTATGTGTGTGGGGGGGGGGGGGGGGGAGGTACGGTGAAGTGAAGATGATTTACTGAGCGTCGAGTGATTGTATCGTCGTGTTTGCGTTACCGAGACAGAAAAAGACCTAGTCAAGGTTACGGGAAGTAAACAGTTGTGAGTTGTAGTATCATGAAACACTGTAGACTGTTAGCGTCAGTAGAAGAGAACTATATTTCTGAAAAAGTTTAGACGAAAAATAAAGCGGTAGAAAAGTACCTGTAGTGATTTTCTCATTTTGTTACATTTTTCTTTATCTTCAACAGTCTCTATACAGTGGTAAAATCGTATATTATGGCAGACATAAAATTTAATGGCAGCTTACCATTACATTGTGTTTCTGATTGTGCAATACAACACCGCAACGTTTGACAAGCCTCTGATTGGATGTTGTATTGAACCAAGCATCATTAAATTTTGTGTCAGTCAAATTTGATTTATACTAAGTCTCAGAATTTATGGCATTCTTTTCAGTATGAAAATGTCCTTTGCACGGGAAGATTTCGCATAATTTTAATGAAATTTGTAAGTAGCGTACTGAAATGCTTACTTCAGAATCACTGCATTTAATTATCTAATAAATGTATAGCGTTGTATAAATATATTTATTTACTTATTTTTTAGCATACTGCAGAGCGCAATAATTAATATTACCTATGTTTTCATAAATTAGTGACCTTATACACTCGATATACTGTTCTATAAACAGATATATAATTGGCACGACCGTATACTCAGAATACAGAATGATACATCGGCAAAACAAGCAATGCAATACAAACCCATAGGAACAAGAAATGTTGGAAGATCTCGACGCCGATGGGAGGATGACTTCTGAACCGGAACAGGTCAGTTTGGCCTATCTTGATGGAGATTATATATATGATGTCTAGTTAATGCTAGAATAATGTTGTATAACATAAATGGCTATAAGCGTTAAAGAGATAAAAATGTTAGGTTATGTGACTTCTCCATTATATAAAATCCAATAGATTGTTGTAAAATTAACGATATGTATTTGTCCTGTCAATATATCTATTATTGCGCTTCATTCAGAATAGTTAAATGTCCTTTGAGAAATATTTCTTTCATATAAAACTTTATTCGTGTAGGGAAATTTCCTTGAATTGCTAGATGCCTGACTTAAACATGAAGGTATGCCTGTCCGACTTCTCACTTTTAAGTCACACAAACACAATTATTTTTCTAAAGAAAAAAAACTTTTCCTTTATGCTACTTCATTAAGTTATTTCCGATGAAGTCTCAGTGTTAAATTTTAGATCGTATGCATCTTTTCTACTTTAGGAAATTTATAAGAAGTAGAAACTTTGTAGGTATATATTTCAATGATGTGCTATTATAAAAGTAGAAAACGAATCGCTATAAGCAGAGATACAGATACTGTATGAAAAGTTGCATAAACTGAATAAAAAACCATTTCATTTGAGGCTAGTCTAGTAACGTATATAAATAGAACTAACATTGAGTAGTGCTTTACTTTTAATCTCCTTAAATACCGGGAAGAAAGGTTGAGCAATCTGAGAATATTTATATGTTTACACAGCTCGGCTGTATATTACACACCATACAAAATACTATGCAGGATACTATGAATTTTGTCTACAGAAGTACTGCAAAAGAACTGTTTACTTTTTGGAGGAGATAGAATTCATAGAAATTAGTTTTGATGATGTAGTTCTTTTATCAATGCAAATGGTTTGTCAAAATTATTGCTCTTCCATAAAAAATAAACGACGATCACATTGATGTTTCTGTTTCACTTTGATATTTCTTTGCTGAAAATGCATTAACCTTATATAAACAAGGCAGGTAGAAAAGAATTTGTGAAAATATTACTGGCTGGCTGGTCTTGAATCACTTGTGCGTACTAGGTTTACAGAGCGCTACAGGAATGCTAGTTTCCATTGGTAATAATACCCTAGCAGTTTCATTGTAATGTTACCCCCCAATCTTACTTGATAATGAAGCAAATATAATGCACTTTAGTCGGAAAAATAACATTCTTTCGCTCCCAGTCCTACAAGTTAACGCTTTAAATGTTAAACAGTCATCTTAGTTACATTGCACTTTAGCTATTATTATTATTATTATTATTATTATTATTATTATTATTATTATTATTATTATTATTATTATTATTATTATTATTATTATTATTATTATTATTATTATTATTATTATTATTATTATTATTATTATTATTATTATTATTATTATTATTATTATTATTATTATTATTATTATTATTATTATTATTATTGTCGTCGTCGTCGCCGTCACCGTCGTCATCGTCATCGTCATCGTCATCATTATCATTATTATTATCGTTATCATTATCGTTATCGTCATCGTCATCGTCATCATCACTAGCACTATCACTATCACTATCATTATCATTATCATTACCATTACATTGTTTATTTTCATCATTATTATATTAGAATTACTATTATTAATTATTATTTGTTATAATTGTTACTGTTATCATTGTTGACTGTCATTTAAGTGCGCTTTTCAAAGTTTTAAGATTAATTGTGGAACTTCTTATAGCTGTTTTAAAATTTTTTTTAAAATTAGTTTTTATTGCAATTCTGTTTCTATTCAATGTATTCCGGATTCATGTTGTCAACCTCACTGAAGGACAGATGATTTTAATACATCTTTTTCTTTCTTTTTTCCTTGGTAATAATTAATATAATTAATAATAATAATAATAATAATAATAATAATAATAATAATAATAATAATAATAATAATAATAATAATAATAATAATAATAATAATAATAATAATAATAATAATAATAATAATAATAATAATAATAATAATAATAATAATAATAATAATAATAATAATAATAATAATAATAATAATAATAATAATAATAATAATAATAATAATAATAATAATAATAATAATAATAATAATAATAATAATAATAATAATAATAATAATAATAATAATAATAATAATAATAATAATAATAATAATAATAGTTAAAGTGCAATGTGACTAAGATGACTATACCATGTTTAACATTTAAAGCGTTAATTTGTAGGACTGGGAGCGAAAGAATGTTATTTGTCCGGCTAAAGTGCGTTATATGTGCTTCATTATCAAGTAAGATTGGGGGGTAACATTACAATGAAACGGCTAGGGTATTATTACCAATGGAAAAAATTAATTCGCCTAATTTACTTCCTTTTTTGCTGCTTGAAATGGAATTTAAATCCAACTTACCTATAGCAAGTTTAAGAAACAGCTAGGTTTTTGTAATATTTGTTCAATTATTAACAGATATTTACTGAGATATTGCTGGGACAACCAGAAAAAGAAGCACGAGGATTAGCATAAAGTGCTGTCCACTAATATTTCGAAGGAAACTTATGATCATGAGGGATCAGGACATATATGACGCACATATACTCCTAACTGGATCTCCTTGCTTCCTTATTGGGCCAAAAACAACAAAATACTAAAATATTTTTAACTGTCTAGAAACAAAAATAGTTTAGGATTTTGGAATTCTTGATTCCTTTACAGTTTTCCGTAAAATGTCCATAGGAGCGAAGCAAAGACATGTGCCCCTATATTTTCGATCTACTATGATCGATAAAGAACTCTTCAAACGAAGCTCTGATACAGCAGTTTACGATAAAGAACAGTAAACAGATTTAGCAACTAATGCACGTTTTAATGGATTTATATTATCATCTATTCTTCCATTATCTCCCAAAACATTTTCTGGGATACTACTTAAAATTTTCATTAGCACTCATATTTATTTAAGCTTATATGAGCCCAAAACAGACAAACAGAAAGCGCAACGTTGTTAATGATTATTAGTTTTCATGGAATGAGAATCCGGGTAAAAATTCAATTTCCTTACATTTTAAAGTAATTCCCTAGAGAGAATAAGAGAATACTGGACGAAGGCACCCCACGTCCTTTGAATTTCTGCGCGGAAAAGAAATTCCTTCCGGAATTCGTGCTTTTTTTAATGGGATTAGCCATTATGCGCCGAGAAGAGGACGAGGGGATTTAAATTACGAATTAAATCTAGGAAAAAAAATAAAACAGAAGAGCTAAAACCCTCTTCTTCCAGATCCTGGTGGAACGGGAAGTCCTAAAATGAATCCCGTTCAATAATAACAATAATTATTACGCAGTATCATGGACCAATGCACACAATCTTAATTTATTCCACCCCTGGAATCTCTCTTTCTAAATACCTCGACCGAGCGGAGAGGACAAGGGGAGGGGAAGCAATACAATTATACTAAGAGAGAGAAGGAGAAGAGAGAGTGGCTCATGTCTCCCTTAAGAAATATATTATATCAGTAAATAACTTCTCGCGACATACTCAACGTTCCATTTGTTTAAGTAGTAGCAACATCGTACAGTAACTGCACATAAAAACTGTTCTCGTGAACACTGGCAACCCATATGGTCATCACTCACACTCCTAAATACAGGGTTGTCAGTATTTCTGAGGTTATTATGCAACGAGAGCATAATGAAGCAATTAAGATTCAAGTACATTTTGTGCTCGACCATACCCCAATTTATTAATTATGTCTGATAGCGATCCTTTAATGGATCTCCTTAAATTCAAACTTTCATTAAAGGACTGGTATTCATCCAATAGGAGAATTCAATTTTCATTAAAGGGCAGGTGTTCCACCAATCAGAGAATTCCCATGCAGCAATGGCAAAGCGCAATATCGATTAATTCTCGAAACGCAACTAGCGCGAGTTTAGAAAACGCTAAAATGTCGTACAAACACAAAACACATAAATTAACCTCAATACAGTATCAACTTCCAAGAATATTGCTCTAAGCACAGTCCCACAAATTAATTTCACTAATTGTACTATAAATAACTTCTACATGAAATAAAGATTCGTCTGAAAACCAATATATTCAATGTGCCTTCTATTTTTCAATGTTACGTATCATTCCAAAGTTATCATTATAATCATGCAGCTGTGGCGTGCTGAAACCGAATCGATTGTTTTGTGCCTGCGCAGAACTCCAAATATCAGCTGATTCAATATGTAGGTAAATGTCCCTGGTGAGTGTAAAACATTTTACAATATTTCAATTGCAAAATTAGGTATATGGTCGAGTATAAATTGTCGTATGAATCTTAACTATAAGGTAATTAAGACGCTCGTATCTTTTATCTTAATTACTACCATTATAGTCTCGTTATATAATATACTGTTACGAAACAGCAGGCAGGTGCTCTAACGACTGAGCTACGGGTCCATAGAATGTTATTTACAACATTAACAGTAATTATTAAACAAACAGAGTAGCTGTATTTCATGTGTGGGAATCGATAATTTTGCTTTCAGCTGCGTAGGAATGTGCGCAGGCGGCGAAATATTGATTGCTACATGCGGTGGTTAGCAGTGTCGTTATGAACTGGTGCACATCTGACTGATATATAAGTAGTTTCGCCATGAACTAATGCAGCTTTGATTGCTCGATAGTTGCATCGTTATGAAGAGGTGGATATGAGGTCCATTACAATGGTGTATAAACGCTATATTATAGCATGGTTAACATAAACCTGTAAACATTTGTTAAGTCAAGCTTTGCCTATGTTAAATCCTAAGTAATTGCCCCTGTCTAAAATCACATATACAGCATTATGTATAAACTATTCTGAATTTGAAGCGTATTTTAATCTAGATGTAATAAGATAGCTAGATATTTGTATCTCCATTCATGCTATGATAACGTTAATATTTGTACATATATATTTCAAAACTGTATATTTTGGTAAACTATTGGTATCAAGGAGAAGCTGGAATTTGGTTATCAGACTCTATGAGGGTAGAACAATCAGGAAGTGTAACGCAGAGATTAAGTTAACACGTGCAGGGGAAATTGGCGCTCACTGAGCACAGCCCGCTCACGGCCTTACGCTGATAACTGCACCTTTAGCAGGTAAAAAATGAAGGGGGCTCGGGGTATTCGGCCAGTTCCCCGGCCTTGAGCTAGACTAGAGTCGTCGTTTAAGTTTCCACTTCCGTCTCTTTAATTTTGTCCTTGGTGTAGCTTGACAAATGTATGGTATTTGTGACTATCTGTTGTGTTTTTACTTAAGCGTTTTTGATACTAGTGTTATGACACTGCTGCCGAACTTAAAGGAGCGTTATTCACATGTTTCTTAAAAAGGAGTGGAGTTGAGTTTAAGGACCCGTCGACAACGAGGTCATTTGGATTCTTAAAAAGGAAAATATGAAGTATACAGTAACCTTTCACCACAAAGAAGGGCAGAATAGCCCCTTTATGTGGAACTGGAAAGCCGATGAGTGCCTTGACTATAACATAAAACAGATGCAACCGTGGATGTGGCTTTTAAGGGGACGAATTAAAAGTGTACCTACTAGAATCTTCGACAATTCAACGTCAAGAAAAGAGGGCAAGTCACGAGCAAGTCTGTATATTAATACATAGCTTATTGTGTCATCAGTGTAAGAATAGTCAATAGTGTAAGAAAACAACTATTTTTCAAGTACGGTATATGTGTTGCGAACTTCGTCACTTGTAATTATTTCGTTACTAGTAGAGTTCAGACCTGACTAGAAATAAAGTACTGAACTGCTGAGTATGTTAATAACCGGGATAAATGAAACTGTGATCCCAATATATTCGTTATAACATTTGGTGCTAAAATTAACAACAATAAATTAATATTCGCAAATCGAGCCTTATATCGAAGCAAACAGTCCAGGGATTCAGCGTGACGAAAACCAGAAATGGAATATGTTTGGTTGCGCTTACACATGTTGGCCATCGTAGATATCCAGCAGGCCTCAAGGCAGCTTTTGTTACATCATACAATGAGATGTGATGTGGTGCGAGAATATCAACACTATTTAAGTGCATAATAAAGTTTGATTTGAAAGAAAGTGGATAAGTAAGGTAAGGCAAGTGCTGCGAACGGGGACTTCGGCCCTTGGCCTTTTGCACTGTGCTCCACAAGGGGACCCCCAGGGGGAGAGGTAAGGCTAGAGGAGACAGAAGAGAGCCGATCCAGGAGTTACGACAGAGAAGAGGGCAGTATCCGTAACAGTTTTATATTGAAGTTTCCCGGTAGCGTCTAGTATAGGAACTGACAAAATTGACTCAACTGGGCCACTCCACTAAAACACATTTTTGCCTCACTCCACGGCCCATTCCTCTCCTTAACTGCTGCTCAGCCTCTGACACGCCTCATTCAGTGGCGAGTATGACTGTTTCATGAAGAGCGGTAGAGAGAATTTGTTTAAGCTACACAGCAGGGAAGTTCGTTGTTTAATATGCAGATTTCAATTTGCAAATACCTATAAAGCATTACAGTAACAAACGCCACTTTAATCAGAAGCATTAATCACACTGATGATCTTAAAGCTATTTATTTACAATTTCAGAAGGTACTTTGTTAATTATTATATGCAAAATACGTTTACTATAAACAAAATTGTTAATAACAGCGTAGAAATAACTATCGCTCAGGTGGAATGAACCCACCACTGCACGTGTTGTATCCAAACAACCTTAGTACTCGGCAAGAGAATATGGGGTGGGTAAGGCTAGTCCAGTCGCTACCTCTCCTCTCGTGCCAATGCCAGGTCTAGTACAATCGGCAACATCTCCATGGGCACAACCTCCATGGGAGGCTCGGAAGCCGGATACCGCACCCTAATGGACGGAGGTTTGCACAGCATTCTTTTTCCTTGCCATGCAGCACCCGAGACACCTGTAAACCGCAGGTCAACCTTGAAAGAACCAAGCGGATGAATGGAAGATGAACTTAACAGCAAGTTTGGTATTTAAACGAGTTTTGTTTTTTAAGATACACACTTTTTTGTAAAAAGGCTTTCTCTATATTCAGGAGCCTCAAAACGTGAATTTTCAGTGAATTTTAGATATCGAGATTCTCGATAGAAAACAATACTTCGACCACGATATTATTGCATTTGGCCTTCCGAAGCCAACAGTAAACAGGTATAATTGCTCTGTCCTTCCTTTCCTCCCCAGCTCCCGGCAAACCGAAATAGTCTCACCCCCAGGTGCAACAATAATATGGTCAATATTGTAGTAATATGGAGGTGGTAGAGACAGTAAAAGAAAAAAAAATACAGTCCAACGGGAATAGAATGCAGGGTCTCCCGAATGCGATGTCCGTATTAGTGTAATTTTTAACAAATACACGAGAATTATACCCAGTGTGATCTTCCTGGTCTTTTTAATATCCAGATTAAAAATGTACACTTTATGCTTGAGCATATACATTCAAAATAAAATTATTTTATTTCATCCCCTTTCTTCCATTCCACGTGTATTTCGTTAACTTTCCGTTTAATTTTTTCTTGCTGTTTAATCAGAGTCTGTTCCGACCGACGATATTTCTACTGCTGCTATTTTCTCCCACCATTAAACATTTTCTTCGTTACAGCAGCAACAGTTCTGTGAAGTTGTATTATGGAAAGGAACGTGTCTGGATCACGATTTTCAATACAACCCTCGCTAATTCCACACTCTACACCATTTAACTTAACGGCTGTGAACAGTTCGTGCGTGCGGATTCGTGCGGCACTTGTTAATTTGTGCGCCTCCACGTGAGTTACAGGAAGTAAGGAAAACTTCTGCTTCTCTCACCAGAGTTCAAATAAATATGATGCGTTGCTTCTAAGTGACTGGGCTGCTCTTATATGCCCCGCACGTGACCTTTTAACCCTCTCTGTTTTCTTCGAGAAACTTCCATCTGCCTGCACTAAGAAGGAGACACTCAAGTCGTGCATTAGATAACGAATACTTACATCATAATTTAATCTGCACCAGAGAAGTAATTAAAGGGAACACAACCAAACTTAGGAAGAAAAGCAACTTATTGTCGTGAGGGTAACATAATTGTCGTATAAAGTAACAAATTCTATATGCCACAACAATCGTTTCCTGGGTGTGCCCACCGATCTCCTACCTTTAGGATGATAATTCGTTATTTGTGTAGGAAATCTGATCTCTGGTATTCTTTCAACATCCTCCTTCCACTTTTGTTCGAAATCTTTTAACCTATCATTCATATTAAACATCCCTAACTCTTCCCTTATATTTTTATTTGCCTTGCATTTTAAGTGGTTTCTGATTTGAGTAAGAAGTGTAGTATTTATCCAAATTTTCGTTGTTTAATGATGCCTTCAAATCTCTCTTCCTTTCTGCCATACTCCCTCCCTCATTCTCTCTCTCTCTCACTCTCTCTCTCTCACTCACTCACTAACACATGCTCACCAATATTTTTCTAGCCACGATTTTTAAAAGTATTTCAGAGGATTTCAATGTGTATTTTTGATCAAATGTGAATTAAGGTTTTGGACCGAATGCAGTATTCACTCCACCTGAAGGTAGCTTTAAACGGAATAAATGACAAAGATAATATATCACAAGTAATCGACTTAATCGATAAATTCTCCAGTAGAGCTCAGTTGTCATTCAGACCGTCGAATGATATTTGTCTGAACTACCTCATAAAGAATAAGAATGAAATACTATAACGCTGAGATTTGATCAGAAAGTGTTAAATTATATAAAAACCTAAACTGTATTCATTGCAGTTCGACTTACTTTGCACTGCAAGCTGAGCAAAGCGAAAAACAGGAATTAATGCATTTGATTTTCTCTTGTTATAACAGAAAGCCGGTTGATAATCTAAATAAATCTCATTCAATTTTTACCTTCTCTACTACTAAGTAGAGGAACTATCGTATTCCCAAAAATTCGATGTCGAGATTTCACCGGAAATATATGTGTTGAGGCACCTGAATAAAAAAAGCATTGTACGATCCGTGTGTGTGTGTGTGTGTGTGTGTGTGTGTGTGTGTGTGTGTGTGTGTGTGTGTGTGTAACAATTTTGATTCAAATGCCACATGTTTGAGATATTTTGTTGACAAATGAAACGTATATCTTGAATTTTCTGGCTATAGTCTAAGTAGTCCTGTTCACTCTGGATAACATTCGAATAGCTTGTAAGCCGTAAGAGATAGACAAAATCTTACTACACAAAAATGTAGATCTCGCACAATTTATGTCCAAATAATCTTGTTGTTTGTAAAGTTTTGGAGCACATACTTCTACCAATAGGAACATCGCTACTCATTTTTTTTATGTTAGGCGTGCAAAGAGAACGGAATTTGATAGCTTTAAAAGATTTGACTATCGCTCAAAGACTACTGTATAACCATATTCCCGTTGCATGGGCAAGAAAACCAGCAATAAGATAATTTCTGCAAATGTTTACCTCAACTAACACGAAGAATATAGAAGAATAAGAGTTTGTAAGAGTGGTTAGTACAAGAGTAGAGAAAGTCATGTGAGTGCAACACATCAGATTTTTAATGTTAACAAATAGCCGTTCCTCTGGGCAATTATTAAAAGAACAGTTGTTAAAATAATCTGATGTATATAATGTAACTCCATTATATGTTGTTGGGTATCAGTACATTTTCATCTAGCGTATTTGGAAGTAGTATTTCACTGGTTTTCAGATAAGCGTGTGTCATAGCTATCTGCTTTGACTCTAGAAGCGCGTCATGTATTCTAACTTCTTGTTAAGTAATACCGAATAATAAGTAGACATAACATTCAAAACGAAGTCTTCTGGAGCGTAAAATATCCAATAACCCTTTAAAGAAAAGCTTCACTGCAAAAAGAATCTAATATGTTGCACTCACATGACTTTCTCTACTCTTGTGCTAATATTCTCACAAACTATGATTCCTTATCTTCATTTTAGTATAAGCATTTGAAGAAATTATCTTATTGCTAATTTCCTTGTAGGTAGAAGGGGGATATGGGAATACAGTAGACTTTGAGCGATAGTTTAAAGCTTTAAAATTACATTCTCTTTGCACGGTTAAGAGATAGAAAAGCGAATAACGACCTTCCATGTGAGAAAAGTATAAATATTGCAAAACTTTCAACAGTAAAGAGTAAACAGGATTACATAGGCTATATTCAGAAAATTCAAAGTACTCATTTCATTTGCCACTTTTTATTCGAAAAATGTTCCATGTAAAGTGTAGTTTAGGGTAGAGAAATTTTCTTTAAAATGTTCGTGTCACATCCTTGAAATATATTAAGCTTAAATACTAACTTTGCTTTCTAACCGACTTTTCGTTTTTGCTCTTCACAGACAGACAGACAGACAGACAGACAGACAGACAGACAGACAGCGAGACAGATACAAATATACACACGGACCTTTTTCTAAAACTGATATTTTGGATTAAGGGAGCCTCAAAACATATATTTCCTGTGAAATCTCGATATCGAATGTTTGGGTGCAAACAATACTTCCGCTACTTACTATACGTAGTAGAGAAAGTAAAACCTGGTCGAACGCGCCGAAGCAATAGCGTTTATAGTGCACGTCAGAATGTAAATGAACTGAGACGCGGTCATTATAACAGCTGTCTATTTGTCTTGAGAATATCAAGGATAAAAAGGAGGGAGATATTTAAATAGGAAAGAATAATATATCCTTCGTCACGCAAAGCCATTCACTGGAACGGCATTATGCTAGGAAAATGACATATGCTTCAGTGTTGGTTATTTACTTTCGTGAATTGTAATTTCCAAATGTTACTTGTCTGTCTACAGTCGTATAGTATTATATCGAAATATAATATACTTAGACTGCAAATGGTTTCTTTACTTCTGCACGAAACATTTTATACCTATAATTTTAATAATTCCTTGTAATTCTCTGATTAGGGTATTTGATATAGCTATTTATAACCTACATATTAATGCTAAGATTTTGTATACTGCTAAGTGTAGGATATTAGTGAGTAACAATGCATCAATTTTACTGAATACAAATAATTTGTGTCAGGAAACTAATGTTGTTGTAGTAGTGTTTAACGCCCGCTTTTACTACTACGGCACCGCAGGCGGTGACACTGATGATACATGGAATGAAGATGGTGCACCGGTGGAATGAGATGGCGGGGGAAACCGGAGCACCCGGAGAAAACCCGCCCTGACGCCACTTCGTCCACCACGAATACCACATGCGGTTCCCTGGGATCGAACCCGGGCCACCTAGGTGGTAGGCAAGCGCGCTAACCGCTCGGCCACGGCGCCGCCTCAGGAAACTAATGGTTCAAGGATGGTTATGTGAATGCATGGCCGAAATTTGGTGAAAATCTGGGGAAAATAGGCATAGGTATTTATAAAAACATGCATCCTACACTTTCAGAATTAATGTTCTGTTTTACAGTGTGTTATATTTTCATGTCATCAGACTGTTGCTCTCGCATTGGATTTCCGATGGTTATAGAGACTACATATTCTATGAATTATGGCACGAGATTAAAATAATTAAAATATTAATTTTTATTTCAGTGTCATTTATACTGGTCGTCTTCTTAGCGCGATAGTAGTGCTGCTGCTTATCGGGAGATCCGAGTTCGATTCCGGTGCCGCTATGGGGATCTTCTTCCGCTGGGAGACATAATTCGGGGTACATTCAGCCTCATGTTGTCCATGAAGGACCGATTAAGGAGCTACTTGACCATGGCTGGGAAGACCGCTTGAACCGGCCGATAGGCATCGGAGCGCTGACTACGTCGCACCCTTCAGTACTGCACCCCATTCATTATTCATTATTTCATTATTTATTATTTCATTATTCGTTATTTCATTATTCATTATTTTATTCATATAAAGTATATTTTGCATGTAATAATTATTACAGCCACCAACTCTTGTTAGGTAAATACATGATCTTCTAGTTTATAAACTTCCTTTATGTTATGCACATAATATTCTTACGCTGCCTTAAGATTAACATTTTAAATTGTTTCTTTCCAATAAATGAAACTAATAAACTAAACGCCCAAGAAATGCATTTATATCGTCCCTATTACATGTTTACAAATACGAGTACTCAGAAAGTACTTTTTGAAATAGTAAATAAATACCTGCAAGACCACCATAGTTTGCTTCATATTTCTGCTCATAGTGGCGTTTGATATTGTAACGCGTTATATTTGCAAATTGAAATCTGCATATTAAGCAGCAAACATTGCTGTTTTTGGAACTTAACAAAAAATTTTCTCTGCTACTCCACTGAATGAGGTATGTCGGAAGCAAAGGTAAAGCTCAACAGCAGTGAAACGGGAGGGATGGCCGGTGGAGTGAGTAAAGAATCCGTTTTACTGAAGTGGCCATTTTGAGCTGATTTTGCCCATGACTGGCCTAAGTGATCGGTATGCAAAGTAAACCACTAATACCACCACAGGAGTATTGTCCCCGTGTACACGTCGGGTCATCTTTGTTTACGTTATACCTATAGCCGCAGTTGACAGTAGGCTCCAAGTGATAATGTATAGAGGACATTTGTGAATGCATAGTCAAGTCGTATGATTAATAAGCAAGTATTGGAATTCTCAAGCAGTTCCTTCAAGTTGACTCCACACAAGCCATTATTGAAATAAACAGCTTTTTTTTTTCGTTTTCTTTTTTAAATGCTTGGCAGACCAGACAGTGTTTACCTCGATTAACATTAAATACCTATAGATAGAGCAATAAACGATTTTAAGCACACTTTACATAGGAGTATATAGAGTATATAAAGTCATACGAGTGCATACATAAGATTTTTTTGGAAAAAGGATTACTGGTCCAAAATCACCTCCCAGCAGCAATTCCGGTTTGTGACGTTTGTGATGGTGCTGCTGATGATACCAATGGAATTGGGAGAGTGCCAGGCTGGTCAACTTAATGTAAAACTAATGACTTTCCAAGCACCCTCATTACGGCTCCCCATCTACCTGCCTGCTGCGGTGTGTCAGCCATATTGTGTACACTGCTGTCTTTTGTTTCTGGAGGCGGACAGGTGTGGGAGGAACAAAGGGCACCTGATGCGGCCGGCTTCCGCGCACTAAATATGATATTGCCTTCTGGAATATTTAAGCTTCCCATCTATTTGTACACGCTGAGTGACTCTGAAATCATGGATTCCCATTTAGCCGACTTTAGACACTGGGAGATTAACCTGTATGATTAATGACACCTTCAAGTTGTAGGCATTCCTTGAGAAATACTTACAAGAAATAATTTTCCATTCTCAGGCAAACAAAACAGCAATTATGGTTTTTTAAAAATTAGAATTTCAAAGTAATTTCTTAGCGCCCAATTTTATCTTGGCTTATGACCCAAATTAAACAAGACATTCGACATTCGTCTTAGAAATTCAATAAAGAGATGTCACAAAATCTCCTGATGCAAAAGAAAGAAAAAAATTTGAAAACAAATCGTGTGTTTTGGTGTGTTTGTGTGAGTGTGTGTGTGTGTACGTGAGAGAGAGAGAGAGAGAGAGAGAGAGAGAGAGAGAGAGAGAGAGAGAGAGAGAGAGAGGCTAAAAGCCGAGAAATAACAAAATTACCTTTTAATTCGAGGATTTTTAGCTAACTATAGTAAATACTGATTTCTTCTGTCAAAGAAACACATTTTATTCCAAAAAGTCACCTTTATAACAAAATTTTCACTCTTTTTTTCTCTCCGTCTTTCCACATGTTACCCGTGCATTATAAGCATGTCTTTGTTTCCTAAGTATCTATCAGATAATTTCATGAACGTATGTTTAAACAATTTGTATGTATATTTAAACACTGGTCTAAGTAACCCCTAAATTGTGGAAACTGGAGGATAAATAAACATATTATTATTATTATTATTATTATTATTATTATTATTATTATTATTATTATTATTATTATTATTATTATTATTATTATTATTATTATTATTATTATTATTATTATTATTATTATTATTATTATTATTATTATTATTATTATTATTATTATTATTATTATTATTACTATTACTATTACTATTACTATTACTATTACTATTACTATTATTATTACTATTACTATTACTATTACTATTACTATTACTATTACTATTACTATTATTATTATTATTATTATTATTATTATTATTATTATTATTATTATTATTATTATTATTATTATTATTATTATTATTATTATTATTATTATTATTATCATTACTGTGGAGATCACAATGGACCTTTTGTAATTCCAACCACCCTTTAAGTACATAGAAAATGATTCATTATTGTTTTCTATCTGAAAAAGGCTATAGTGATTTTGTTTAGAAAGTAATACATTTCAGATATTGAGGTTAAGTATAAAATACCTTTAATCAACGTTCTAAAACTAGTCTTCTTCCTTGTTAATCAATTTGAAACAACGAAAACCCATACAAGTTAGACAGAAAAGCTATACCATTTGTATGAATATTTTTAAATGCACTACACACATTTGTTGTGATGTAAACACTTCGAGTACTGGCTCCGATTCCTGCATATAAAACGTTCATATAGCATATGAAACGATGGTGGTTAGAGAGACTTGTGTGTGCTACCACCAGTTTTTCAAAAGATTAACCACGTTTGCATTTGAATATCTGATGGTTATCTAGATTGGGACAGATATCTATGTGCGCGCGATGTTTCCAGTAATCGCATAGCATCGCTTCATTAATGGCATTGTATGAAATATTGGTATATTCAGTGTATCCAAATTAGATCCCAATTCTCAGAGGGTTGGCAATGTACGATAATTTCGCTATATTTGCTACGAAACAATACCTCAAAATTACCAATCACTGAAACGTTTATTTTAAGTAACTTCCTTAAAAAAATGGTATAGTTAACTTCGTAACGTAATCCTTCTCTATTCATTTCCTTTTAATAAATTAATAATATTGTCGTAGTAAGTTCATCTGAAAGCCTAAATATAAATATATATGTCAAACTACACAACCAAACTCTATCAATATATATGAATATTTTCTCTCCTACAACGTAAGCGAAGTATTGTATTGTAACCAACAATTCGGTACTGAGATTTCACTGGAAATATACAGAATGTGCCAAAATTAGACCGACAAACTTTGGGAGCTGATAGATAACATTATTTTAAACAATTTTTGTTACGGAAAGATTTTTACTTCGTTTAAGCGTTAGACGAGTTAATGTCATAGATTACTGCCTCCCACCCAGTTTAGGTATTTACAGCACAATCAACAATGCAAGTTGGTATTGCATTTATCTTAGTAAGGCACACAATGTTAATCCAACAAACAAACACAGAACACACAAGCATCTCATAGTTTATAGTTAATCACAGCTTTAGTATTCAAAGTAGATGTTGGAGCGCACGCCCATTGTGATTATCACAAAGAGTGCATCGGCGTGCCCTATTCTGCCGTACTCTTGCAAAGACACCAGCCATTTCTCTGGTTTAAAAGTTTATCGGTCTAATTTTGAGGATTAGATTTGTTGTTAAACCCCATTCTGTGGTGTTTACAGTTCTATGTTACCATGCTACGTCAGAGTGGTCGGTTGACGGGAATCGAACCCGGTACATCCCTTATAGGTATTATATTTATGTTAATTTTCTAAATATACTTAAATTTTCTAATTGTCAATTGACATTGCATTACATTATGAACTGTCATATTACAGACTAAAAGGATTACAAAACACTGTTGAAGTTACGTGTTAGAAAGTTTTACATTAGGCTCATAGATATCTTACAGTAGATAAGAGTTTTGGAATTCATTTCCCTCAGATAAATGTTTTCATGAATATTATTATGGTAGATGTAGGCTGTTGTTGCTCGTAGCCGAGGTTGCCATGAAGGTGATGAAACAATGGACAGTATCAGGGTGGATACTGC
This sequence comes from Tenodera sinensis, assembly GCA_030765045.1. Lineage (NCBI taxonomy): Eukaryota > Metazoa > Arthropoda > Insecta > Mantodea > Mantidae > Tenodera > Tenodera sinensis. The sequence continues at coordinate 172,324,846 of CM060963.1, read as the reverse complement.
CGCTGTAATCCGTCATACTTTCAATTACCGGCGGTCGTGTGTGGCCGTGTATACAGTCAAGGGCCCGCCCAAAAGGGACGTTGCTAACACTTCCGTGGTGCCTCACTCTCAGATTAATCACCTTCATCATGCATTTCAGCTCTTTACGAATCACCATCTCTACTAGAAACTCTAGTTAGTTCAAAAGAGTCAGATTGTTAAAACCTTCATCAGCCCCAGCTTCAACCTCAAGCAAAAAATAGAAGGAAGGCCTTGTTTAAAAAAAAATCACTGAAGCTTCAATATTTCTTTACAAATAATATTTGAAACATAGTTTCAATTTCGGTTAGGGTAAGTTACCTGGGTAAGGTAAGAGAGAAAGTGTGACCAGCAATAACGGCTGTTCTCATTTATTACAAACAAATTTGATTTGTTGACGCACAGTTATTCTCACAATTACTTAAACATCTCTGAATAACCAGTTAACGTGTTTCTAGATATCTTCGGGATAGTGCGACTCACTTGCACAGATCTTCTTGCTACAAGATATACTCTTCTTGCCATCTAGATAAAGATCCATTATGAACGCCGGATTTAAATTGCTCGCTAGTGCCTTATTGTTACCATGGAGGCAATGGTTTACGTGTTTTGTTATCAGTATTTCTTGTAGTTAATTATAATGGAAAATGTTACAAAGGAACAACGAAAATTGCTGGTGAAAACACATTACATATGATGTGAATGTTAAAGAAACTGTGGGTTTTTCGTAGGGCTCTCAGTCACCATAATGCACCTAATGAGCCAGCAGTTCATAGGCTAATGCCAAAATTAGGGACAAGTTCTACTGCAGACATCAGAAATCCAGTGCGCTCTCTTTCCTGGCAGAGAACATCGCAATTGTTCGCGAAAGTGTTGCCTGAGTCCACAAAAATCAATTCCTTGACAATAACTGGGCATTGGTAAAAACTCTTCCCTGCAGTGAATTCTCACAAAGGATATTTATATACATGCTTAAAAAGTTAACACGAACATCTAAAAACAACAGACCAGGGACAGTTTGTTGAATGAATTCTCTTCACTTGGAAGAAAATATAAACATCCTGCTTTCTCAAACTACATGAGCTTGCTTGGTAAAAACGGGAAATTCCGCCACTGCCATGTGCTTGATTAAGCATCCCTTATCGCTTTACAGTTCACCTAGTAAGTGGCCATTAAACTGTATAGTCAATTTGTCATTTGTGAATCCGCAAAGTTTACACAATCCTCTAATTGTATTTTGGTGTTAGGAAATAATATATTAAAAGTTTTGGGTTCACAGTGGATTAAACGTGCCTTTGAAAGAAGCAGTTTGAGTAGTTCAGGATGTGGGGAAAAAAAGCCGATTGGGAAGACAACAGAGACTGCAATTTTGCTAAATCATTCACACAATGGTGCAGAATTTAGTAAGTTTATTGTTGGTGTGTTCCGACGCAATTTATGTCCAAATGCAGTTTTTGCGGAGTGAACCATTTCAAGGCTGCCCCGTAGCGCAGTTGGTAGAACAAATACCTGCTGTGCAAGGGGTCTCGGGTTCGATTCCCGGCAGAGGTGTAGGAATTTTTCTCCAGCCAGGATTATTCCTCATTCTTCCCTGAGTCTGGAAGTACAATGGCGGCGCAGTGGTTCTCCGGTTTTCCCCGCCATTAATTCCACCAATTGCTCCATTATCACCCTTCCAATCATCCATTTCTCCTGCATTTCATACCATTCTCTTCCTCACTGTCATACCTGGTGACCACCTGCTTCCAGGTCTTTACTCTGTCTGGTCCAGAGGTCCCTCTGCTCCCCGATAGGCGTCTGACCCTAGGCACCCTGTAAGTCCTAGGGGACGTAAGTCCTACATAAGGGGAAGGTAATCAGGGAAAGAAGAAACAAGAACCATTTCGGAGATATTCCTTGTTATTTGTGCGAGTTTTGCAATAGTTATACTTTTCTCAAGTGGAAGGACGTTATTCACTTAAAGTCGCATAAAGAGAACGTAATTTCAAGCCCTCATTTAGCGAACAGCTTTAAAAGATTTGACTATCACTCAAAGCCTAGTGTATTCCTATATTTCCCTTGCATCTACAAGAAAACTGCCAAAAAGAGTAGGTGCCTAAGAATACTTAATACAAGAGTGGAGGAAGTTATGTGGGTGCAACTTCAGCTTTTTAAACTTTCTTATTCATGTTTAAAATTGTATTTTTTTTCTGTATATTTATTAACAGGCTGTGTCTTCATAACAATCCTAAAACAGGACAGCTATCCAACTCTGGATTTTCTCTCAAGAAAGGAATCGGTGTGCAAAGAAATGATAAATAACTGGAGGTTAACAGACAAAAAGAACGGTGTGCAGCGTTTCAAAGCTTACTCCTGTTCGCGAACACTACCAGAAGATTTTTAGAGGCAACAAAAGGCTAGTTTTATTTTGTGAAAATTGTCAGCTCAGTCGCCTTGTAACCAAGAAACAATTATTCTCCTGTCGCTCTTTGTGCCAGTAAGCTTATTAAAGTGTCCAGAGCAGACGCGCACATTGTCTTTGCCTCCCATCTGTTGCTCACACAGCTTCCCTCAACCCTTGTGAATCTCCCTGCTTCTAAATCGATTAAATCTCTCGTTACATCGCCTGCGCCTACTTACAGCTAATTAGTCCTCTCCCTGCCTGATGGGCGGTTGATTACATAATAACCAGCTCCACAGAGCGATGGGGAGCCAAAAGGGTTAGTTAAGACTGGTTAATTGCCACCACCATACTGAAACAACGGCATAACTGCCTTTCCTAATTAAACCCGCAACAAGTGGTAAAGTTATCTTCTCGCTTTTCACGCCGTCGATTCTAAGTTCTCACATTTTGAATTTTATTATGAATCACTTCGTAGCTCTATTTCCAATATTTTTTTTAATGTTCCATTTAAAAGCAGCGTTTAACATCGGCGGTTTTAACCTCTCGAAACAACTGCTCAACAGCAATGGTGTTCACTTGTTTAACGATGGTATTCAAATTGAGGTTTCTATTACCTTGGAGTACTTTATACTCTGCAGGCCGAGAATCGAACCCGGAACCCCTTGCATAGTAGGCAGGTGCTCTACCGACTGGACTGGTGCCAGCCTGCAATAAAATTGTTTATATAAAATTAGTATGTAATATTCCTACTATTAAAAAAATAATTTTTGCATTTCAGATTTCCCACACAACTTCAACTTCAACGATGATGACGATGATGATGATGATGATGATGATGATGATGACGATGATGCAATTTTAAGGGCAATCGACTACTTGGTCATCAGTCAAAGATAAATTTCAATATAAAATAAAATGAAAATACTAGTTAAAGCACAAATATAGATAAACATAGCAAACAAATGAGGCAAGATCCAGAATTATTACAAATTTATAAAATGCTCAAAAGGTATGAAATATCGATATCTAAAATTCTAAATCCTTAGGTCCATTTTTCTTTTCTTTTCTTTGCCTGATTACCCTCCCTTATGTAGGACTTCCAAGTCAGTGACTAGGGTCGGACACCTGTCGGGGAGAATAGGAACCTATAGCCTGGACAGAGTGAAGACCTGGAAGCGGGTGGTCAGCCAAGCATCAGATTTAATAGTGAGGAAAAGCATATGAAATGCAGGCAAAATCGATTATTGGAAAGCTGATAATGGAGCATTTGGTGGAATGAATGGCGAGAGAAATCGGAGAACCCGGAGAAAATCCGACCTGACGCCGCTTAGTCCATCACGAATAGCACATGCGGGTACCTAGGATCGAACCCGGGCTGCCTAAGTGCTAGGCAAGGGCTCTTACCACTCGGCCACGGCGCCGGCAGGTTCATTTTTACCATTGCTAAAAACTTCAAAATTATTTCCAACGTTTGCTTATCGCCTAGGACCTCTGCAAATCTGACAAGCAGTTGCAGAGAGTCTCGGAGCTGCGCCAGAAAAACGCACGCTGGTTTCTTCTCAAAGGTTATAGGTTTAGAAGCAGTTTGTATAAGAGACTTACTCTTACCAGGAGATTTTAGTTCAGTACCTGTATTTAAATTAAGAGAAGAAATATGATTAATAGTATATGCAATATACGTGTGCCCACTGAGCGCGGACTGCTCACGACCTTGACATGTTTATCAGGCAAAAATAATGAAGGTCGCCCAATGTATTCTGCAAGTTGCCCAGGTATGCCCTAGCAACACGTGACGAACCAACAAAAGTTTGTTGCACAGAGGATAAAGAGGAGCAGGGTCCCACAACAATTAAAACACAAATTATTTTGGGAGTAAAAATAATAGAGCAAGTGCATAGGCTGTAATATTTCGTATACTAAAAATAAAGGTGTAACAAATAAAATCTGCAAATTCAATTCTATGTGCTCAGGGGTGCGCAGAATAGTGTCTGCTCTGAATCCATTGTGCACGCAACCCGTGTAACATTCTTGCTGTTTGGAGGAGTGGTAGTTCTTCGCTTCTTAACCTCTTGACAATGCTGGATTGTTACAGTTAATGATCAAACTATAATAATACCTTTCAAAAGCATTAAAGAAAACAATGTACTATCTGGTTATAATTGAGGCATTTAATATTGTCTCCTTCCGCACAACAGAGAACTTCCTCCTCCCATTTGACACTTCGTTTCATTCAGGTAGACGCTGTTGACACACACACAATTCCTTCACTGATACCGGTCGTGAAACGACTGGAAGTGGTCTGTGGGCTCCTGAAATCAACTAAGGAAGTGGGTGTGCACCGTTGTGTTACATAGTTACACCGCGAAAGGCTCTCGAATCACACGGATATACTCTTCTGGTATGGTAAGATTCGTCTATCTCAGGGGAAGACAACTTCGGGCCGTGTGACGTATTTAAACGTTCGTGTGACGTCAGGCGAGAGCGGTGTATTGCTATGCTGCCTAGATCAGCGGCGCTACTTGCACGAAACTGAATGAATATGAAAAATGTTATTTGGGCATGTTTACAACACGCCCGGGCTCTTTAGGGAGCACCCTCTTCAGCCTAGTCTGAGGGTTTTTATTTGTTGTGTGAGGGATCTTAACGGCGTTAGTGTGAATTTTAGTTTTATTTTGTGTTTTTGTTGAAGTGATGTAGTGTTGTGTGTAGTAGTTTTGTGTTTGTGTTCAGTTACCCGTGTTTCACACCAGTTTGAGACCAGGCTTCAAGATGTAGAAACATTGTCAACTACGTTTCACATCTTTGCGACCCCGTATTCACTGGATGTTAACAATGTTTCTAGCAGGTAGCAAATTCAATTGATAAATTAACAGTGCGACGATTTGCTGAAGGACAAATATAAACACAAGGAAGATTTGGCTGATTGTCATAAGAATGTTCCTTAAACCAGATTTCTGAGGTTATATGCCCTTGTTGCACGGGTATTACGTATGTTTGGTTCTACGTATGTGTGCAAACAATTCTTTTCTATTATGAACCTTTCCAAGTCAAAATCCCGAAGCATATTGTCAGATCACAATCTAACATGCAGTCTTCGGTTACAAATGTGCCGTCCATTACGCCCTAACATTGACAAACTAGTTAAAGAAAAGCGAAACGGCAAATGTCGGAAAATGTCCACTTAATTATTGTTCTGTATAGCTCTCCTCTAGCCCAGGCAAAATAGTTATAATTTCTGTTCTATTTGCGTTATAACATGACTGTTCACATAAACATATATAACAACTATATATGGCATAAAGCCGAAATGTAATTATTTATAATCTGTGACTATTCCGTAATTGAAACAGTCAGCATTAAAATTGCGATGTCCCGCACGTCTTTGCTCTTCCCCACTGTGACGTCACACGTTCAACTGGCCGTCGTTGCGAGCATGTGAGCTGATACCTGTCTTCCCCTGGTCTATCTCTTACGGTTTACCAGCTATGTAAGTCATCCACAATGTAGAGGTCTATAGAGGTTACACTCCGAAAGTTCAAGATATAAATTTCATTTTTCATGAAAACATTCTAAACACATGGTATTTTAATCAAAATCACTACAGGCAATTTTGAGGAAATCAAACATTCGAAGAATTGTCCACCTAAGGGGTTGTTTGGGGAGGGAAGAATTTCTTGGAGTCTTCGTATTTTATTATTGGAAGAACATAAACACTAAATTCGCTTTTATTGAAACTGCTTTCTTGAGAGAGAGAGAGAGAGAGAGAGAGAGAGAGAGAGAGGGGGGGGGTGCATGTGTGTGTGCGCATCTCGAACGTCTCGATATGGAATTTTTGGATAGAATCCAATACCTTCTCTACCTACTATGTACGTGGCATATGTTTTTTCTTAAACTCCCCTTAATTTTGTACGATTTCAACAAAATTCACTACGTCGACATCCTTTGACAAACTCTTGCACATAAAAGTTCAACTTCCTGTCTTTCTTTCTTCCTTATGCTCTCTCTCTCTTGCTAAACTGCCCTTAATTTGTATAGATTTCAATCACGTTTGAAATGTGTCAACAAATTATCTTCGAACTCCATTTGCGAACGGTATCAAACATAGAATTTCAATAGATATAGTTAAAGCAATCATTTCTCCTAATTTAAGATGTTCTTAAATGTAAACTAAGGGTGAGAAGGAATTTTTATCCATATGTCTGATAACTCCCTTTTATGATTAAGAGTCACGCCTCTTTTGTTTGAATCGTTGACACTTTAGTATCCGTACTAGAAGTAATTCGTAAGTTGTTTCTAACGGACTGATGGACGAAGCGTTGATCCGTAGCAGAGAACCGGTCAAAAGGTAGAATATTTTTACAAAATACATACCTCAAAAATCTGTTATCTACATATATAATATTGTGATGGCGACTGTACTCCTCCAAGACGCTCAAGATGAAGCTATCTCACAACACTGCTTGTAAATACGCGGCCCAACGGCTATGGAGCGGTCAGAGCAAATACGAATATGAGCGCGGTAGAACAAAGTTTGTTCCAGATAGTTCGAGAAACTTTTGACTGCTGCCTTATTTACGAGGAGTTTGATAAAAGGTGTATTTTCCAGAGAATTCGCCTGGCGTATAAAAGTGAGAGAGCCTGGACAGAGTGAGGTGTGTGAGTGTTGTGAGGGTTTTTTCATACAGCAGTAAATATGTAATCGTCGCGTCGAAGTTGTTTGTTGTGTGAAACAGTTTGAGTGAGTATGAGTTAAGGTTACAATCGGACAGAATAGCTGCGAGCTGCAAAGTCACGACGAATTGTAATTGTGTCAACAATAACAAAGAGGATTGTGTTTTTGTGATTCACGTTTAAGGGAAATAAAGTGTCATTCTCATTATATGTACTTCATGATAATTTATTTGAAAAGTAATATTTAAATATTTGTATATTTAAAATATAGAATTAAGTGTTTGCAATGTGAATTTACATTTACATGTGGCATAGGTATGCTTTAGTAAAGACCATTATTACTGACGTAGATAAAGTAATACTCTGAGATATGCTAAGATGTTCATATATCTGGAAATGTAAATTCCCTGGATTTTCTTTCCATGACGTAGATACCAAGATAGTTAAGTCCTTAATTGACATGGAGCTCATTTCAGATCCTTACCGAGGACCTTCATCTCTGGAATTACCAGTGGAGTGACTCATTTTCATTCTAAGGCAGTTTGATATTTCTTCCCTTTATTGCAACGGTTCTCATGCGGGACTAATCACGGTATTCACACCGTGTTTCAACAAAACTTCTACTTGGCTTCATCTTAAGGGTGTCTTCTGGGGTGAATAGTTATAAAGAGCAACTCTGTTGACACCCTCCACCCTCTGTAACTTATAAGTACGTCTTAATCCGTGTTGATTACTTGCCGATATCGGTATTACAGCTCTCTGCTCTTGCAATTTCTTGGAAAAGATGAAGAACGCGGTTTAAGAACCCGAAAGCCTCGCTTCGAGGGGAAAGTTAATAGCGGATTATGTGGCAGCCCCTTTGATTTCAAGACTTATGGAAGTAGCGTGCATCGAGTTTGCCTTTTTAAGTGCGTTCGAAAGGCTACATTAAAATAACTCGTGTCAAGATTTTACGGTCGTGATCAATTTAAACTTATTTGATTCTATGTCTAATGGATCAGAATAACTTATAGTGTTCTCATTTTATAACACGTCTCAAAAAATATTTTGCAAACTTTTTCTGTACATCGGACGCAACTATTTATAAACGCATCAGACAGCATGTAATTGAGGAATAACCTTAAATATAAGGAAAATTTTCATTAGGAATACACTTTCATTAAAATTAACCCTCCGTTGGTCGCTAGAGACCCCTAGGATTATTTAAACGTTATAGTTTACGGAAAAATGTACCTACGCAATTGACTGACTAGGAAATCTAACAATTACACTTGACTCGATTGTTTGCTGAGGGAAGGACTAATTATGTTATGTGTCACACAGGTCAACCAGACCAAGCACGCCTACTCTCATTACATATTACTGTGTTTTTTCTCGTTAATTGTGCTATATTGCTTTGTCTTGGCAAGTAGTATGTTACCACTACTCACAAACAAGAGTAAAAAGTGTGATCTACAAAATCCCAAGGATTTGGAAGGAGTGCATCATCTACTTTATGTTGATGATACTTTATCTAATGATGAGGTAATATTTGAATCAGATGATTCTAGTTCTGAAGAAAAACTGAAAAGAAGATATTTAATTTCAGAAACTGATCATGAAGAAGAGGATGAAAGCAACCTAAGTGATAACATTTATTTCATGGGTAACATCATATGGTTATCAAAGTATTGATATTATTATTATTATTATTATTATTATTATTATTATTATTATTATTATTATTATTATTATTATTATTATTATTATTATTATTATTATTATTATTATTATTATTATTATTATTATTATTATTATTATTATTATTATTATTGACAGTACATTTCAAATTGCGAGGCATATACCTCAATATCACAATTTAATATCTTTTCATGAAGTATAGTACAAATTATAATGTAGGTATACTGTACGTATTGTGACATTGGTCGTACAACAATATATGGACGAGAGGAGGGCGGGCGGCCTGGAGCGGATGCATATGTACTGACCGTAATAATGCGCGATAACAACAAAATGGGCCCAGAAGCTTCTCTTCTACCAAATTTTTTCTTGGTCTACATGTTCACTAAACATCAACAAAAATACATCACGTTCAATAGACTTCTGATAATAAGATTAAGAGGTAATATGAATAATTTTATAAAGAAATGATAAGGGATAGACAAATAATTGTAATCAATAATTTGCATACATTAAACTTAATGAAAAGTGTAAGCAGCATAAGTTACAATAACTCTATCAGAGAATAACTCATTTGCCAGACAAGTTACATGTTGAAGTAAATCAATTCATTATAAGTCAGAGTAGCTAAGACAACAAGACCTTCCGGCAAGCTAGGTCAACAAGGAATCCATGAGCTGAAAGTTCACGTAATTAGAAATGAGAGTTCCATGAAATCCGACGCATACTGGTTCTAAAAATTAGAAAGGGAATGAGTGTTTAGATTTAGCAAATCAAATGTGTTTCAGATGCAAATAAGAAGTTTAAGGTTTAGCAACGTATAATGTAATGCCTATAGGCAGGAGGCACTTAAGGGATGTGATGGGCTTGTGTATTCTGTATAATGTAGGAGTAAGAACTGGTAGTCATGAAATAGACGGGACTTAAGTAGACATAAGAGCGGATATTTCCAAAACCCGTGCCTTAGATTATTTCTCATTTATCGGAAGTGTTTTCAGTGATGGATTATCGGCAGCCCGTAGCGTGTAAAGACCGCGCTAGGGATATCATACAGTTCGCGGTAGCCGCAAGGGTATTCACGACGTACAAGAATGGTTTAATCTCTGTGATTCATACCTTGTTAGATGCATAAAATTGATAGAGCAATCAACCATTCATAAAACAAATCCACTTAAGTTATCCCAAGCATTAGAGATATGATAAACAACCCACAGTACGTGCTTAGCCAATCACCTTTTGCGATACTTGAAAAAACAAAATTAAAAAGCAGTAATAAATCAAAATTGACTTTTCGTATTATATTGAACAGTAAGAAAAAACGAATTCTCAATGTGACCAAATGAAAAGCTACATCTATGTTGTCTCATGTATATTTCATGTGAAAAATCCAGGTTCCCCCTCAATATGTACTGAAGAATTAAAAAGAATTGAATCGCTTCTTAATGTTAACATGTCTCATTGCACATTTAACATTTCAATGAATAAATAATTTATACGTTTGTATATTCTGCTAAGGATTCATTAATAACTTATTTTTATGTTACTATGCTGTTGGATGTTACTTCATTTCCTACTGCTACCGTAAGTATTAATGACCAGTTTTTGCCTTGTTGCCCTGGGAATTTATAAATGAATTGTAAATTAGCTTGTACTACCAAATATGCGTTAACAGTGATTAACTTATGTACGTATCAAGTGTCGCAAAAAGGGCATTTTAAATACACGACAAAATTTCAGAAATAGTTGATGGCACAAAACATTTTAAAGAATTGAAACACGGAAAGCATTTGGGATTTTCAATAAAGACTGGCACTGAAAATTTTCCCTTCCGTTAAGTGCCTGTTTGTGATATCTGTTCATGTGCCATTGAACTGTGTACTCTAATCACTGATCACTGAACATTTCACAGCGATAGCCCTGTCAGTTGATTGTTGACAACCTGTGAACCCTCTAAACATTGAAATGACTGATTTTCATGAACAACGTTATACAATGAAGTTTTGTTTTGTTTCTACCAAAATCTACAACGATCTGATGAGAGCTTATGGAAACTGCAGTATCTTGTCGAGCACGTTTCCGTTGCTATTATGCTTTCAAAAATGGCGAAAAGTGCTAAATTGCAAGGAAAAGCAAGTGCATCTATGTGCCGTTACTGGTGGCAAAACATCATTACTGTTCATGAACTTTGGGTGTATTGTTAAGACTGAGAGATGAAGCAGAGCGGCACAGAATGGCTGGAACATGGTCAATCCCCACAACAAAGGGCACGAGTGCAGAAGTCAGTCAGTAAGGCCATAGGCATCACTCATTGACTACCAGGGAATGTGTACACTCACAGTTCCAAGATACATAATAAGCACTGTGTGAAAGCTTTAGAGGTGACCCCGGAGAGGATGACAAAGGTTGGCTTCCTGTACGTCTTTCAGGAATGGCAAAGGAGATGAGTCTTTATTGAACAACCCTCGTACAACACATCCCCAGTTGTATAAAGTTCCACATGAATGAAGAGTTATTAATAGACATTTGGAAATTTTGAACGCCTACGCATGTTATCTGTTATACCATTAGATCAAACTTATAAATTAAGATATATTAGAAATATTAGTGACAAATAAAGAATGATTTGTTCTTTGTTCACTTTCGCCAAGTAAAATGAGAACATCTTGGCACCTTGCCTTGACTATATTAAGAATGTCCGACTTGAATTCCGACTTTGTTAATTCTAAAATCTCCCTCCCTCTCCTCTATCATGCATGCACAAAAGGCACACTATGACTTTGTCCAGTTTTGCCGTTACTTCACCAAGTTCCCCCTTTCACCTCAGTAATGTGATCTACATCAGTTTTTGCTATGCCTTCACACTGTCACTAATATGATCTACTTCAATTTTTCTTGTCTTTCACTTTTCTTTGTGACTTAGCCGCGAAATAAAATGCGCATGAAACAACGACTTCGGATGATTCACTCGCTGATGAAGCGAACACAAGGCGTCTCTAATCTCTCGCGGAAGCAGCACTCACTGTAGGTTGCAATTATCATCATAAACCTACTTACAATTGATATCGCATCAAAACACATACTTTAGTTACCAACTGACTCACTCGCGTACACAATGGCTTGATAGCCGCTTGAAGTTTTTACAGAACATTGCAGAATGTTCCCGAAGTGGGGAGAAAGGAAAGCTTCAAAGATTCTGGTTATCTGCAAATAGCGCTTCTGTTGCTTACGCTGGTAGAGAGCGCTACCGCGTCTATTTATTTCTACCTATCCAACATATTAGTGCTATGTGTGAGCATATATGTCTGAACAATGTTGTTCTAAAGCCGTCTCAGTCTGTGTATATGTATTAAGTATAGATAATTGCAACAATATCTATACAGAATTGGAAAAGTAACCTCGCCAAAGTGCCTGTGCTTAGATGACAACCAACAGCCATACATCTCTTACTTCAGTGCAAGCTGCAAACCAGGAACAGACCAGCGCATTTGAAGATCCCCAACAAAGTGATACGAAAAGTGCTTTCATCACCTCATGCAATCCGCTTTATACATAAATATTTAAGACATTAGATTAATACATATTTCATAAGCATGTGTATGAGATTAAATATCCTGTGACATACCCACAGGGTGAAACGCAGATTGTAAAAAGAACCAAACCAAATAAAAAGAAAGCATGTATAAAATCAAACGAGTGTTAGAAAAGTTCCTTTACACCGCCACTGCGGCTTTGAAACCCTCCTTCAAACTGTGCATCACGTGCATACCGGGTTGTGTTCTCTGACGTCACAATTCGAGCAATCGATTACCAATTTTCCACTCCTGCTCTACCCTTGAGAAGTCAGCGTGAATGTAGAAGTGAACTCATAGAGAATGTTTAAGTCATATTGTGCGGCTTTTCTTTGGGTAGGAATGTTCGTATATTTGCTTAAAGTAGACAAATAATAAAACAGTGATGGATCAAATGGAACCACTGTGCTCCCAGAAAATTTAGCATTCGGCTGTTTTAGGAAATCTATTGAAAGAATTCTCGCCTATCAGAAAGATAGAATCCTTGTCCTCTTGAGCCACAAGGATTTGTGTGTGTGTGTGTGTGTGTGTGTGTGTGTGTGTGTGTGTGTAAGTGTGTGTGTGTGTGTGTGTGTGTGTGTGTGTGTGTGTGTGTGAAAAAGAGACAGACAGATGTAACATCACACTAGTTCGCGTCATATTAATGAAGGCATCAAGATTCAAAGCACAGAATGTTAAGGGTTTTTAGCCTTAGGGGTACTGCCAGTAGCTTGCTCGACACAAAAGCTGTACGGGGATGAAAAATAGGTGGGGGAGGCTTGGGGAATCATTGAAACATGAAGCACTTAAATTAGGATCTTTAGTAAGCATCTCTATTTCAATACTAAGACAGCTGTTCTTGCACATCTTTGAAGAGCAAAATGTGCTTGTTTTGCTGAAAGGAGAATTGAGCTGAATTCATTTCCTTACTGCCGCTTCATACTGTCAAGTATATGAAGTATCTCTCTTAGAATAACTTTCGTGTCTCAGAAATCATAAGCTATTCAAAGCCTCTCTTAGAATTGTATTTAAATTTAAGTTTCTATAGATTTCCCTTTTGGGCAATTCTGATATAAATCTTCAAGACAAGACAGTCTTCTGCATCTCAGCGAATTTTAGATCTGTGTACGTATATATTATAGATTTGTTATGTCATTAGTTTCAAATATGCAATTTCCAGCTAAAGAAACCATAACATTGATTTCGGTATGTTGTCCAAGTTCGGACAACTATATTGTTCAACATTAAGGAAAAGAAGCACAATTAAGTGAATATCCGAACACCTCCCAGTGTACAACCCCAGCTTTTAAATATCATAGTTGTAAAATACTCTGAAGATAAACTTTTGCATTTTGACTAGCATCTTCGGTCATATCAGATTTATTTGCTTTTATATACTGCCTTTTTTGGTAAAGTGAGTTAAGATCTACAGTTCATTGATGCAAGTAACATTGCTTCTCTGTACCAAAGATATGATAAATTTATTTCCATAATCTTCACTACTATCATAATATACAAGTGCATACACAAACTATACCTACGAACGCATATTTTTCTTTCTGATTAATTTTCATCGACATAAATCACTGCAGAAATAGCTACATCACAGTGATGGTCAAATGTTTTAGTACAAAGAATAGGCAAAATGGTATAATTATGTTCAATTAGCTATATATAGAAGATAACATCAGTTATATTTCAAATTTTTGTGTTATATATGTACAATCTGTACTTTAAAACACGTTTACAACGGCTTTTCTATTACTCACCAGTTGATTGGAAATAAGTTGGTAGGTAACATACAGAAGGTATTTTAGTTCTGCCAATGTTTGTCTTCATATAAATACCTCTCTTTACAGTTTGTTACTGAGATTTCTGTGAAACTCTGGGTACTTACTAACTATAAATTCTAAATTCTACCCTGCCACAATCATTAAAATATATACAGTATTATTGCTTAAAGTTACACAAAATGTTCATTACTAAAACAGAATTATTTTACCATAAGAGATATTGCAAATTCTTGAAAATCAAAATGTGGTTCTATAATACTGGTGAGGTTAAGCATACATCCATACAATAATCCTTAAAGCTTCAGCTTTTAGTTTCCTTTCTTTTGTTTTATTTGTTCCTTTTCTTTTATTTGCCTGTTTCTTTATTTTATTCTTTATTCTTTTAGCTTTTTCTTTTTTTTTTTAATGATATGGTGCCATGTAGTATGAAAAGTGTGATTTTTCAGGAGAGTGAAAAGAAAATGGCATAGATTCTCTAATCCTACCTTTCTAATATTAGAAAACAATAACAGGCAGTCCAATTTGAAAATAGTGTAAGGTGAAAAGTAACTCGGGAATCGAATATCTCTGTGGTAGGTTAGCATACTAGCTTCCAAATCCAGAGGTCCTGGGTTCGATTCCTGGCTGAGTAATGAAATGTTTTCTTCAACCAAGATTATTGCCCGTCTGCCGTAGTCTGGGAGCTCGTAGTATGCGTGTGTAAAAGTGTGTATGTGTGTGTTTGTGTGTGTGCGCGCGTGTCTTGTGTAAAAGAAACCAGCGTAAAACAAAACAAAGATTAACAGAATAGTAAACAATTGCCAAACGACGATATCACCTTAGATGTTAAAAGCTGGACATAAATGAAATAAAAGTATGTGTACACTCACATGAGCTTCTCTACTCACTATTATAGGAACTATTATTAAAAAGTTTATTTTTCTGTTTAATTCATTTAATTGAGATAAACATCTGAAGAAATGTTTTTACCTTTACACAATTTTAGGTACAATGGAAATAGGAGAAGGCTGAAGCGATAGTCGTATATATTTTAAGAGTTGGTTTCTAAATGATGGCTTTGAAAATCAATTCTCCTTGCAATCCAGGTATAAAATAAACAATGGCTTATTGTTTGAGAAAAGTACAAGTACTGCAAAATTTCAATTAAGTATAGGGAATATGTCAAAAATCCTATCTCTAGGAAAAAGTTATGTGTTATAAGAGGTGATTCCCAGAAAATTAAAGATATACCTACGCTTCATTTGTGATAAAAAAATATTTAATTATGGTATTTTAAGGTCCTCTGCTTAGCGCAGTGGTAGCGATGCTGCTTACCGAGCGAGAGACTCAGGTTGGATTCCCAGGGTGCACTCAGCCTCGTTAGGTCTCCAAGAGGCAAATTAAGGAGCTACTTCAGTGAAAAGTAGTGATCCCTGGTT
This sequence comes from Tenodera sinensis, assembly GCA_030765045.1. Lineage (NCBI taxonomy): Eukaryota > Metazoa > Arthropoda > Insecta > Mantodea > Mantidae > Tenodera > Tenodera sinensis. The sequence continues at coordinate 172,309,335 of CM060963.1, read as the reverse complement.
GCGAAGACCGCATACCCTCATGTTTGACGAAGGCTTCTGAGCAATTGCTTTGTAGGCTGCAAACCTCTCGTTAATTCCGAGTATAATTACTTCATGTCTTGTATGCTCCAGAGAGGCATAACTCAGTATTACGTGATCAAGTTTCCAGAGCAATCTTGTAGGGAGTGTGTTCTGATGAACAGTCGGCTACGCAGTCGCAAAGAACCAGCTGAGGTTCTTGGATATTCTGTTTGTGCTCTGATAGATTCCTTAGCGAGACTGTTTGCTCTTACGTTCACTAATAATTCTCGCACCGTGAATACTGCAACAATTGTGGGCACTGTCATCATTGCAAACAAAAGACAAGATGTGAGCACGTACTGGAAATGTAGCTGTCTTGAAAAACTGATGTGGTACATTCATATGACTTTGTCAACCCGTTCTTCAACAAACTACGCCTATAAAAGCTTATTCTTCCACACTTTGAGCTAATCGAAATGGTATTCAGTAGAAATGGTTCCATCACATATATCCTTGTAGGTAGAAGGAATGAGATTACAGTAGGGTTAAAGGATAGTCAAATCTTTTAGGGATTGATGGTTATGTGTTGGATTTGATATTACATTCTCTTTGCATAATTAGAGGAAAAATACATAACTTCCAATTTGATAAAAATATTTTTAAACTCAAACCAATAACAAAAAATCCCAGAAATGGTTAATTGCACGAAACGTCTATTTGATATAAATTTGGTACTCTAACGGATATAGACGTTTTTTTTCTGCGTAGATGATTTTATATCATACGGTTTACAATTATTATCCAAAAGTAATTCAGAGACTAATCCCAGAAAATTTAAGACATTAATTCCAACTGTTTTGAAAACATTGTGACGCCGGTCCATGGCAGTGGTAACACAACAAAAGACGGCGCGTAACAAGCCACTCAAGGTCAAGCTTCCCCACGCCACTCACACGTGACCAACAACAATCAAGCGGCAACACAAAGTGTTTTCCAGATCAGCCGCCTTGTTTGTAGGCGTTCGAGAAAGATCTTTTCTCGCCATCGCCGTTATAAAAGCTTGCGGATCACGTAGAAGCAGCAGTTTTTGAGTCTGTCACTGTGTCAGTGAGTGCGAGACAGTTTTGTGTGTGTGTGTTTTACTATCGTTATGAAAGAGACGTCGCGTCGAAGTGAAGAAAGACAGTGAAACGACTGGTCAAGCTTAGGAAAACAAAGCAGTTGTGAGTTTTAATATCATTAAAGATGTGCTAACGTCAGTAGAACAGAGCCTTGTTTTTGTGCAAAAGTTTAGAAGAACAATAAAGTGATAGAAATGTAACTAGACTAGTTTTGTCATTTTGTCACAATATCTTGATCGTTAGAGCCATTAAAAACGCTTTTTTTTTTTTTTTGTTTCAGGGGGCCTCAAAACACATATTTCCGGTGAAATCTCGACATTGAATTTTTGGGTGGAATACAGTACTTCCTCTACTTACTATATGTAGCAGAGAATGTATAAACACCAATTTGCAACTTGGTTTAAAGTAATTTACTGCTAGTTCACAAGCTGGCTAGTTATTTCAATTATTATTTTATTGCTGTTCCATACAAGGGGCACTAATTTACATTTCCAACTAAAATGGTACTACTGAAAGGAGAAACAAATATTACATCTAATATGATAGGCATAATGTACAGCCGAATGAAAATAAATGCACACGCCGTGGATAATCCTTGAAAAAACGCCGGCGGAGGAGTTGCCCTTGTAAGGACTGTATGGGGTTTGACGGAGACGTAAGTGGAACATTTTTCATGCGTATTATGAAGAGAAAAGGGAATGGAAATAAAAACTAGAAAATAAAAGAAACTTAGGAGTGAAGAATAATGATAATCTATTGAAGTGCCTGCCAAATTTGCATCACAGAAGAGCTTGCATAAATTAAGGACAAAAAATAAGAGCGGCGTTGGAGTAGAGGCCACCCTCTGTAGTTGTATGCAACAAAAGACCAGACTACTATTAGCTCTATTTTGTTTCAGATCCACTGCAAGGGGTGGAAACGGCTTTCAGTTGGTGACAACTGACTCGCGCAAATTGTAGCTGGTCATATAGACGCCTTCAAACGGTTTTTCACGTAACTATAAAGCCATCCTCATCTTAAGTTGCCTGCTTTTGCCCGTTCTGCTGGGTTTATGTTCGTATTTTCCAAGATCTGCAAGGAAATATATTCGTGTAATAAAAACGGTAATCAAATAAATGTAGTATTTTGAAGAGTCCAAATTTCTATGACATTCTTTGGTGATGCTCGGGCGATGTTATGTGGAAATTATAAAGTTGAGAGGTATTAAACGACTTCAAAGATCATTGTTCGGAGACATTTTTACATGTCATAAGCCATTTTTAAGAACAAATGCATGTTTTTATCATTTTTCACGAGTATGGTTGCATTATTCATATATATTAAAATTATAAACATTTTGGAAATCTATTGGAATGTGACTCCGCACATATTTGGGATGGTCAATTGGTATCATATATTTCCGAGATATCCCTTACTTATCAATACTTTGTCATTCTTTTAAAGTGCTGTTGATATTCAGTTGTTTCTCGCAATAGAATCGAAAAAGTATGGAATTTTAAGACCAGTATATAGCTCCCAGTTTTTAGACATGTGAATAAGGCAATGTTCAATGCAAAGACTCAATGCCTACTCTGGCTCGGAAACGTGGACAGTAACAAAAAATATTACAGCAGAACAGAGTCATCGGAAATGAAAATTGTATGGTCAATTGCTGGATATAGTAAAATAAGGACATTCGACAAGAGCTAAAGGTTGAAGAAATAAACATCTTGATAAATACACAGAAACATGGTTAAAACATTTGCTAAGGATGGATACCGACAGAATTTCAAATATTGTCCTATTTTACAACCCGAAAGGAAGAAGGAACCCGGGAAGATAGTTGAAGAGATGATCAGATCAACATGGAACCGGAATGAATTGAAACTGTAAAGTAGAAGAAGGTAATACTGAGAAAAATAATTGTATGATTTAGGGATCTCAGAAATCCTACTGGTTACATCCGTCATATCAAATAAATGATTTTTTGGGACTTGAATATTTTATAAAAATATGAAAATATCTTAAAATGATTTTGTAAACTGTACTATATATATGATGCATTTGTTTTTCCCTTTTCAATCGCAACCACCTTCATTCAATATTTTGTACTCGCAAATAGATTTTGTTTATCAGATAAATCAAAGAAAAGTTCAAAAAACGGTGTATTGTGATCAATATTATTACGTTTTTGCAGAAAAAGCATTACTAGTTAATTTTCAGTTAATTTTATGGTCACTAAATTAGAGAAGGTGAACAAGAGCGAGGTTCATCGCGTAGCCAAATCAACGTGGTGTCTGTCTGAGTTCAAAGCCATACCCGCTGATTGCAATTAATTTGAAAAAATCATAAATGTACATTCGGTGTAATTTGCACTTTCACCACTGTTATTTCATCAATTTGTACAATTCCTCTTCAATTACAGGCCTTTTGAAACAGATTCCCTAATTTACACCTATGTAACAATGTTGATGGGCAGAGAAAGGTTGGCTCGAGCGTAAAATCTAAACAAATTTCCATTCACATCTCCCTTGCTTTTGCATAATTTGCATCATCGATATTTGATACGATTCGTGACGCTTTAATTCGTCACTCAGTTGCTGCCTCACCCCCTCCCCTCGTTCGGCTAAATGGGGCGGGGAATGCAAAATTAAGCATAGCAAGCTTCACCCTCCCTTGTCTCTGAACTTGCCTATGGCCCGGAGCCATATGCACATTGTGTCAAAAGGGCGCCAATTGTTGAGATAATTGTCGGCACCTCTTCTCGCTCCCTCACAATTGCCGCATGTATTTTCATGTTCGAGCACAAGTAAACCTGATTACGACAAGCTCCTGATGAAGCGACAGCCTGGGGCACACAGTGTCATTATTTATAATTATGCAGTAATGTTACGCGCGCGTACACTCGCAGTAGTCACGTTCTCAAACTTGGAGTTGACAAGATACACTCACAAAGAAAACTGTCTTCAGTAACTAACTGAACTTGCAGGCTGCACTCCGAAATTCACTTCCAAATCACCTGAGGAAGCAAATTACTTCCAAAACAAATAAGCATCAAATATCACTCATTTTTATTTAGGTAGGTTTAACAAATAAGTCCTATCGTAGTTTAACACAACTATATTTGTGTCGACCTATTTATAAGTTCTTCACAGCAAAGAAACTGTACAAAGCATTTGCATATCATTACTAACTATATAGTGAATGCAAAGAACAGATGGTTACTCGAAACGTTCTCCTTTGGGGGCCACAAGACTGAAACGCACTCTGCATTCTTTGCTTCAAATCTCGTTTTGGATCCTCCCGATTTCTCTGTCGTGTCGAACAAGCTTTACTCTCGATGAGTTTTATAGTTGGTAATCCACAGGATTCATCTGGAACGCGCTTATAAACCACTGTTGTAGTGTTTAGCCTCATGAGCTAGTGCATAGTCTTATATGGTAAAAATAAAGATAGCCCGACAGATTCCATTGGGCAAGGGCCTCGTACAGCTAGCTCTATGAGTGAGCTAGTTCCTGCGAATTTTCCTTCTGGAATTAATTGCCATGATAATTTACAAAACACACTAACTTCCTTCCACATCTCTCTAAATCTTGCCACTCTTGTTCAATGACTACCAATCACTTCACTAAGAAAAATCATAGTATCCCTTTTCCCAGGCCTCGCTTGTTTAACAAATGTCCATAATAAATGCGTTTCTTGAAGTTCGTGCTAGAAAGACATTTAAAGAAAGAAAACAGCCTGGAGGTTCTTACTTCAAGCAATTATATTGATTCGATAAACAGAATGTAGGATGGCTAATTCAGCAAATTTACTAGCTGTTCTCCTTCTATTTCATGTATCTCAGATATTTCTGTTTCATATACACAGGTTATATTATTATTAGATTTTTCATTTGCCGGAATTAGTCGCCTTCCATAATCTGTGGCGTTCAGTATTAAATTAGAATAACCAAGTTCGTAACAAAAATGATGAATGGGAGCGAAATTTTCCGATTAGTAGGAAATCGATTATTTATAGAGAAGTAAAACTACGGCATAAAACTTCTTAGAATTACGTTACAGTTTATGTGTACGTAATGAAGTAGATAAATGCTATTACTTGGAGCTTTTCTTGTAGGTAAAGCACAAGGTCAATACCACATACTATCCATTCAGCTCAGTAAATTATGACTATTAAGATTATGATGATGATGACGATCACAATAATTATTTTTATTATTACTTTATTATTATTATTATTATTATTATTATTATTATTATTATTATTATTATTATTATTATTATTATTATTATTATTATTATTATTATTATTATTATTATTATTATTATTATTATTATTATTATTATTATTATTATTATTATTATTATTATTATTATTATTATTATTATTATTATCATTATTATTATCATTATTATTATCATTATTATTATCATTATCATTATCATTATCATTATCATTATCATTATCATCATTATCATGATTATTATCATTATTATCATTATTATCATTATTATTATTATTATTATTATTATTATTATTATTATTATTATTATTATTATTATTATTATTATTATTATTATTATTATTATTATTATTATTATTATTATTATTATTATTATTATTATTATTATTCATTCACTGATCTCTCTCTTTCTCACTTCCTTGTCCTTTATTACTTTCTATACTGTTAAGTAGAGGACGTACTGTTTTCCACCCAAAATTCGATGTCGAGATTTCACCATAAATATAAATTTGAGACCCCCTGAAACCAAAAAAAGCATTTTTAGAAAAAGGCCCGTCTGTGTGTCAGCCTGTGGACAGCATAACTCAAAAACGAAAAGTCGGTTAAAAACCAAAGTTGGTATTTAAGTTTAATGTCTTTCAAAGATACGATACCAAGCTTTTGAAGAAAATAGCCTCTCCCTAAACTACCCTTTACATAGAACATTTTTAGAAAATTTTTATTTTCTTGAAAATGGCCCTAACGATTTTGATAAAAATTCATATGTTTAACATATTTGTATGCCAAATGAAATGTATATTTTGAATTTTCTGGCATTAGCCTATGTAGTCCTGTTTACCCTGGATGACTTCTGAATAACTAGTAAACCGTAAGAGATAGATAAAATCTTACTGTACAAAAAATGTAGATCTCGCTAAAACACACAATTTGTCTCATTTTTTTTTTTTTTTTTTGTTTTTTTTTTTTTTTTTTGTTTCGGATATATTCCTCGTTATTTCTGTGAGTTTTGGAGAACTAACACTTGTCACATGGAACATCGCTATTCATTTTGTATATGTTAATAGTGCAAAGAGAACGAATTTGAAAGTTTTAAAACATTAGACTATCGCTCAAAGCCTACTTTACTCCCATACCCCCGTTGCACGTGCAAGAAAACAAGCAATAAGATAATTTCTGCAAATGTTTATCTCAACTAACACGAAGAAGATACAAGAATAAGAGTTTGTAAGAATGGTTAGTACAAGAGTCGAGAAAGCCATGTGAGTGTAACACATCAGATTTGTTTTCCTAGTTCCACTGACAGACACTTATTGGAACGCTATACGTCATAATCGACTATTTAAGCATATACTATTCAAAACTAAAAATTAAAAGATTCAACAGCTAAAAGAGATGAAGTATTTCTGTACACGACTCTTTAAAGTGTTTTTCTATGTTAACTGCTTAGCGGAAACCTGTGGTAACAATAAGCTGAAAATTAGCACTAATGATAATGATATAATCAAACCGCTTTCTATATCTGGTTATTGGATAAGTGCCAGCTCTGTTCTTGGTTTGACCCTGCATTATTACTTCATTATTCTTGTATTATCATCGTATAATTTGCTCATTATGGTGTCTTAATTTTTCATACAAAATGAGTGAAACATGATTCCAATCATCCATTGTGCGACTGTCCTGAGCAACCACACCCTCATTTTACACATTTGAGCCTACCGAGAACTTGTCCTAATAAAGTAGCATTTCCCTCAACCCGGTACCTCGGAAGGAGAAGACAGTTCTCTACGAAATACGTCAAGAGACGAGTCACTTTCAAAGAATATGCCGAAGTTTTCGCTTATTTTGTCACCGTTTACGTCACTTGGGGAGACGGTTTCATATTTAGGCAACTGGCTTGTACTCCTGGAACAGTGGTTCCCAACAAATGTTTTCAAGAACCCCCTCATCCGCTGCTATACTGACAAAGAGCCCTTAAATTCTTAAATTATAGTTTACAAACATAATGATTTAGTAATTATGACTGTGTTGAACTGAAGTATTGTAATTGCTTTGTATGTAATGTTTTTGAATAATTTTGAGTAATTTGAGTTTCATTAGAAGAAATTGTAACTGTAATGAACTGAATTATTACAATGGCTTTGTTTGTATGTAGCATTCTGAACTAATGATATTACCCAGATTCTTATTATATATTTTTACTTAATCATTTTTCTCTGTTTTAATGCAAATAAAACATTACTTGTAATACTTGCTTTTACTTCATTAAGTTCTTGGTCTTACTGAAATAAGGACTGTTTTAATAAATTTGGCCTGGACCTACATATTTTGACATATTAAAAGTTTCACCTTTTATTTATTAAATAAAGATTAAAATATAAGACACGTCGAATGTACTTGTATTGAACTTGTGTTAACATCAAATTTCATTTTCATATATGAGCAGTGTCCACCTTAAATAGGTGAGAAGGCAAAGCTGAACTTACGTGGGATTAGGATAATGGCTACTGCAAGTCAAGTAAAATGCAAAATAATTTAATTTCTCAGTGACATTTCGTGGATTCCTAATACATCGTCTAGACCTGTTGGTAACCACTGTCCTAGAAGAAGCGAGAAGCAGGTTCGATTAATCATGTTCGTATGCTTGTTACTGTGATAATTTAAAATAAAACATACCTATAGTTTTATACTTTCTCGTACAATTACTTGCTTTAGTACAATACTCTACGCGTACATAGCAAGTCGGAGAGCATGACAGGGCATGCTGTTCAACCACTGTCTCCGGCTGCACAGAACATTCTGGGCACGTGTAGTATCGGAGATGGCATGTGGTTATAGAATCCCTCTGCCACGTAATTGCCGTGTGATAGATTAGGAGCCACTATTTGTTAATCAAAATATCCTAATAAGCCTCATGGAGACTAATAAGGCTAAGGCATTCCATAAGAGACCCCTCACCAGGAGATAGTTCCAGTTTTGAAACAGCTTCACCTAAGTTTTGATATAATTTATTAATGAAGCCGGAGCAAGCAATTTGCCTACTGATTAAAGTGAAAACATTAACTATTCTTACTTAAATATAATTTGAGTCGATGTTTGCTCAATGCTTCATTTATTGCTAGTATTTGTCTAGAACGTGTTCCATTAGGCCCTTCCTAACATCATGAGCTTATATCGACTATTGGGACTGGTGGCGACAGAGATGCCCCTCTCGGTGACTTGATAAACTTCAAATTTCTTTAAAGATCGTATCCTGCATGCATAATGTTGTTGGACCCTGAACACTGTTTAATAAATAAATTTTCTGTTCTATATTGTGGTTCCATTCTAAAAATATAAGCCGCTATATATTTGTCTACATCTTTGTTTCTGATGCTCCTAAAGCGTTTTAAGCTTAATCTTCAAATTCCTATTAGTTATTCTAATGTAGAATTTATTAGTCTTTACAATTTGATATGGTGAGAACCTGGGTTCTTTGTTAACAATTTTGTTAACTAAATTTGTTCTACAGTGTAAAAGTATTCTTTGAATATTTTTCGCAAAATATGTGTAACATTGCTGACTGAGCAACCTTTAGTTATCTGCATCTCTGTTGTCCTTTGAATAGACCAATTTCCTTTTTGACTAATTCTGCACTGAAACCACTATCTCTGCGATGTAAACAATAGGCTTGTATTCTTTGGTATATTCCGTGTTGTTTAATAGAACATTGACGAGTCTGTGATCTAATCTATTGATGACAGCATGCCTGTGTTGATTTGCATTGTGCACATTTGATTTTATGAAATTTTCTGTATGAGTTTCTTTCGTATATATGCCAAATTCCACCTTTAGTGTATTCTGATTACTTTAAAGTCTAGGAAAGACATTTCATTATTACCCTCTTTTTCAACAGAAAACTTGCTGTAAGTTAAGTATCGGTGCACCTGTTCCTCACTTACTGCTGTCCAGATGTGATCCAAATAATGTGTTTGTAATTTGGATTTCAAAAATCTCCTAAAATAGCTGTTAGTAAGGGAGGTGGGTTGACAATAGATAACCCTGATTGTTGTTTAAAAGTTTCCATTAAATAAAAAAGGACTGTTCAATGCAGAATCTCGTTATCTATAAGTGCAGAAGCCATTGCTGCATGTAATCCATTAGTTTGGCACACATTGAAACAAAGAAATAACAAAAGCAACCATTCGGTCGGTAGCTGAAAATTCCGTCTTTAGTTTTGCTGATGAATTCCAAAGAATTGTTGATACCATGGCTATCAAATTTAGGTAGCTCGTTGAATTTCTTATTTAGTATTTGGCCAACTTGTAGCAGGGTATATTGACGTTTTTTGGGCAGAGCATATATGTTGGTTATTGTGGGATTGTCTGGTTTAATATTTCGTTCAATTTCTTTTAGGATTATCATTTTACTCTTAATGTGTAGTTTACCTGTTGAACACACACTGGATCTGGCTTTATTTCTTGGAAATCTTCAGCCCCTAATAAATCTGTCATTCTCGAAATATAATCGTGTTTGGTTCATGATGGCCATGTTTCATTTGATGCTTTGGCAATGACGTCTTTTTGTTTAAGCGATTTAACTCTTTTCCAGATAGTCTGGGTCTACCGCTTTCTCTTTAATTTTTTTTCAGAATCCTCCCACATTCACTTCTGATTGCTGCTTTTTCATTAGTAGACATTGAAGTAAGCTACAGAGGATTTAAATATTAATGAGTGAAATATTGTACAAGGAAATGTGTAATAAAACTAGTTCTACAAGTAGTGAATTTATCTACTTACATTTAGAAGACAGAAAAATAACATTTTTTAAGAATAATTTGTTGAAGAATAAATAGAAACAGTCATGTGCATGTAACACAGATTTTTAAAAGTTCATTCGAAAGTATATTTCTCGAATTACTGATAAGAATATAATACTTCCTCTGTCTACTATAGTATGACTTTGTCCACTCTTAACTATCAGTTGTCGCTACCACTTCATTAACATGATTTGCTTCAAACTGTTACAGTTACTGATCAGCAGTTCAAATAATGAACGTTATTCGATGCGGTTTGATACACGAAACAACTGGTCATGTCCAGATATATTAACAAGCAGAGAACTTTCTGAAAGTCACTGGTATTTTACCCCAGAGTGTTGTAAATTAATATATTCCAGTTATTATTGTCAAATTTGCATACTTGGCGATGACGCGAAGCCGACTTTGTTGCCTGTTCCAAAGGCCTAACTGTGGAAGCAAATAAGAAAAAGAACACAAGGATAATTACCCAGAGAAGCGAACTTGGGAAACAACGAGCTTTTCAGAGCGTGTGGTGGATCCCACCCCAACTCCGTCTCCACGGCAATGCTTCTTGCTAATTTCCCTTGTGATGGCAACTTGATGATGAGCGGACGAGAGTGATGCTTTGAATAATCATCACCGCCACATGACGGTGCAAAGTTCCCCCACCGTCGACTGTGTTCAAGGCAGCATATTAACATATGAATCCAGTTTCAGGGGTTATTAAGCAAAGCAAGAGTTGGTCCAACAGTAACGCCACCAGACGTTTCTGTTAATAAAGCTACAGAGGCGAGGATCGTAGCCAAATGTGAAGATCCCATTCTGAAATGTGCGCATTCATTACAGCTACTGAATATTGCTTTGTGCTTGGTTAACTAGACTGCCTTCTGCTCTGTGCACAATACTGTAATACTCAAAGGTTTCTTACTCTAACAGCGTTACCTCTCCTGAAGATCTGTCTAACTTATTTCAATGTCTAAAAGCATGCGCATTTTAATGATTCTGTCACCTTAATACAAAGGGAAAATATTTACAACAGCATTTTTCACCAAAAAACTCATTATGAAACTTCACACCTCTTTGAGCAGGTAGGTACGACTTAAATTAAAAAAAAAATTAAAAGTGTATCTTATTGTATGCAGCAAACACTTAACTGCAAATTACAAAAATAATTATTTAAATATCTGCATAAGTTTCAGAATAATGATTTAAAAGGTAAGATGTGCATAGTATAAAGGACATCTAAAATTTGACATCAAAATTTTAAGGCTCATTTCTGACAAAGTACATTTTTCTAAACTGTGACAATTCAAAAATTCCTGAAAGGATTTCAATGAAACCCCTTAGTGTAACTTTACACCCCTTTAACGGAGAAGGTAGAGCTTAAACTTTTCAAAAAGGAAAAAAAAAAAAAAAAAAAAAAAAAAAAAAAAAAAAGATACCGCACCATATTCTACATAGGTAAAAAGGCACATAAAATTTGATATCAACATTTTAAGGCTCATAAAGCATGTTTTTCCAAACCTTTAAAATTCAAAATCTACTGAAAGTATTTGAATGAAAATTTTGCGCTTGTTAGTGTACACAGTCTAAAGAACTAGTCTGAATTAGCCCTTCTGTTTGAAAGGTTTTCAAAAAAAATTACTATGTTATTTAATAATCTAGAAAAATGTTATCACTTTCCTATAGAAACTAAGATCATAATGTTATTTATGAGAGGAGCCTAGTTCTGGTGATTTCCCATTAACCAAAGCTTAAGCTATAAAATGTAGACAATAGAATTATTAAACTATCTTTAAAAATAGTCATTGTCTTCGTGACCACGCTAATGCCGGATTATCATCTGTTGGTCGTGGTATTGTCACTTTGGTTATGTCACCTTCTCCTTATAGATGTATCTCCAATAATGTATGAACATTATTGCAAGTTGTAAGGTGTCTACGTTTAAATGACTATTAATATCAAATAGCATAAATAAATGAACTATTAACTATTTTACGCAATACTCTGAACAAATACCACTCGAAACTTTCATGCTTGAGGTAAGTATAATCGTATGAAACCCTCTCTTGGTATTACTACAGATAAACCTGGTCCTGCTATTTTGAATTATTAAATTAGGCGACTAAATTAATTTTGTAAACTTGAAATCAGGTTCATCAGGCATGAAAAATATATTAAATTTTAAACCTTCAGTAGCAATTATGTATGGTTGACCCATGTAGAGGAATTAATTATTAAACATTACTAATCTTTATGTCCCTTAAGCTGTTTCTACACATTTACATACAGAGTTCATATATGAACTGTGTTTGTAGGACTATTTATTTGCCTGTACCTACTTTGGCACGCAAACACAGAAGTTCAAAATGAAAGTTCGGTGAATTTTCTTACACCCTGGAAGACGAATTCACTGTACTTCTTGATATTAAAATGCTTTCATTGCTTTCACTTCCTCTGTCACTCAGGTACCTAGAAATACACTAAAAAATGTTAGTATCCACTTTTCATTAAAAAGATCTGACGTGTTGCACTCACATGACTTTCTCTAGAGAAAGTAATTTACATTTTGAAGGCCCTTTTTAATTCAAATGAGCATTTTGTCAGTCAGCGAAACAGTTTCTGAATAACATGACTACCAAATTACTTGAGCTAGACGCCTAATCAGTATGCCAAGTATAAATGTTTAAGAAAATACTCCCCCCTAACCTTTAAATTGTGCAACATCCGTTTTTTTATTTTGTAGAAGCTAATTAAAATAGGAAGAGTTTGATATAGCAGGCCGCTGAATATATATGAGAACATAATGTCAAGTGGGCTTGATTCTAACTAAAGTTTAATAAACTTGGAAGAGGTAGTCTAAGACACGCTGAATTAAATACTTAAAAGATCCCATTTGTGTCGATTTGTGTTTTCTGAAGATGTTAGCAAAATATTCGTCGCTGTGTATTTGTTTTCTGAAATTTATGTTAATGATATATAAAAATAGATTTAAGAATGTAGCATTCTTCCTTCTTCTGTTTGCGTTATTAGTACCAAACTTCGTCTGTTATAAAATGTTAAACTAATTTGTGCAGCATAAAACCAATTTTAAAATCACTTTTAGTAGAACTACTTAAAATTAAAGTAAACTGTATAAAAGGATTGTTTGACAGGATTAGTTCACGGGCACCTGACCTAGCGAGAGGCTCGCATTGGCATTCGAACGTCGTGTATTTGAGTCCCGCCTTCGACCGACCTTCCTGACCCATGGGTTATTTCGGGGGATTCCTCCGGGTACCAGGCTGGGAGGACTAATTACATCCCCCGAATTTCCCGTCCTTACATTTCTTTTTCATCTTCATTTCAATCCGGTCTTTCAGGGTTGGAAGTGTTGGCGTGGGTGAATTTAGCGCTGCTGTGTGGGGGCTTTGCGAACTGTAACTCCTGAGGATGGGTGGCGTTGTGATGAAATGACCAGTGGCTGCTTGCGAGCTCTAGTGTCGAGAGGAGTCTTCAGCACACGTTAGGGACCCTCACGCTATTTCGAGCTACATGCCCGTATAGCGCTCTCACTTCGTCGTTTCCTCCAGGGGTCTGACATACAATTACCTCAGTGTGGAATCCCCTTCGTGAATTACCTCTACCTCTCTACGGGCACCTGAGTTGGTATTCTCTCTAAATTACTGTAAGAGTTTTTATCAAAATATCGCAGTCATATTGGCTTGATGAATATAATATACTTCTGGTATTTTCCCTAAACGGCCCGTTGCCTTAATTATATCTTTAGGGGAAAAAAAAGAAAATATAAACAGATTTTCAAAGATTTCTTTTTTGACATCAACTACTCGCTTGCACTTTTGAATTTTCTTCATGCGCCACTTATGAACAGTTGAAAACGAAACATTCACACGATTCTTTCCTGGGGTTTAAAAATCAAGTGTGAAATAAGTAGCATGCATCCTCCGAATTCCTTGTAAACAGAGTTCAAACGCATTAATTTGAAACAATTCAATGCATATTTAACATATAGGCTGTCCACATCTTGCTAACCACACATTGGATATTCTGGTTGGCCATACTTTGATGGGCAGATAAGTTCTAATAATATTCATGTAATTGCTTAGCGAGAATCTTGACTTATTTATGGGACACATGGTTAAAAATTCACAGCAATAGTCAACTAGCCACAGACTAAAAATTAACGCAGCTATCGTCGAAATTTGGTATAGTTATTTCAAACTGCAGTTTCCAACTGCTCTGCTTATTACAACATAACCTAACCCAGAATATAAGACCGGCATTAGGACGAACTTTACTTAACGTGGCTTAACACGACGGGAAGTAAGAAACTAGAAGAGCTATTAGGGTGCACTTAACTTGATAAAATGGAAATTATTATTCTTCTGCTCAGCAGACAAGGCTGATATTCTATTTTCTAATCAAGAGGTTATATATTCCAAACTTGAGTAAAAGGAGAACACGAAAATATAAAGTAAAAACATAACTAAACGGCGAATAAAGTAGTATAGAGATAACCTACTTTAAGAGCTAAATAAAAGAAACAGAGTATTGATGCAATAGTTACATAATAATTTATTCCTGCATGGTACTACTCGCCGATTGGTTCAAATTAGACGTAACGCGAAGAAAGAGTTTGGCATTGTCAAATTCTTACGTTATGCCACGTTAAGTCGACTCTAAGTAGCTCTATTTAATATATTATATTCGGTTACGTCCCGTCGTGTTACGTTACGTTACGTTAAGTTCGTCGCATAATGCACATTCTCTCCATGTAATTATGTTAGGAATAGTTACTCTTGTTACCTGCAAAAGTAAAATATCACTGTAATAATCTGACGTTTCTTTCACATGACTTTCTCTGCACATTCCTTAAAAAGTCCTGCGATTGTCAAATCTTTTAAGGCATGGTATCCATATGACGGTATTTATTTTTGGAATTTAGTTCTCTGAGACTGCTTGACCATCTGGATGTTATATTTGTATTAAATTCCATACACAGAGACAAACACACTCAGACACATTTAGTCTCTTGCAAACGCTAGGGAGGATGCGGAATTTCCATCATCCAGCCAGGAATTGAAACTGGGACCTGTGGAATAGGAAGTTACCATTGTTAACCATCAGACCATAGATGGTCTCGTGATGAACTAGAAATATTCTTTGTCTATGCTTAACCATAAATGGGGAAAAGGCTGTAAGAGAAAAAATGATCTAGTTCAGGAGAATTATATTATTTTAATATTGAAACCAGTAATAAGGAATACCTCGCAAAACGTTCAGTACACCAAAAATGCATTTGACACAAGCTGTGTGCTTTACGTATCTATATTTTTCTGTACTAAGATTTTGTCCATTCTTTAGGTTTACCTGTTGAGCAAAAATCATTCAGAATGAAGAGCGCTTCAAAGCCCATTCACGTAAAATTTACCATATGCTTTTAATTTTTTATGAAAATATCTTAACATACGTTAATTTAACGAAAATCGTTGAGTCATTTTGCAAAAACAAATTTTTGGAACCATTTTCGGTGTAAAGGCTAGTTTTAATGGCAGATCTTTTTTTTTTTTTTTTTTTTTTTTTTTTTTTTTTTTTTTTTTTTTTTTTAATTTTCATGGCATAGCCTTGAAAGGTGCTGAACTTAAATACCACCTTTGGTACTTAGCCGACTTTTCCTTTCTTAATTATGGTGTTCACAGATAGATGGACAGACAGGCAGGCAGACAGACAGATACTACACAGATATACAACCTTTTCCCAAAAATGCATTTTTTGTTAAGGAGACCTCAAAACGTATATTTTCAGTAAACCTCTATAACGAATTTTGAGGCGAAATAAAATAGTTTCTCTGCCTCAATTGCATGAGACAGAGACAATTTAGATACGAGCACCTTGTCAGTGGCAATAATTCAAATACGAAGTAAACGTATAACATAACTAACAAAATAACATAGCTTACATAAGTTTCCTTGCAAACGAACAATGCTATTTTTGTAAGATGAATTATCCAACGCAGAAATGAATAAATTAATTAAGAACGGGATTAATACGACTAATACGACATTTGAATTCAGATTCAGTTAGAACTGTATGTGCAGAAAAGGATTCAATGCACCAAAACGTAACGGAGAGTGCATAAAATTGTTTTTCCACTTAAAACATTACTTAAATTTACATTACCTTCCTGTATGGGTATAATTTGTGCTTATTTATTTAAAATCCATTTCCTTCTAAGAAGAATCATAAATAATATTGTGACGCCGGCCGCCCGTCAAAGAGACGCTCAAGGTCAAGCTACCTTACACTAAGACCATTATACACCGTTCGAGTCTTTCATCCGCTTACTAGTTTATAAGCAGTTTCAAGAAAAGGTGTATCTTCCAGAGCATTCGCCGACACTTGGCTTGGACTATAAAAGCGAGAGAGTCGGTCAGAAGAAAGTTAATTCTTACGTGTTGTGTAAAATCTCAGTGTTGAGAGAGTTTGAGCATATGTATCGTCAGAGGCAGTTTTAGCCGTTTACTCGTCACAGCAGAGTTGTTTGTTGCGTGGAGTAGTTTTTAGTGAGTGTATCGTCGAGGCCAGCTGTTTGTTAGAGCAGTAAAACTGTGAGCAGTGTTTGTGTCAAAGTTACGATCGGACAGATCAGCTATGAGTCACCACAAATTGTTTATATTAATTTTAGCGATTGAGTTTTAGAAGGGAAATAAAGTGACAGAAAAAGGAACTAGTCTAGTCATTTTGTTACAATATACGTAATAACAATAGTACCTAACTCAGACTTCCATCTTCAGAAGCTACAAGTATTGTTTAAGGACACCATGAGTTCTGAGACATTAATAAGGGCTTTAGACAGGAATTAGTTTAGGATAATAGAGTGTGCAGTGATTCTCAAATTGATTACCACGACTGGGTTTCCTATCTCCTTGCTCCCACGTCATTAATACAAGTTAGTTGAGAAGTAACACTTGCAGGCTGTAGTACTTCTCTCCAGTCCACACAGAAAATTAGCCCTCGCTCCCCATCTTTGTCTCTGTAGCCATTATTATCCACGTCTCTTCCTTCGTCCTCCAGTACGTATTTCTAAAATCCCATTTGCAAGTACATTGATTTTTACGCTACTGCAGCACGTTTGCTCGCCGAAGGATCACGTAGGGGTTTCATAATTATCATCGCTGACTCCAGCAGAAGGCATTTTCAGAGCAAAGCAAGCGTGGTAGTCTAGATATGTTTTGAATAGCCTACGTGTTTCGCATATTAATTGCATTTGTTGCCTTTCCTCGTTCGACGCACTCGCTCATGCATTCACAACACAATATGGACTTACCATTCGACACAGTTGGAGTTGTAGTGCAAGAGGGACATAACTACCGCCTTAATCGTCCTTGCTCTGGGTCTAATTAGAGCTAAAATTGGCATTTATTTATACTAATACTTCTTTATCTATACTGTTTATACTAGAGTCCATCAGCTATTCTCTACGCCACAATTAGTCTAAATGATCTTCATTACAATCAGAAATGCGTACTATACACTAAATAAAAATCTGATGCGTTGCACTCACATGAATTTCTCTACTCTTGTAGTAACCATTCTTAGAAACCCTTACTCCTATATCTTTTCGTGTTACTTGAGGTAAACATTTACCGAAATTATCTTATTGCTTATCTCCTTGTAAGTGCAAGGGGAATGTTAGAATACAGTAGGCTTAGTGCGATAGTCAAATCTTTTAAAGCTTTGAGATTCTGTTCTCTTTGCACGCTTAACACATAAAAAATGAACAACAATGTTGCAGTTCACGAAACTTAAGTTTTCTAAAACGGACACAAATAACAAGGAATATCTTCGAAATGGTTCACTCTAAAAAAAATTTATTCAGACATAAATTATGTGTTTTAGCAAGATCTACGTTTTTTGCATAGTAAGGTTTTATGTATCTCTTACAGTTTACAAGTTATTCAAAAGTCACAGTAAGTGAAGTAAGAAAAGTCCACGGTAAATAGGACTATATAGGCTATAGCCAGAAAATTCAAAATATACATTTCATTTTTCATAAAAATATCTTAAACATGTCATTTTAATCAAAATCGTTAGAGCCATTTTCAAGAAAATCAAAATTTTCCATCTTCAAAATCTTTGTGTATCTTTGTAGAGATTAAACTCAAATATCAACTTTGGTTTCTAACTGACTTTTGGTTTTTGAGTTATGCTGTCCACAGACTGACACACACAGACACACACGAATCTTCCGGTGAAATCTCGACATCGAACTTTTGGGTGGAATACAATACTCCCTCTAATTACTATGCGCACCAGAGAAAGTAAAAAATGCTGGCAATCTTATATCGATTTCAAATTCGACCTCGTCTCATTTCTATGGGATCATTATTTTTATGTATGACCAGTGCAGACGGAGGATCGTGTTACCCTTAAGATGCCAAGCGCAGTACTTGGCGAAACGTTGGTATCTACCATGCCTTCTAGACCACGGCTTACATTATTAGGTTCTACTTCTTTCTCTTCGTATTCTATTCTTACCTCTGAGAGGCTCTTATGCTTTGTAGTTATTTTGTCCCAAATGTACATGAATTATGTTGCTTTAAAAGCATTTACATATTTATTATTCTGAAAATTGTATTGGATGTATCTGTGAGTGTGCTTAAAAACGGCAACTCCATGTCAGTAGAGTTACTGACATGTAAAAGAACTCCTGCGGGACGTAATTCTGGCACAACGACGATGCTGATGTGGTCCTGGCAATTAACAGCGTCGTAAACAATAAAATAATTCTAATTTTAAATCTGTCAGGTGATTGATTTTGTGTTTCTGTAATGAATATGAAGCAACCAATCTGCTGTTGATAGGACGTAACTGTGAGCCATACCGTTAATAAAAAGTATTTTTCATAAGAAAGCAATTATTGAATGTAATATTTGCTCATAATAGTTGCATCATAACTGCAACATTTGTTACCATTGCGCAAAAGTATTGGTTTGTCACATTCCTTATGTTGAGTTCCTAGACCCAGAAGAACTGCGTTACAAAGAAATCAGAGAGAATTCTAATCACACCACACTTCAGTAAACAAAAGAATAAACGCAACACGCACATGCATTACAACAGTATTCATTTATTTCCGTTTGTTTTTCCATCGTAACATAAAAATTACAGAATTTCTAGGTACACTTTTAATGGAGATGCTTAGTAGTGTTATGATCAAACCAGAAAAATAGTTGAGAGATTATGAAATGAAATCACTATAGGCCTATTGCTTCCGTAGCGAATTACTTATTTATTACCTCTGTGTTTAGGTAAGTACATACATATGTAGAAATAAAGTTTCATGATAATATAATTACGTTCAAGGTTCATATTTTCAGGTAAATGATTTTAAAATCAAGAAAACAGCTACACACATTCACTGCTTTGCTAAATATGAAATATTCAGTAGGTATATCTATCAAAAGGATTGCTGAGTATTTTATGAACTATCATGATGAAAACATAACCTTCATTTTAAACCAAAAGAAGTTCAAATTTTGCCTATCATTTTCCGCTCTCAGATTGAAAGTGGGTAAGTGCTCGATAATGCTAACACTACTTACAACAACGGAAAGATGCATACAAAAATGTGTGGAAATTCACTACTGACCGTTGACATTACCAAATTACTTAAATAGTAGTGTCATTACACGTGTATATGAATACATTATTTATTACTCAGTATGGTTGTTTTGGGATAGTCGGTTCTAAATAAGAAACAGCAACAAAAGTGAAAGCGAAGAATTACCTTAAGATGCTGTTTGAAGTTGATGCCCGTCCTTTTTAGAACGTTTTCTCACATGGAAAAATAAACGCATAACCACAAGAAACGTGGCCATCTTCCCGCTGTAGAGCATGCGCAATGGGCACGGGCAACTAAAGTGAGAACCGATAACATCCGCTAGATTAGCGATGTTTTAATTTGTTTTTGTGCTTCTTTTTCTTCTTCGCTTCCCAGTCATATAAATGGAAATCCTGAGGCAAATGGTGCATTGCACCTTAGTAAATTGTTTTTATAAAAGAAAGTAAACGTAACCTAAGTTTCATGAACCAGAAACCTTAAATCATAAGTTTCTCGCGTGCTTTGGTATGCCGTTAGGTGTTTGTTAGTCTTACGTTGGCAGCATTTTGTTCATGCATTTGCAAAACTCAAAAGCGGCATCTGTAGGGGAACTCGGAAATCACGGAAATGATATTGAGGCAAATTCAAACCTGTTAAAACTTGTCGCTCGGTATAAATATTGTACAAATTTTACATAACTATAGTGCTAAAATTAAATAAAGTTAATTATTTTATAAAGGCTAGGAGTGTTCTACGTTACATAGTCTCCTTAGCGCTGTGGTACCAGTGCTACTTACCGAGCGGGAGACCTGGGTTCGATTCCCGGCACCGGTCATTCCTTCTGGGAGACCTGGTCCGAGGTGCACTCAGCCTCGCAAGCTCCCTGAAGGTCAATTAAGGAGGTACTAGATTAAGAAATAGCGGCCTCTGGTTGCGAAAATCGATATACTGGCCGGGAGGGGCCAGGGTCACATCCCACCCACCACTACTGCACCCCACTCGGCGTCCATAGTGGGCAGAGGTAGGAGACGCATCGGCCTTGGTGCGGTAAGGCTATTGCGCGGCGGCGTTTATTTAATTATTCTGTGCTATTTTTGCGCTTGATACATTAAAATCTTTTAAGAGGATAGGTAAATGAAATGACAGAAACATTGCTCGTATGGGCCCGAGGTTCCTAGTTTAGAGATTAAGGATTAAGGGAAACCCTTCCCCAAAGAAAACCTTAACCATGTAATTCACCCTAACCGAGATTGAACTTAGGACTTCTTGAATATCAGTACTTTAACATGCTTCTAATGATGGTGCTTTAGTTTTTCTGCCCTATTCAAGTTAGAAGTATTAGGTTTTTACCGGAAATAAATGCTTGAGGTTCCATGAATTTAAAAACATTTTAGAAAGTGGTGTGTTTGTTTGTATGACTGTGTATGTGTGGTACTTGAAGGCATACATGGCCTGCAGAATTAGAAATAAATAAATAAATAAATAAATAAAATTAAAAAAGAGAAGGAAAGAAAGAGAAAGAAACAAGAAAAGAAAGGAAGGAAATTCAGATAATGGACAAATTTGCTACCTTATTCAATACGGCTTAGGGAGAAGAGGGGAGTGCTTTCCAGAAAATCCACACCCAAATCCACCCTTACATCTTTCTTTATCTCTTATTGTCTAAAAAACATTGCTCAGGATTTTTAGGTTTAAAATATATATTCAAAATCTTGTCATAGCGAAAAAAATGTATTGAATTTGAACTTTCTATGAACACCTACTAACTGCTCTTTCAGTCTTGTTGAATTTTATGCAATTTGTAAAGCATTAGAAATGCGCCAGAATTTACTAAAAAAAATCTGCAGTTAATTGAGGTATACAACTTGCATCAAGTAAGGTTTTTAATAGTATTAGCCGTTTTTAAAAATGTGTCTAGTTGGAAGTTTACATATTACTCAAGTTAATACTCGTACAATATCGTCTGATAGGAAGAGTTTGAAAATATGTACCGAGTGAGATGACTCCGCGGTAAAATGTGAGGCCTGCATTCAGGTGGTCCTCGGTTCGATTCCCATGGTCGATATTGGATTTTTCAGGGTTTTCCTCTGGTCGCTAGGCGAGTGCTGTGAAGGATAATTACGTCCCCGAATTTCCTCTATTCCACCTCACTTTTCATTTCACTTCACCCTTCATCTGCTTGGTTGTTTCATGGTCCTAGGTGTGGGCGGGAGTTTAGGCATCATGGCTGGTGCTTGCTCTCTGCAAAGCCTTGGATCTGATCTCGAGCCGGAGTAGGAGCCACCATCGCTTGTTCGGGACCCTGCCCTTTGCTGCCATCTCTCAATAGGGGCATAAGCACAAAAGATCTACAGGCCGAACCTTGTCTAATCTTGAATGATGAAGTTCTTCCCTTCTCTCTGGCCTGAACACTTTACAAACAAAAACTGACGTGATACAAACAGATAGCAGTAAGTAGGGAATCTATTTTAATCCACACAAAAATTCGATGACCATATTTCACCGGGAAGAATTTTGGACCTAAACAAGCATTTTGAAGACCAGTACTAAGCGCTTAGTAAGTGGAGGAATAACCTGTGAAAACCTTTTCATTTGCAAGGAATTTAACATAATTTTGTACAATAAATCAACCATAAGATATAGACAAAACCTACTATTCATAAATGTATGTATCTTTAAAACATAAAGTTTATTAAATGTTTCTATGGCATCAATAATATCTACATAACATATCCATTATTACTTGTTTCAATTCTTCACTAATTTGTCATATTTTAAAATGTTGCCCCTATTCAGTTGTTCCCATTATCGTTTTGGGTGCAGATATTTAATAACTAAGTCTGTCCGATCTTGAAAATCTTACATGATCTGAGTTCAAACCGGCGTGAGCGGTTGGTTTCTATCTTTAACTGAATTGAATATTTTAGTACGTGAGGATCAAATATTTAAAATAATTTTATTAAAATTTAATATCATTAATTGAAAAGAGTATGGAGTTTCATATGACTCTTGCACCTATAAACCTCTATGGTCTAGACTCTGGTTTCCAAGATCGTGGCATCGGGGGAGGGCAATGGTTTCTTCGGGTATAAAAGTCCTGGCTTCCTTCGGAAGGAAAGAATATGTTGGTCCCGTGTTGTAGATTTAGGGAATATAAAAGAACCTCAAATCTGATAGAGGCCTTTGAGCAAAATAAAGAGAACTTTCACGCCCTATATAGAATAGGACAATGAAAACCACAGCATTTAAATATTGTGTGTGTGTGTGTGTGTGTGTGTGTGTGTGTGTGTGTGTGTGTGTGTGTGTGTGTGTGTGTGTGTGTGTGTGTGTGTGTGTGAATTTTATTGCAAGGAATAAACATAGATAACCATGATGTAAATAGCAAAGAGAAGATAGTTTAAAAAGTTACAATCGATATTACATTATATATGTTTCCTTCATTGTCTTATATCAAATATTGCAGATGCGTATGCAATAAAGGTGTTTAAACCTCTGAATAGCCATTATGATGATTTTATAGATGTATGCACTGAAGTTCCGGGATGCCAAAACCTTATAATAATCCTCATATAATAAGTCCTGCTTTGTTTCCTTTAGATCTGCATTGTCGGTTACTACCTTTGTTTCGTCGTGTGAAGACTAGAACTTGTTATTGCGTACCTATGTCAAAAGTGAAAGCCTATTTAAATATCTGTATTGAATGTGATTGATTGCTCGTAATTTATAATATTCTGCTTATTGTTCTTATTCTTCCCTTGTTATTAGTTCACTAAATTGCCTAAATTCACGCTAGAAGAACCGTTTTTAATATCTTTACTACTTATTTATAATTAGAGGAATTGTTGCATTCCTCCCAAAAATTCAGTAGCAAGATTTCACCAAAAATATATTGAGATTCTCTGAATTTAAAAAAAAAGAGGATAAAAAAAGAAGAACATTATTTAAAAACATTGTGTGTGTGTGTGTGTGTGGGTGTGTGTGTGTGTGGGTGTGTGTGTGTGTGTGTGTGTGTGTGTGTGTGTGTGTGTGTGTGTGTGTGTGTGTGTGTTTTAACAGCATCACAAAAAAATGGAAATTCGTTTAAATGCCAATCTTTTGATTAAAATATCCTATGTTCAAGATATTTTCATAGCAAACGAAAGGTATCTCTTGAGGTTTCTAAAACTAGCCTCTGAAGACCTCATAACTGGTAAATTGTATGACATAAACAAAATCTTATTTGAAAACGGAATGTAGATCTCGTGAAGCATACAATTTGTTTATTATAGAAACTTTATTCTATTTATTTATATTTGTCTTTTGTGGAGAAAGCACTATCTTTGTTATTGATTTTTACTATCAAATAACTATTTTTATTCAAATAGAAAATCGTTATACACTCTCACTCTTTCTCTCTCTTGGTCATGCAAAGAGAAAGGAATGTCAAAGCCATCACATAGTGACAATCGGTTAAAGCCTACTGTATTCCCATTTTATCTATAAGGAAATACGTAATATGACAATTTCTAAAATTCTCAATTAATAAAAAGTACGAAAAGAATAAACGCTTGTAAGAAGAGCTTGCACAAGAGTAGAGAAAGTCATGTGAGTGCAACACATAGTTTTATGTACGCTCTATCCCAAAACACTATCTTGTAGAAGATATATAGACAATTTCAGGAGACATTTCTGGTTAATAAGCTTAGGTGATTGGCGCGGGGGACCCAGGTTCGATCCCCGGTACCGGCATGGAATTTTTCCCTGCTGGGAGATAGCGTCCCGTGGTCGTGGAGACCGCATAAGCCACCGGGAGGGATCGGAGCGCTGACCACGTACCACCGCACTCATGACGCCTGTGGTGGACAGAGGTGGGGGACGTAGCGGCTGGGCGGTAGGCCTTGGCCCGCATAGGGCTGTTGCGCCGTGAGTTAGTTAGGTTTAGTTTGGGTGAATGGGGTTGCTAAGTGCTGAACCTAAATAGCGAAAAATACATATTCCGATTGTTTCAGCAAGTTCTTAGAAAAAAATAGCATCCATAATTTGAACGCTTTCCAAAGAAGTTTCTAAGATATGTTGCACAGCAAGTGAGCGTTTCAAAAACCTTTGTTCATAGAGCTGCTAAGCTTTCAGCATTGAAACTCTACAGAGTGACTGTTATTCATGAATGAAAACCTCGTGACGATCACAGGAAACCAGATAGTCACCACTTTCATAGCACTTACAACGCAATTACTATCCCTTGTAGTTGCTACTATCTACTCATGAGCAGGCACAGAAATTTGGACACCGATGAGAGAGAGTTATATATGACTTCAAGTTAACTGTGTTAGGAGTATCTGTAGTGTGGACTATTTACAACACTAGAATGGATCCTGCTCCGTTACAGTTCCACTTAGAAATGAGCTTAATAAAGGTTCTGTTTAAGGGAAAGAGCCCCATCTGGGAACAACAGAGTACATGAATTGCACATCAAGTATTTACGCTTTGCCCACATCACATCACGTGACTTCCAGCGCACCTTGCAATACAGACAGGGTGAGTGAAAACTGCAAGAGATTTATTTTGAGACTCTTAGAAGACATTCTGTAGTGCACTGTAATGCTAATTCTACAACCGTAAAATCATATCATAAAGCAGAAACGGGCAATAAAAAACTTATTGTTTTTAACGGTGAAAAGCGGAAGGCGAACTAAACATTCTGATGTGTGCACTCATACAACTTTCTGTACTCACTGTTATGTAAATTATACTTAAAAATGCATATTCTTCTAACATGTTAATCGAGAAATGGTTTTAATCATATTTCCTTACAGGATATAGTAGGCATAAGCGATACTCAGATGTTTTAAGAGTGGGACGCTATGTGATGGCTTGACATTTCTAGCTCTTTGCATGGCCGGAATATAAAAAAGAGTAACGAATTCCTATTTAAGAAAGGTGTAAGTATTGCAAAATTTAAACCAAGAACAAGGAATATCTTGAAAAGTGTTATCTCTATAAAAATTTAATTGACATAAATTGTCTGGTTCAATCGTAGATAATAACTGTTATGTAATAGATAATGTAGCTCATAAATGGTGGGAACTGACACAATGCGTCATGTCTCCTACATCGTAGATTTAACCCCGTCCACTCTCCAACACACTGGTTAGCTATCAGGCCACGCCTTCGCTGTTATCTATCTACCTCACAGAACAGATCAGTCACCCAAATTGTCAGTGTTCGAATCATGTCGCATAACAAGGTAAAAAGATAATTCAAAGCCGAATGGGAACATAAATGATTTTATGTTTCTAGTAGAAATAAATCTTTGTTTTTACTATGCCAAAAGAAAATTTAGGTAACGTAATCACAATCACCTAATCATAAAGTCTATAGATCATGTTTCTATTCCGTTCCGTCACTGCACGCCTTGAAACTTAACTTGCTTTTAAAGACGTGTGTATCCGTGTACAAACAGAAAGAGAGGTAGCCAGCATTTGGTGATGGGGTAAGTAGTGAGGGTAAATAGTCGATTGCATTCCTGTCACCCCTCTTTCCCATGCCTAATGTAGATAGGTAACCGCATAATAATCTTTCATTTTTATATGTCCTCTCATGTCTATCTTTTACGTACATTCAGATGAAAAACATGCTTATGTAAATTTAATTCCGTTCTTTCTCTAACAGAAATTCGGCGAGTTGTGCCCTGGTCCATGGTAATTGATATTAGAAACTGAGCAAAGATGAGCTCCAACGTAAAAGTCAACAAGGAAAGACAATATCCCCAGATCAAAATTCACGTACATGACAAGCATGGCAGCACCTTAGATTATATTGAGAAAGTGAACGCTGAAAGAGGCATATTTTCTCCTCGAGCCGTAACAAGAATTGGACAACTTATAGGATTGGCTACAGGAGAAAGCCTGAAAACCACTTCTGAGCAAGATACGTGGCTGAAGAACTTTGACGGAAGCGAAAAACCACCTGAAGCAGAGCCTGTCCGCAGTTCCAAAATGTTGCAGTTATCCAAAAAGAAATCTAAAGCCTCCACGAAAAAAGGTCATCCTGCTTATTCAACAGAAGCAAAGGCTGCTCAGAACAAGAAACAGGAAGGCATACGATGCTACTCTGTTGACTGGGAACTCCTCGAAAAAATCCACCGTATAAAGTTGTCGCGAAGTCTTCAACCGCAGAGGTCCTTAGTTGGAACCGTAAGAAGGCAAATTTCATCCCCTTTTGCAGAAAGTAGCCGTAGCCAACCTACGCTTCTTCCACTTTCTTGTTCCAACTTAACAGGATCTTTACTATGTTCTTATGTCATGGAAGATGATAAATTGAAGAAATAACTCTTCAATGTCACTGGGCATCGAACATTAAATAGTGCACCTATAATTAGTTTAATATTAAATTTACACATATACTCAGCCCCTTATTTTCCTAAATAGCATGTTACTAAATACAAATTTAAAAATAAATACCACATTATACCTCTTTTCTTGTGAGTTTCAGTTAGTTTTTAAGTACTTGAACATCGGTAAAAAAGTTTTCGAGTGAAGGCGAATTCATCAGTCACTAGTTAATGTAGATCAAATAAAATAAAATATTTCCTTCCATTATTATTTCCGGAAGGTAGCTTGGAGTAAAGTATGGCTCCGCACTTTCTATTGTGTAGTGATTTTAATATCTTGACACAAGTTATGGAAGTAATTTAACGTTCCTATTACAGGTTTTAAATTAACAGAATCGTTTACATGTAGCTTAAACAAGATCAGAGCTTTATTTTTTCAAACAAATACCCTTATGAAACAATTGTAGCAGTTGATGTGTTAAATATGGTATATGTTTCTGCATGAAAACGGCTTTTGAATAGCGCTGCAATAGACATCTACGCATTTAAAACTTGAATGAATCCTTATAAATACAACTATGGAATATCATGTTAAAAATTAGAACAAAACCTCCTCTATCTTATTCAACATTAAATCCTTAAGCTAATTCAAACTTACCTTCAGGACAATTAAATGGACTTAACCAGAATATTTTATTCACCTATTTGATTCTACATTATATTTCTAATAAATTGTTCCTGAAATCACATTCCTACGTATCCAAAAAGTTCAGGAGTACTGAAAATACCCAAATTAAAATAAACTTAACATGCTTATTTATAAAGAAGGAGATTCTGATTTTGATCAAAAATAAATCATTTGAAAACTATTTTAAAATACTTGAAATGTATAAGAATAAAAAATTCAGTGACCTAGATGCCATTATGAATAGATTATGTTTGCGCGCCAGTTACTAGTTTCCTCTTGTGAAAATACAACTTCCGCACATCCTTCATTGACTTGAGTAGACTTCGTTGTATGCCCATTCTAGAAATTGATTGCCAATCTTTCCCACGTGCAATAAATCGCAGGATAGGAGCTGGACCGGTTTTACAGTTATGAACACCTTAGTTGCTACGTCAGGCTAATTATAAAATTGACTGCAAACGTAATATCGTGGCACAACAGCTCATCCGGGTCAAGACCTATCGCCCGACCGCTGCGTCCCCCATGTCTGCCCCCACAGGCGTCGTGAGTGGGGCGAGTACTGAGCTGGGACGTGGTCAGCGCCCTGTAATGCGGTCTTGTCGACCAGGGGCCACTACTTTTCAATCAATTGGCCCCTCAGGGATCCAACGAGGCTAAGTGCACTCCGTACCAAGTGTACCAGCGGGAGAAAATCCCCATGCGGGTACCGGGAATCGAACCCGGTACCCCGCTTGATAAGCAGCAGCGCCACCACTGTGCTAAGGAGACGACCATAAAACAGACCATACCTGACTTAAATTTCATCGCCAATGACTCCATCCTCCAACAATATGTCACATTGTCTAGCTAATGACTGTAACTCGTGCTTATTACATCATGTTTGACCAACATTCAGAAATAATTTATGGCAATTGTCTCCCTAACATTTTTTTATAAAATTATTAATAACTACGGTGTCACTGTTTCACGTCTTGTAGAGCTGCACTGCATTCTCCCGTTGCGGACGCCATAACATTACTCTATCCTGGTGGCTTCGAGCTAGATTCCAAATCCAGAGGCCTGGATTCGATTGTGGGTGGTGGATATACATTCAATCCTAAAGATACACAGTTGTAAACGAGTGAACATCATTGTCCATACCGAGCGAGATGGCTCTGTGGTAGCGTGCGAGGCTCTCATTCGAGAGGTTCCCGGTTTCAATATCGGCAGAACCGTCCTCCCTCACGTTTTTCTTCCAGGTTTTGCGCAGGCCTCAAAACTGACAAAAGTTGGAGGCACCCTAAGGTAAGGTAAAGGCACATACAACGAAGGCGCTCCTGCAACCGGGGTAAAGTACCTCAGTAGACCCTTAGAGCCCTTTGTATTTCTATGTGACCTCTTCGACGGAAGGATGAGAGGAAAGACCCGAAAGGCCACCAAAGACCTTATAGTTTTACTTATTAAAATAGTATATTTTTAGGGAGGTTAGTGCCTCCAAGTAGGCGTGACACACACATATATTTATTTTCCACGAGAACGTGGAACAGAACGCGTGAAGCAGAGTGAGCAACCCTCACGATAACGAATGTTGCATCGCAACTGAATTAGAGTGGCTTCTGCAAGACCAATGACCTCACACTATCTAGGCTAGCAGATCAAGCATTGAGATGTGAAGCAAAACCGACAGGTGTTGTTCACTTCACGGCGCAGTTACACCCATGCAATAACAACTAATGAAGTAGTACAAGATATGGTAATACTGGGTTCCGTGGTTGTCACCTCTGTTGCCAAATGTGCCATTCAGTTCCTTGACAATCCTACGTAACCTGGAATCCATGCACATTCCACGTTAACACCAGAAGCGTATAAAACACGTCGGGCATCCTGCATACGCTGTACATATTGTGACGCCGAACCCGGTGCACAACAAAGGAACGTCGAGGTCGGGCTGCTTCACGCCACATGCCGGACCGGCGAACGAGAAAAGGTGTTCCCAATGCCAGGCTGTCTCGCGCCTCTATTTGTATGCACGCGACTAACAACAATCGAAGCGGCTGCGCAAAAAGAGGGTTTCCTCCGGAGCCTTCCAGGAAGATCCAGCTGTGCGACCGGCGGCGCCTTTGTGGAGATCGAGAAAGGCCCATGTGACGTCATCCCCATTATATAAGGATACCAGGAAACAGCAGTGAGTTGAGTTTATGTTTATGGACATGAGTTGGTCAATGTGTCAGTGAGGGAGAGACAACTGTGCGTGTATGTGTCGACGCGAAAGATACGTCGGACATCGTGAACAAGATTCAAACGGGCGTAGAGTGATTGCATCATCGTAGTGAGTGTATGAGAGAGAAAGTAAATAAAGACATTGAAAGGACTGAAAAAGGTTACGAAAGCAAAAGCTGTGAGTCGTGATAGCACGAAAGACTGTAGACTGTGTTAACGATGAGAAGAAAACACTGTATTTGTGATAAAATTTTAGAAGACAAAGTAATAAAGTAGCCGGGTGTGTTTTGTCGAATCGTGTCTTTGTCGCACTGGTGTCAGGACTGCGATTCGTCGAATTGCCGGTTTGTCACAATATTAAGTTAGCAATTATCAAAATATCTGTATCTATACTAGGCATGGGCAAAATCGACTCAAAAGGGCCACTCCACTGAAACGCGTTCTTGCCTCACTCCACCGGCCAGCCCTCCCCTGAGTATGGCTTCACCGGGATGTCTGTTTCGTCAGAGATGCTGAGTTTCTTTTTCTTTTTTTTTTTTTTCTTTTTTTCTTTTCTTTTTTTTTTTTTTTTTTTTTTTTTTTTTTTTTTTTTTTGCCAGTTACAACAAAGTTTGTTGTTTAATATGCGGATTTCTATTTTCAAATATAAAGCGTTACTACATCAGAAGCATAAAGCAAACTTTGGTGATCTTACAGATATTTTAGAATTTAGAATTACAGATATTTATTTACAATTTCAAAGAGTACTTTCTGAATACTCGTATTTGTAAACGTCTAGAAGGGACAATATGATTCCAGTTTGTAGGTGTTTGGTTCTTATTAGTTTATATAATATAAGCTATTGTATTTTACTTTTGAAATTTTGAATACTATTGAGTTTAAAACCAAACAATATATTATGTTGATCAGATAGTTTTAAAATGTTTTGAAGCTAAAAATTGCAATGAAACTTTTCTACTTTATTTATTGTGAAAGGGAAACAATTTAGTATGGTAATCATAAGACAGAATATTACGTGCCTAAGAAAAAAGAAAGGTTATAAACTTGAACATTATGCAAATTATGTAATTTACCTTACCACAGTAGGTGGTTGTAATAATTATAAGTATTGTATGCAAAATATGTATAATATAAACAAAATGGTTAATAACAGCGTAGAAATTATTACTACCGCGCAGGTGGAATGAAGCCACCACTGTCTTCTGGTATCAAAGTCACCTTCGTCACTCGCCAAGAGAATGTGGGGTTAGTGAGGCAAGTTCAATCGCTACTTACCCTTTCGTGCCCATGCCTTATCTATACCCTTGCCTTTGTTTACTATACAACTGGAAAGAAAATGAAGTGTTTCTTTAGTGTACCAATTGTGACCTCGCCTGTGGTTCAATTTTATGTTGATGCTTTCCTTAAATATTATTCGCTCCTGTATATGCGTTAGTTTTCTTCAGTCAGATGCATATCATTTTCTGTCACTCTCCCTGTCATTCCAAGTTTTTAATACAATTATAATTAGGTTTGGCAACATGCCTATTCATTTTCCAGAATAAAATAAGTGGAATTATATCTGAATTATGAGTAAGAAGAAATAAGAAAATGAGGAAGAAGGGCGGATGTTCTTGTAGACAGGCAGGAGTGGAAATTAACCCTTTTTGTTGAGCGTGGTGCTAAACAAGCGTGTTGTCAAGTCGTGGAGGCGGGTACGCGGACCCCAATTAGCCTACTACTGTATCGCTTCCTGCGCGTTCTGCCGTCCCATTTCCTGAATCACAATATGAGTTACCGCGTCACACAATGGAAGATCGGGACCTCTTCGTTAGTATATTGTGAGGGAGAAGGAATTTGCATAATCAGTGGCGCGTAGAACAAAAAAAAATTATTAAAACCCCTTCACATCTGAAATGTCTTCATTCCCCATTTCCTAGAAATGAGACATGGAAGGAATAATTGCTGCCTGTCCCGGCTCATCAAGCCCATTTCATTGCCTAATTACCCATTCAGGCGGAATATCTCATGCAAGTTAACGATAGCACGGCAACCTATTCTCCTTACATGAATGGTTCCTAACTAAACATTCATATACCAGCATTGTAATATTGTTCTTTCTCTAATGTTGGTAGCAGTGCCTGCTTTGAATATCCCCTGCCATTATTCTGCTTCCGCATTAGAATCGTTCGTCCAAGAATCATCAGCGAGGTTCCATCATTTTATTTTATCGCTTTTATTATTCATAGAGGCAAAGTAGTGATAGCTTTGGAGATTTTTTTTTTCCAGAGAGACGATTTGCCACCTTTCTTTTTATTTTCTCTACCACGTATTTACAGTAAGTAGCGGAAGCAGTGTATTCCACCCAAGGAATTCGATAATAATTTTAGGCTAGCACATTTAAAAGATTATGCACGTCATACATGCCTTTTATGCAGTTCTAGCACTAAAATACATAAACATAACTAATACATTTTCCTAATGTAATATTAAAATGTATCAGAGATCAGATATCTGGTTGCTAAGCAGGTGTTTAATTTGCTTCACCACTTAGAGGAAAATGGAAGGTAATGATAAAACTATTGAAAATATGGATTCTATTTCGCTTAACACTTTTAACGAATCCAGGAGTGCTGAGAGCTTATTAATGACAGAAAAATAATATATTTACGGAAAAGAAAATGAAAAGTTTTCTGGATTTATGGATGAAAAAGGTATTGGTTTCTCTAATTGAACCACATTACTAGCATTTTCATTTTCTAAAAATGTAGAAATTATAGCTATGTATTATAAAAAAAAAATCAACGCAATTAGAAAGCATTGATTTCACACTTCTAGTGCAAATAATTTATCTGAAAAGGGCAGTTGAACTCCTTAAAATTAAGTTTGCAGGCATAGGGCTTACAATATCTACTTAACACGTCCTGTATTCTCTAAAACCTTTATAGAAAATCTTCAATAAGACGATATCTACCAAGGTTTATCATGATTAACACGAAGTAGATAAAAGAATATATTGTTTGTAAGATTAGTTCATACAAAAGGGAGTAAGAATGTAGTTCAATGCGCTACATCAGCTACATCGCTACATCTTAGGTTTTAAAAAAATCTCTAATTTGAAGGAGAAAACACACTTTTATGACAAGAAATAGCCACATCAAAAGTATCTAAGGTAAGTTCTCCCAAAAGTTCTATGATGAGATACCCAGATATAAAAAATGTGTTTGAAGAACTGTTCCGAATGTGTGATTAAGAGAGAGAGAGAGAGAGAGAGAGAGAAAGAGAGGGAGGAGAGAGGGAGGGAGAGAGAGAGCATAATTCAAAAATTAAAAGTTGGATGAAATCATAGTTTTACATTTTTTAAGCATGTAAGCCAAATCTTTCAGAAAACTACCCCACCCAACACCACTATAGGTACAGCAATATTCGTTACATTTTATTTTCTCGAAAATGGCTTTATCGATTTTGATTAACTTTAAATTGGAATAGGATTAAATTGGATTTTTCCACAAAATTGCTCCAAAGCCATACATTTTCCTCCTACTCTATTCAGAATACGACTGATACTTTATTATCTGATTTATTGCACAATGAATTCCATTTATTATGGAATACACAACAAGCTATATGTATACATTTGTCTCTCCCTACCGATATTAAATAACTAGGACATTCCCAAATATCGAATTTCGATAAAAATGTAAATGACATGTCGCATTGCCTCTTTTTCCAATCAGCAAAACCAATCTTGGTTGTGAACTCTTTTATGGAATAAATGTGATATTGGAAATAACAGGTAACGTGATAAACCTGAATTAGGGGGGGGGGGGGGCGTGGATATGTGCTTTTGTATATTGAGAACAAATTGGCTCTGTTTTAATTAACTCTATCCATAGTTTCAACTGCAACAATCTCATTTGTTTGATGAAAAGTTTTCCCAGAGGTATTATCCTATTCCGCAATTGTGAATAATCAACATGCCGAAAAGTAACACAGAAATACATTTTGAGAGTTACGCTCAATGGCAGTAATCAAACAGTTGATGTATGTTGTATAGCTGATATCCAGGCTACCAATAGACTTTTAATCATATTTTTCCCAATATTCTTTCTTGTCCACCAAGTAGGAAATGAAACAGACTCTTCTTACATAAAACATGGCTTTGGAACGCTTAGATTTACTTCATTTCTCTACTACATACTTGGAGGTTAGTAGAGGAAGCACTGTATAACACAAAAAGTACAATACCGAGATATCACAGGAAATACCTGAAGGAAAAAAAAAATCATTTTTAGAAAAAGGTCTATGTGCATGTCTGTGTGCCTGTGTCACACTTTGAGCAGCATCCAACTTATAATTCACTGCCACGATTCAAAGTTCCATCAACAAAGTCCCAAAAATATAAATAAAAATAGTTGTGCAGGAAGGTGACCAAATAACTAAGAACATCTATCACAAATTACCTAAGTAAGCAGCAAATAAGGCCAGATGTTCAGCATCAGTAACTGTCGCTATATGACCAAGAGTTTTTAAAGAGACTTTAATCAATTAAAGAAATACGAGGAAAAAAGAAATGCTTCCATCGCATTAACATTTGGCAGCAGCTGATTTCTACTATTTCCTAATGATGACGACCCCACCCCCCTAAAAGTACTTTGTGCGAGTGAATGCCTACTGTCGCTCGAATGTCAATTTCAATTTTTGAGCAACACTTTCTTTGCATCGGCATCTCTGGCATCTTATTCCATCATTCCAAAGGAACACTCCTCGTATTATAGAACATTTTAGACACGATTGTAAATGCAATGTCACTCAGGCTGCGAAGCTACTGTAATTGCTTGCCGCGGAGGGATTAGCGCACATAGACCTGACTGCCTACAAATTGCCCCAGCAATGGAATCCAGGATCTTCCAATGCGAGTCTCGTACGTTACATCCAAGCATCTCGCTCGATATTCCATAGATAAATAGCCTAATTAGCCGGATGAAATCCCAGCGACTACAATCAGATGTAACTATAATAAGGGATGGGAAGGGTGCACGTAAAATAACCAATGAGATGGTACGTGTGGATGATAATGGAGTTACATTAGTCTACAACGTACATTTGTTTACGCATCCTTTATTCTAATTTTAATAATGAGACCATGGACTTCTAATTAATCAATAGATCAGCAACTATATCACCAAATTATGAACATCTAGTAAAATAAATTGATGCATTTATGATATTAATAGCTACAAATGCCTGTATGTTGTTAAATCGTAATGTAATATGAAAACAAAATATCGTGTTATAATATTGTAAAACTTTAATTAAACAACTTCGTTGCCAAGTGACAACACTATGCACTAGAGCAATGTGTTCCACCTGAGCTGCTCGCCAGTGAGCAGCGGCGTATTCGCCACCTTGCGTGAGAAAGCCCGCAACATGCAGCACAGCTCTCCTGTGGGGTAAGCTGCCAACACAGCGCGGTGGTACTGGCGGAGACCTGCGACGGGGAATGGGTGGGATTGGTATAACCTTCGCCCAGTGACGTATGGTTATCATCCTTCGCCACCACTCCCTTTGTAGTCGTGCTTCGCGCAACGCTGCTGCGTAAGCTCGTGTACTCATACTCAAAATCGCAGATTTGGAACAGGTTGCATTAGAGGATTAGAACGTAAGCCATTAGCTTTACATGCCAATACTCTACTCCTGGACTGCTATAGCGAGATTCTCGTACTTAAACTTCTCATTTGATTTATATATCCGATAAATATTCAACGTACTGCAGGATATCTCACCTTACAGATACCTGCAATGCTATACTTGAAATTTCCGGACCTGATGATTAACTATTAGGGTGAGTTTATGTTTGAAAATTTCTCTTTTAGAGTAGCTGTGAGAGGCCCGAAGTCAACAGACAAGCGAAGGATGCATAGTTCTTTCCGAACTACTACAGTATGAAAGAGTGATTAAAACAAAAATGCTCACATTTATAACAGAAAAGAATCATAAATTTGCAGCATATATTCCTTTACGTGGTAGGATCCTATTGAAAAAAGTTGGTGTGTGCAATTCTTTGTACAGCTGAAATATATGCACATCAGAGTCCAGACAGGGAAAATTCTGTTAGCTAGAAATCACAGTACTGCATTACTGAACTCTGCTTTAAGGTACAATAAGTTTGTAAGTGCTTCGAGCAGTAGTGAGGACAGAAAAAAGTTTGTTACATTATCTCTGGCGAAATGTTTATCACATGTGGCTAAGTTAATTAAGCATTTATTTTTTAACATAAGATATTACATTTATGACCAAAGTGAAACATATCATTATGTTCATGATGTCATAAAAATGTTTGAAGACGGTCCACAAATTTTATACGCAATCCCATAAAGGCTAAACCAGGAGCATACTAAGGGCCCTTTTCCTCCCCAGATGACAATTTTATTTGGATATACACTGCAAACAAACAAAAGAATACAAGTATCAGAGATTCGTACGTTCCCGTAGGTATAGATTACGTTTCAGTTTATATACACCACCATACAAGGCTGTATTGAAGTTACTCTACACTTAAGGGTCGGAAGTGTCAGCGAAGGCGTTAGATGCAGCTTGACAGGCACAGGAACTCTTTCTGTCCTTCGTTGTCCATGGGATCCGGGTGGAAAAGGAGGCAATGAACCTTGCACTGAGATCTCCCTGAGCTGACCCCGGAAGACCCAAAGACTTCGAAGTGTCGTCAAACATGGGAAACCTCAGGGGTCTCTGTCAATGTCTGCGCTGTTATTCTGGATCTGGCCGCCCGTTGTCTCCTCTCACCTCATCCTTCCAGCCAGGGATGCCCCTTTGGTGGCTTATTGTAAGCTTCGTTGCAGCGCCAACCCTCCCCCCCCCCCCACCCTCATCCTGTATATCGCCTATTTCTAATCTTACCCCATGCTGGCTTCTTGTGGATTGCCAGCGTATTCTTGCATTGAACTCTCCTAGAAAAGAGCAGGCGTGCATGGGTTCTTTTCTTTCTCTGTGTTGCATTCTACCCCAATGTTTAATATCGGAATTTCACTGGAAACTCGCGTTTTGAGAATCTCCCCCTCCCAGAGAAAAGCATTTTCATAAAAATGTGTGTATGTATGTACTTGTGTTTGTGTGTGTGTCTGTCTGTGTTGTGTGTGTGTGTGTGTGTGTGTGTGTGTGCGTGTGTGTGTGCGTGTGTGTGTGTGTGTGTGTGTGTGTGTGTGTGTGTGTGAGCAGCTTAATTCAAAGGAGTATAGCATAGTTAAGAGCACGAATATGGAGGTTCTAAGGACAGGTAAACGAAGAGAATGCCCATTACGGGGTACAGGATGATGTACAACATATATTTCTTGAATGTAAGGAAACAGTGAAACGAAGAAAAGAAGCTGCATGGCGAAGAATGAATAGAGGGCTGATAAAAATGAACTACAAGAACATTGGAAATATTTAGAAAAGGTAAGGTATAAATCAGGCATGGGCACGAGAGGAGAAGTAGCGACTGAACTTGCCTTACCCATCCCACATTCTCTTGCGAGTGGCGAAGGTTGGTTGGTTGGATACAATACGTACAGTGGTAGTTTCTTTCCTCTGCGCGGTTGTTATGATTTACACGCTGCCATTAACTATTTTATTTATATGAAACATATTTTGCACGCAATAATTGTTACTGTGGTTAGACAAACTAATAATGTTGAGGTTTAGGACCTTTATCTTATGGACGTAATATCCTTGCGCTGCCTTGTGATTAACATACTAAACTGTTTCTCTTTCACGATAAGTAAAACAGTAAAGTTTCATTGCTAATTAGCCAAGGCAACATTTTAAAACTATTTGATTAACACAACCAACCCTTTAGTTTTAAATTTAATATTAAGTTCAAACTTTGAAACACAAAATACAATAGTTTATATTAAATAAACTAATAACAAACTAAACCCCTAAACATATATGGTCCCTTTTATGCTTACAAATATGAGTATTCAGAAAGTAGCTTTTGGAATGGTAAATAAATATCTGTAAGTTTGACTTATGCTTCTGATCACTTTATACTTGCAAATTAAAATCCGCATATTAAACACCA
The DNA here is from genome assembly GCA_030765045.1 of Tenodera sinensis. Lineage (NCBI taxonomy): Eukaryota > Metazoa > Arthropoda > Insecta > Mantodea > Mantidae > Tenodera > Tenodera sinensis. Next base: position 172,271,353 of record CM060963.1, on the reverse strand, counting down.
AACTTTCCTATTTTGTGACTTACAACAAATTCTGTCTACTACTCTTCCTGAAATAGCCATGCTCACCACTGAATGAGGCGTGTCGGAACCTGAACAGCAGTGGAGGGGAGGGATGGTCGGTGGAGCGAGGCAAGAACGTGTATCAGCGGAGTAGCCCAGTGAAGCCGATTTTGCCCATGCCTGAAACAGAAATGCGCTGTAAAAAGAGAAAAAGGGTACTATTTATTAGCACATCTGTAAGAGCTTAGCGTAGTAGGCAGTAGTAAATACCTGCATGTATTTTAGTGCCTTAATAAATGTATTATTATTATTATTATTATTATTATTATTATTATTATTATTATTATTATTATTATTATTATTATTATTATTATTATTATTATTATTATTATTATTATTATTATTATTATTATTATTATTATTATTATTATTATGATTATTATTATGATTATTATTATGATTATTATTATGATTATTATTATGATTATTATGATTATTATGATCATGATCATGATCATGATCATGATCATGATCATTTTCATTATCATTATCATTATCATTATCATTATCATTATCATCATCATCATCATCATCATCATCATCATCATCATCATCATCATTATTATTATTATTATTATTATTATTATTATTATTATTATTATTATTATTATTATTATTATTATTAGTATTATTATTATTATTATTATTATTATTATTATTATTATTATTATTATTATTATTATTATTATTATTATTATTATTATTGTTGTTGTTGTTGTTGTTGTTATTTAAAGAAAGGTAAAACTATGTATTTCATTGGTGGTATTTTAAGCAGGGTATTGAAATAAACTTAGGAGCTTCTAAAGCATATTAGTGTGGACTAGAAGTAGAGATGACTCCTAGGGAAACCCTATACTAGCGACTGATCAGAGCGGAATACAAGAAGATAGATCACTGTAAATTAGAATGTTGAGAGATGTGGGACAGGAATGTCCCTTATTACCCACCCTGTACAGCATTTACGAGAACAACTTGCGAAAAACGATTGTGGTAAGAGGAAAACAATAAATTACATTACATACCTAGGATTCTAGCAGAGGAACGCGTTAATGGTGCTAAATTACAACAGTGAACAGCATAGGTGAGAATAAATTTTAAAAGGCGAACACTTTAATAATTAGAAGAAAAGCAAACATTCACTTGTAGATTTATGAGGCAGTGAAGCAAATGGACAGTTCTGGATATTTTATATGTGCCGTAAGTAACACCGTGACTGTTATCAAGGAGTGCAGCAGACAATTCCAATAGAAAAAGAATTATTTTTGTGTACACTTGCATAGAGTACTGAAGAAGAGATGGACAAATCTTTTAAGAGCTGGTCATTATGCTGTGGCTTTGAACTTCCATTATATTTGCGCGGCCAAGAGATAAATATATGAACTACGACTTGCTATTTCAGTAGTACGAGTTCAGAATTCAAAACAATAACAAGGAATATCTGTGAAATGGTTAGCTCTACGAAAGTGTACTGAGCTTAAATTATGTGCTGTAAGAGCACCTCCGTTTTTGTGTATTATTAAGTTTTGTCCAACTCTTACGGTTAACACAGTGATCTGGAATCAAAAAGACTTCAGAAGTACTCCCAGAAAATTCAAGATATACTTCACATTATTCGTCAAACTATTTTAAGCATGGTATTTTAACCTAAATCGTTAGATCCATTAATTTTCCATGTAAAGTACACTTTGAATTAGGTAACTATCTTGAGCATCTTCCTCTCGTATACTTGAAAGATGACAAACTTAAAGACGTAGTTCCGTGTTGAACCGACTTTTTGTTTTTCAGTTATGCTGTCCACAGATACTTGCACACGCGCGAATATTTTTCTGAAAGTGATTTTTTCCGGTTTTAGAAGGCCTTAAAACTGCATTTCCAGTGTAACCTCGGTATTCAGCTTTTGGATGGAATGCGATATCTTCACTGCCTACTATTTAAGCAGAAAAAGAAAGATGATTATAAACTATCAGACTTGAATCACTCTAAAAATAGGCACCAATGTGCCACATTATGACTGCATAATGTAATGATAAAAATAATATGTAAACGCTGAAAACTCATTTCTGCCAGATATTAAACAAATTGACTGCGTATATCAAATAGTGGCACGGTTCACTTGGTGGAAACTCGCACTTCATAGATCAGAAACATGGGAAATTGCTAACTGACGCCTAACTCGATAAATAATTTTGCAGCAGAATGTCAAAATGAGGTTGATGAAACAATGGAAATGGAGCAGAGCACGTTTTGGATGATTAGAGCCCAATTTACCCCTGCTGTATTTATTTAACTCCGGTCAGTTGGCACTACATTTGACAAGGCCTACTGTAAACACATGCATTTGCTAAATGGCCATATGGAGATAAAGCCATGACGGCAAATGTATATAAAGGTTGTCGCCAAGCGTTGATGAAAATCAATTATATTTCCATTCTCTGTCTCTCTCGCTCGCTATTGTTTTGGGAAGCGAAATTCAATCCTAGAACGGAAATGTGTGACAGGAGGACTTAGCGTTAATTTACATACATGCATCCTGCGTTATTGTGTTCGGGGGCAGTCATATTTTGTAGGACCCGATAGCCCAGGAAATTTCTCGCAGCCAAAAGGCAACAAATATTCCGAATTAAACGGCTTGTAACGCCGCTACAGTAATTTATGGCCGTTTGTAGCTTGTTGCAGTCCTTATACCGCTCCTCGATAGCATTTCTACAATTGTGAAGTTGACAATTTATCACTTTAGTATCTACATACTAATCTAATTTGAGAGGGGACAAAGCGACTGCAACGGTGCGTTAATTTCGTCGTAAAGGCAAGTTTGAGAGTCAGCATATGGCCTGTTGAACTTCCTCTATCTTCGCAAAGCAACCCAACATTTGTAACCAAATTATGGTTTATTTCTTTTATTTCCAGGTGCAGATTACCATATATATGAAATCATTAAAACATCTACCCAGCGGGATGCCTCAGACGACAACGTCTGTGGCCCACATTCGGGAGGTTCTGGGTTCGAATCCTGTGGGCGACCAATCTGACTTTTTTTTTTTAATTGTTTCCTTAAGTTCGCCAAGGCAAATACCGGATTGATATATAATACCACGACCCAAAGATCCATCTTAAGGGACCCAGGAACTGAAATTTGAATGTTCTATATTTTTATACGTATGAAATTAATACTTTGCGCAGTAAGGGTGTTTATCTTATAAACTACCACACAAATTTTCAGCACAATATGTTTTAAAGTTTTGAGGAAATTAATTATTCAGTTTATTCACAATGCAAAAATATCTTAATATTCAAAATGTCCCATGCGCATCAAACAATAAAATATCACAACAGCTTTATTACTTTATAAACTCGAATTCTTCAAAAAATACCAGCAATCTCTGGCAGGAAGACAAAATAATTACTTTTAAAATAATTAATTTCTTTGCTTTGATGGACATTGAAAATATTTTAAAAACTTTTTATGTGTTTAATTTTTTAAAGTTAAACAAATATTGATATTTTGAAACCAAAAACTGTAATTGAGGTCACATAAATGGAACACATTCTGGAAAATTTCTAGGAGCATAGCACAAAATTTAATGCGCATGGAACAGATGGTGTGATAAAAAATGTAAAGTGGAGAAAAACCACTCTTTTTACACACATGCATCATGATCCTCAGATTCATAGTTTAACCACTTCTTTCTGCTAAATTTAGTTGTTTTTGAGCCCTTTTGGCGCACATTTTGTTCAAATGTTACCGAAAATTTAAACAGAAAAGAGGCGTTAAATGCAGTGCACGTGGCATTTGAAGCCTACGCTAGACCATTAAAAATGGCGGGGTCTAAAAAATGTGATTGCTAACTGATGACTGAAGGTTTGGGGAACATTTATATGCATAAAGCTAACAATTTTCATGTTGATAGTATTTCAGATTTTTTCAGTCGCAGGGTCCCTTAAGACTAAAACAAATCTCCTCCTCCTTCTTTTTCTTCTCTATTTCTCCTCTTCTTCTCCTCCCTCTTCAAAACTTAGACATTTCGGTCCTTCCGTTCCCATGGTTTTACTAGTCTCTCTATTGACCCCCTGCAACCAACATTCCAATCCAACGTCGTTTTTGGGATTCTATTACTCTTCAGATGGTTTCAGATTCCCAAACCATTTCAACCGTCGTTCTTCAATTATTTTTAAATTATTATATTACACATTCATTATTTCTCTAATTTTCTGGTCCCTACTTTTCTCGTTTTACCTTTCTAGCTGCCCTCCGCCAGAAGTCCATATCTGTTGCCAATAATTTATTTGTTTGGTGTCTACATAATGTACCACATAACCTGATACTTTTAAATAATTATTTAAATATAAATGTCTTGGCTTTATTTACAATATTTTAATATTGTTAAATATAGAAATAATTGGGAAGTCGCGATAGGACTAAGTTAAAGCGACTATAAAAAAGGCTACAATAAAAAATACACATATTTTTACTCCCTAGCAATGAATTAAACATGCCAATCACCTTTCTTCCTTCACTAATTTTCTTTTCAATTTCAAAATGGCTTTTCCCGTTTGATTCTAAAATTGACCCCAAATATTTAAATTTATCTATCTTCTTAACTTCCTCGCTTTCAAATTGTAATAATAATGATGGTAATAATAATAGTAATAGTATTAGTAATAATAATAATAATAATAATAATAATAATAATAATAATAATAATAATAATAATAATAATAATAATAATAATAATAATAATAATAATAATAATAATAATAATAATAATAATAATAATAATAATAATAATAATAATAATAATAATAATAACAACAATAAATACTGTTATGCAGTACTTGTTCGAAGATGTTTGTTTATGGGACACAAAAAGTCTTGTTACTTCTATAACATTTTGTTTCGTTACTGATCATTACTGTAGCAAATGCAGTGTTACCCGTTCCTAACACCATCGCAGGCCTGAGTTTGTTGTTTGTTTGGTAGTGTTTAACGCCCACTTTTACTACATATGGCACCGCAGGCGGTGACACTGATGATACATGGAATGAAGATGGAGCACCGGTGGAATCAGATGGCGGGGGAAACTGAAGAATCCGGAGAAAACCCCCTCCAGCGTCGTTTCGTCCACCACAAATCCCACATGCAGTTACCTGGATCGAACCCGTGACGCTTTGGTGAAAAGCGAATGGTCTAACCACTCGGCTACGGCGCGGCCGTGTCGCTGGCCTGAGCCACACACAAGTGTGTACAAACTGTTTCAATGTGCACCCATTTATTTGTGAACAGAATGCTAATGTTTTCGAACAAATGTTTATGTACACAAAGAAAAAGCTGAAGCTACTGACAGTGAAGCAATACACAATGACAACTTGCGGAGGGGCACCTCGACAGAAAAGCGATCTTTTGTGCCAATGCTCCTGACGGGGCGCCCCTGGGAAGATGGAGGAGGTGAATGGATCCTAAGGGCAGCCGGAACGTTGCCATGACAGAGCAGCTGTCACTGTCACCGTCACCGTCACCGCCACCGCCACCGCCACCACGACTTTTTCTTTGGTCTCTAAGGCTCACCCCTAATACCGACCTTAAAAATCAACTGCTTCAATATGTCTTTTATCACTTGCTCTTAGCACCCATATTTCACTTCAATACATTAAGACTGGTTTTGATGCAATGTTGGTTGTCGAATCTGGATTTCTTTATTCATGTTTTTCCCAAGTATCTCCTTATACGAATCCATTTATATGATTATATTTCTGTGTAGTATATTTTCGTCAAGTCTCATCTTCTTATTTCTCTATCTATCCTGTTCGTATGAAGGGCCTACACCTTGCTAGCACTTACACGAGGGCGTTTGGGGTCAGACGTTTGTGGAGGGACAAAGGAGCGTTTGCATGCGAGAGAAAATCCATGAGGGCGAGCGTCCCTTACTTGGTATGAGGGTGAGGGTGTGAGGGTGGATGAAATGAAATGTCACGCAAATGATGAAAGGAAAGCTGATTATGGAACAGTTACTGGAATGAGTGACGGGGGAAAACGGAGTACCCGAAGAAAACCCGCCCAGAAGTCCCTTTGTCCACAACAGATCCCACATGCTGTCGAAAAATGGAAATTGAATTTATTTCTGGACACTCTTTAACTGCTATGGTTCTTAGCATCCTATTCTATATTGGATGAGAAAGACCGCTTAATTCTGTTCAGAGAACTCCTTATCAAGATTGAGGTTCTTTTACGTGACCTAAATCTACGACATGGGACCAAAATATTTTTCTTCCAAAGAAAAGATTTTTACGCCCTCCGCCGGGTTTGAACCCGAAAACTTGGGAATCAGAGGCCAGCATGTTACTTCTGGGTCACTCGCCGTCTCGCTTCGCTTATATAGGCCAGGCGGCTCTCTAGCGCATTCTCTGGAAAATACATCTTTTCTCGAACTTCTAGTAAAAAGCCGGCAGTTGAACGTTTCTCGAACAGTCTGGAATAACTTTGTTCTGCCGCGCTTGTTTATCGTTCACGTGTTGCCTAGCAACGTCATGGTGTGAGCTAGTTCAACCTTGAGCGTCTCTTTGATAGGCTGCCGCAATGTTAAATATTTTACGACCAGAACCAATAACATGAAAGAGGATCTCAATTAAAACATATAGCACTTTATTTTGTTTACACACAAATTAGGGCTAAACTATTTACACCTTGCAAAGAATCAGTTGCTTAATTATTATTAATCGTTAACGCTAACTATATATTTTGCAAGGAGCTGCATTTTTTATTGAAAGCTAAACCATTAATTTTGTTCATAGAAGTAGCATTTAAACGTACATTAGAATGTTGGTAGTCGCCATACAGCCTTGCAGGTAGCACAGTCTATTCCTGTACCTCCTCCGTGACTTGCTAACGCTACAGTTTTCATTTGTCAGGGTGTAGGGCGCGGATGAATACATTGAAAGTCATCTTTTGTTCCCGAGCTGGGAGCGAGACTGGGATGATTTCTGCTAATGCCTTCCCTTTTAATATCCTAAATCCATTGTGTTTTCATGATAATGTTTTGTAATGGCGCACGTAGCCGGATAGGAAATGGGACATCCTGCCGCCCTGGCGCAGCCAACTTTATAATATAATATATTATCTTGCACGAGGCTTTAATAATCACAAATCATTTTTGGTTCGGTTTGGGTTCCAATATTCCGGCGGTGTCTCCATCGGAACTTTTCGAGTTGCGCAAGTTATACGAGGCAGTATTTAATATTCATGGAATGGTTTGCTCTCCCAGTAGCGGGGTTTGTTTCGTTATGCGGAACAGTAGGGAAATGAAACGAATCTACCCCTCCCCCGCCACCACCCGCGAGCGCGAAGGAGCGCTGGTTGGTCAGCATGCGTTTCGTTAATAATACATGTTGACATGGTTTTAATCAGGACGCAAACATACGCTGGAACTTTCGTGGGGAAATTAGAACCACTCCTGTAGCCGTAGTTTTCTTTATGGCCCTTTGCTGTACAGGGAAGTAACTATTGCAATGCCTGCGTGTTGTGCGTGTTACTTAAAATAATCATTGCACAGCACGTCTAAGTTATTTTCAAAAGATAGCATTTTAAATATATTTTATTGTAATCGTCATCATCAATTACTATAATTAGGACCGGTATGTGTATGATCTGAAATAGCTTGGAAGGTTAGCTATATAACTTAAAACAAAAACAGATGTGTTCTTTCCCTATAATTTATTAGGGGGTATATAAGCCGTTCTTTATTTTTAAAAAAAAAAAAAAAAAAAAAAAAAAAACAACTTACTGCTTTGTCTACCAAGGTAGTAAGTAGAGGAATTATTGTCTACCAAGGTAGTAAGTAGAGGAATTATTGTCTACCAAGGTAGAGGAATTATTGTCTACCAAGGTAGAGGAATTATTGTACTGCAACCAAATTTTCGATATAGAAATGTCACTGGAAACACTTTGTTTTGAGGCTCACTGAATCTAAAACAAAATAATTATATAAAAAACAGCTTGTATAACACGAAGATTTCAGAGAAAAGTCCTTCACCCCAGATTACCCTTTACATGGAGCATTTCTCAAAAAATGTAATTTATTCAAAAATGGCTCTAACGATTTTGATTAAAATATCATGTTATTTTCAAATAAAATGCATGCCTTTAATTTTCTGGAATCATCCTCGCAGGATACAAGAGGATATGCAGTCGTCAAATACTTAAAAAGCGGGATGCTATACAAGCTGTTACTCATATATTTTGATAATTGGTGCCTTAATAAGGGCAAGTATCCATTTTGGTGTGTTAAGTGATTCTTTTTCCTTCATCTAGCAGTTTTCCCACAAACTAATCAAGTTTATTACTAAGGTTTTTTTGCATGGTCATAACTGAAATGAGCAACACTTGTCGTTTTGCTTCACACCTCAATGCCTAACCTACTGGCCTAGGTATTGTAATGGAATTTGCCCTGCAGAAAGCATTGTAACTGGATTCCGGTACACCCTTAGTTATCATGAGACCGCCTCAATCTTCATCACGCCTTCTGTACCACTCCTGTTCGAAATACTAACAAATCTGAAAACATTCAACACTTAATAAGTAAAAGTAAAAGTTTTGAAATAAGCAAATATTGATGTAATGTTGCTCATTACATTATCCTCAATTACCAATAAAAATACGTACAGTTAAACCATAGTATCGTCGGTACTCCCTACGCGATATCACGGGAAATAAAATAGTGCTGCCTTATTGCCTAACAAGTCAAAAGACTAACTAAATGGGTAACTGGGAATCTCAGCAAGGCATGTACCAAGCATACTCAATGTATTAAGATCAGAAACGTTGTAGATAATTCTTTAGTCTTCTTGAAATCTCGACTTATTTTTATTTTCTCATCTTGTGTTTGAGATCAGTTAAACTTACAAATTGGACAAAACGATTTTCAATATGATCCCACATGATAAAAAGAAGTTCATGAACAAGTATTTGAAGACTTGTCTAGGTACTGGTTACACGTAATATAGTATTGAAGCAAAACAGTGAAAGTTACGAAGGAAAATTAAGTCAGATTTGTAAAATTCATTGTCACACCCGCACTCCAACTCGGATCTGCATCTTTTTCATTAAAACTCTCTTAACTTCAGGAGCCCTGTAACGAGCATTGAGCTTCTCTCATCTAATTCTATATTGAATTGAACCTGTAAAATGATAAATTACTTTAAGGAAGAACTAAACGTTTTAACTATTCTTTTTAATGTCGTGCTTCTGGTAGTCGAACTATTAGGTTTAAAAAGATTTACTCAGTTGTTGCTTTGAACGATCTAGGTTAAAGTTCGAAAATGATATTCAAATTTGAGAGGTGCAGTCCCACATTGGGGTCTCAAAACAAACGATCTCTTTTCGAATTCCGACCATGACATGGAGCTTGAAAATCTTGATATTTACAGAGTTTTTCTCTTCTTTTTTGTTTTGCTCCTTGTGCCTATAAATGTGTTTTTATATGCTATTCTGTGTATTTATTGACGTGCTCAATGTTCATCGGCTACTTGTGAACTTGCTGAACGCAATCCAATCTAATCTAATCAGTAATCACCTTCGAAAATAGGGGAGAATTATTGTAAGCTGACACAAGTGGGGAATACTATTTCCTTCTGCTCCACAACAGAAGTGTCAACTGATTTAGTTTTTGTTTACACAGCTCCATTGAAAACAATTGACGTTACTTTAGAATTATGATTAACCAAAAAGCGGCCATTGTCACATATGTTACACATCGAGCTGGCAATCAAATAAGATCTAAAATAAAACTAGCCTTGTCTCGACTACTGTCCATGTTTCAGAAGAAAAAAAAAAATTTGCAAATTAGCATGATTCACTAGTAATACCCAATATCGCTGTTTAAAAAATATAAAACGAGGTAAATTACAAAAATATGCATATTTTAATTTCCTTATTTTTCCCTTCCTTTTTGGAGGGGCCCATCATTGGGAAAAATAAATTAAACGAACTGTGGCCGATTTTCTCGTAGCTACATGCAAGTCTTGTTTTTAGGAAATCTTTAGTGAGGTCTTGTGTGAAGCCGTTACAACTTACATTATTAACTTTTTTACCGGCAAATAGACAAAAAAGCTGAGAAACGGGTATCTTTGCTTTAAATGTACTTTCACTGGTAAAATCGCAGTTTAATCCGCAACACAAATATGCCAATCGTCCCTTGTATGTATAAAGGTTTTAAAACTTTTTGATAACTATTTTGTGTGTATTTACACTGTTCAGGTAAAAAATGATACTACCAAAAATGAGCAAATACTACCTGAACCAAGGTATGTGAAAGAAGGAAGCGCTAATTCAAACGTGACACTTCTCTCTGTCCCTGAGAAACAGCTCCTGAGAACTTGCTCTCGCCTTCACCTGGATTTCAAAGTATGCTGTATTGGATTCACTCTAAAAAACACACTTTTATATTACTCCGTCTAACATGTGCACAGCATATGCAATGGATATGCGTTAACCACTTTTTTCAGTAAATTGATAAGTTGCTATTTCTAAACAACAGCGAAAATGTAGTGCATTGCAATGAAATCATTAAACTTGTACATTAGTGCGTTTTAAAAGTAGTGAGGTAAACAAAATATGAGATCTATATTTTCTCCCAGGCCGTGTGTTGCAGTTAGGAGCCAATGAGAGCCTTCACCGCGGTCAGGTGCTTGCGGCTGTCTGTCACCTTTGTGCACCTCAAGTATGTTTCTTTTCCGGGAAGAGTAAAGTCGCTCAGTTAAATGCAAACAGTATAAAGGCTCCTATGGTTCATATACACAACCTAACTACAGTGTCAACTTTGAATTTTGAACTGTCAGTAATATTCGTGGTAGTTTCGTATTCAACCTTACGGGCCCACGCTTCTGCTGCATTTTATGAGGAAAAAAAAGAGAAAAAGTGTGGCTTCGTTGATATACCGCAAGATGGAGTTGCGTTAGTCGCGGCGGCATAGACACAGCCGCTGCCTGGCAACTCCAAACTGAAACAAAAGAAGCGGCAAATAATGGCAAGTTTACGAGAACAAGCGAGCTGGTAAATTACCGGGAATCAATATTACAGATAAGACCCAATAGGTAGTACACACCCCCGAGTGCAAGCGAGATGGGAAAACTTGCGTGTTTAAGTCGTTAAATCAATCGGTACAGCTACAGAAAAAGAAGAAAGATAGGAAGAAATACAGAAGATAGGAGGCGTGGATGTGGAGGGGGAAGAGGAAACGACAATGGCTAGGCAATTCCAATTTCAATTCCGAAACTTCTGCATCTCTCTCCCTCTTTCATTTCTTTCTTTCTTCCTCATTCACTCCTCGGTGATTTCTCCTTCACTCGCTCGTTGCTGTGATATCGCTCCGTCTCCATTTACATCCATCGTCCTTTCTTGGCCCCACCCTTCCCTTCATCTTCCCATCATCCGTGCTTCTTGCAGTTCTAAATCCGACTTCTATACAACGAATTGGTTCCCCATTTCCATCGGTGGTGTTCCCCTTGCAACTCAAAGCTGCGTCTTCCTTTTCCACTTCTGGGACGAGGCGAGGCGGGTCGGGACGCGGTCCTTCGGAGGAATCTTATCGTACAGATTGGTATATACTGACTGTCTCCGTCCCTGCACACCAGAAGATTTATTATGCGTTTAAAGGACACGAAACTGATGTCTGCACCCGCTCAGTAGTTCTTGTTTCGTCCTCTCAGCAGTGAAATTGTTCTAATGATAATGTTTGGGACTTCCTTTCCGCTTTGCCCACCTCAAGGTGCACGCTTCATGGAAGTGAAGTTTTTGTTACATTAATTTTCACCGCAAAGAGACCCAAATACGTCCTCAGTTTATGATCAAAATGCCTGATGTAGGTAGTTATTCTAGGTCAGGGGAGGACAGGTAGTGCCGGTGTGACGTCAGCTCACACCCTTGAACAAGCTCGCACTGAAGAGAATTAAGCGGATGATGTGCTGCCGCAGGGGAAGAGAAAACAGTTGAGGCATGGGGGATGCAGCAATTAAGGAAAGACAGGAAACTAACGTCTTGAATGTTGTAATATTAATGCTGACTGTTTTAGTTATACAATTATTGGTCATAGATTACAAATAAATTACTACATTTCGACTCTATGCTATGATCAAATATATAACAGACATGGGTGAAATCGGCACAGAAGGGCCACTCTACTGAAACGCGTTCTTGCCTCATTCCACTGGCCATCCCTCCCCTTTACTGCTACTCAGCTTTGCCTTTCCTTCCGACACGCCTCATTCAGTGGCGAGTAAGGGTTCGTCGAGACGTCTGTCTCATAAAGAGTGGCAGAGATAATTTGTTTCAGTTACAAAAACAGGAAAGTTTTCTGTTTAATATGCGGATTTCCATTTGCAAATATAAAGCGTTACAACATCAAATACCACTATGATCAGAAGCATAAAGCAGACGTTGTGATCTTACAGGTACTATATATTTAGAATTTCAAGAGGTAGTTTCTGATTCCTCGTATTTGTAAACATTTAAATGGGAAGATATTAATACAAGTTTTGGGGGATTTAGCTTCTTATTAGTTTATTTCGTGTAAGTTATTCTATTTCATGTTTGAAAGTTTGAACACAATATTGAGTTTAAAATCAAATAATTTATTATGCTTATATATAGTTTTAAAATATTACTAAGTAGCAATGGAACTTTGCTGCTTTATTGTGAAAGAGAGACAATTTAGTATGTTAATCATAAGGAGCGCAAGAATTTTACGTGAGTGAAATAAAGGCTATAAACTTGACTATATAAGTTTCCTAACCACAGTAGGTGGCTGCAATAATTATTGTATTCAAAATATGTTTAATATAAACAAAATAGGGAGGAAGGGATGAAGGTGTAGGAATCACGAAAGTCTACAGGTCGAAAGCAAACAGGCCTCTGAGATACATGGATGTCCCTTTTGGTTCCAGGCTCGAAGACCCTTCCCATTTGTGGAGCTGCCTACAGAGGCCTATGAACGACCTGTCGTCCAAGCAGCCCTCTAGAGTACTCTTTGCTTTGAACAAAACTTCCCGCCTGCTATCTGGAAATATCGTATCTCACGAAATCCTGAATCACATTTGAAAGATAAAAAAAGAGAACCACGAAAACATAATGTAAAGGGGCGCGGTCGACGGGGAACCCAGGACCACCGAATGCGAGCCTCTCATATTCCAATATGTATAACACTTGTCCAGATAGCACCAGAAACATCTGCTCACGTAGAAATTCTACAATAACAGGGACGTGTGGTGATCTGAAAATTACAGAAAATTAGAGAATTTAAAGTATTTTACACTTTAATGCCAAATATTGTAAAATATTCGAAATATTTCAATGGAAACGAAACATCTCCTGAATCCCCACCCATTTTTCAATGGACGTTCTTTAACTGTTATGGTTCTCAGCGTCCCATTCTATGTCCAACGTGAAAGATCGCTTAATTTTGCTCAGAGACCTCTTTATCATGGTTGAGGTTCTGCTACAAACCATAAATGTACGACACGAACCAACGGCTTTATTTCCCTTCCAAATGTCAAGGATTTTTTTCTCCCGGAAAAAAAGACCCATCGCCATCCGCCGGGTTTGAACCCGCAACCACGGGAACCACAGGCTATCGTGTTACCTCTAGAGGATCTCCATGGCGCAACAGACCCCTCGGCCACTGCGTTCCCCACCTCTGCTCACCAGAAACATTATGAGTGGGGTGCAGTACTGCAGGGTGGGACATGATTCGCCTCGGCCAATATATGCGGTATTCGCAACAAGGGCCACTACGACTCAATCAGGCAGCACCTCAATTGAAACTTCAGGGATCTAAGGAGCCTGAGTGCAACCCGGACCAGCTCTCCGAGTGGTAGAAAATCCCCACGCCGTTACCAGGAATCGAATCCGGGTTTCCGGCTACCATCGCGCTAGGCAGACGTTAGAAAGGTAGAATCAGACTGAAAGCTTCAATGCCACAACGGAGCTTCCTTGGTTCAAATCCCGGCAATGGTTGAATTTTTCAGTCTGATTATACCTACATTTATTAAGAATAAAAGGCTATAAAAACTCATGTACGACATACCTTAAAGTTTTGAATCCTTGTTAGTGAAAAATTAGAAAGAACGAAATTCTTTTCATGTATTTATGAATTTCAAGATCTGCTTTCGTTCTCAAATATTTAGAAACCAGTGAAATACTAATATACATAATAATAATAATAATAATAATAATAATAATAATAATAATAATAATAATAATAATAATAATAATAATAATAATAATAATAATAATAATAATAATAATAATAATAATAATAATAATAATAATAATAATAATAATAATAATAATAATAATAATAATAATAATAATAATAATAATAATAATAATAATAATAATAATAATAATAATAATAATAATAATAATAATAATAATAATAATAATAATAATAATAATAATAACGGTAAATAATTTATAATGGTATAATTTAGCTGACACAAGTAGTCAAACAGTGCGGTTAAACAAATAAACCATTATCGTAAGCTTAAATATCATCAACAAACGCACACAACAAAGGACGTTGGGGCAAGCTACTTGACATCACATAACACTGGCGCCGCGCCTATCAAACGCGCTCAAGGTCAAGCTTCCCTACACCACTTACGTGAGCAAACACATAAAAATAACAATCAAAGGATTTCCAGAGCATTCGAGAAGCGTCCGGTAGCCGGCTTGTTTGCTGACGTTCTAGAAAGACGTCATCGTCGGTATAAAAGCTTGCGGAGCGTGTGAAGGCAGGCGGTTTTTTTGAGTCGGTCAGTGTCAGCGAGTGTGAGACAGCTGTGAAAGATACGTCGTGCTGAAGTGAAGTTTTAACGAGTGTTGAGTGGTTGTGTCGTCGGAGTTAGTGTTTGAGAGACAGAAAAAGTGAAGAGAGCCAGTGAAAGGAGTGAGTCAAGTTACGAGAAGAAAACAGTTTGGAGTTGTATTATTAACTGGACTTTCGTCATTTTGTTATTTTACAGTACTGTCTAGCTAGAATTGAGATAACTGGGCAGTCTTAGTATCACCCAACTTCTAGAATGAGTTTATGGATGTATTGAAGGGAATGTAATTTCCCCCTCCTATTTTATGTTTTCTATTATAATTTCGGTTTACGCTTACCCTCTCTCATGGGAGGTCTATTCCACTCTGTGCTCGGATAAGTATGTTGATTCAGGATATTTTACGAAGTCATCCCTAATCCTATAAAGGCGGTTTTAGATGATGAGTAATATAATTTTATTTATCCATGCACCATATGCTTCTCTCGAAACAAACATTAAGTCTGGCTGGCAGAAAGATTAATGCTTTCAAAGAGTTTCGTAATCGGCAGAACTTACAGGATCTTTCAGGTCCATAAGGACTAAAAATAACCTTTCAAAATACCACTGCAATAACTCCTTCCGCCGAACTAGCAGTGGCAGCCATCGAACCGTGTAACTAACCGAAGTTTCCTTTCACTTCTGCAAAATATCGACAGTTATGGCAGGGTCACTAGGAAGTAGTCGTGTGTATTAAAGTGGCATAAATTATATTTGTCAAGAGGTAAATTCTTCAACCGTCAGCATTCTGTTGTAAGTTTAAAACATCGATGTCCAAGGTTTGCGAAAGAAGGGAGATTGCGTTTAACTCCTTCCACTATATGCGGACCGTGCCACTCTTTTCTTCTTTTTTCTCTCTTTACCTGATTACCCTCCCCTTGTGTAGTAAGACTTACACAACCTAGAACTTACAAGCCAGTGCCTAGGGTAAGACGCCTGTCGGGGAGTAGACGAACCTATGGACCAGGCAGAGTGAAGACCTGGAAGTGGGTGGTTAGCCAAGCACCAGGTATGATACTGAGGAAGAGGATGATATGAAATGCAGGCGAAATCGATGATAACACTCAATTGTGTTGCAGTGGTAGTTTGGTTATATGTAGATTGCGTCTGATTTACGAAAGTACTTTGAAGTCTTTGCGATAAACATCTGTTGATTAGTGACATCTTTGGTACAGCTTTCGTTTAAGAAGTCTATCAATATTTGGCAACAAAGTCAAAGTGCGTAACCTTAGAAGATACACCAAGTGATCGTCGCGTAAACTATTGCGATACAGACTTTTAGTATAGTTCAATCTGTTCGCAAATATACTCAATATTCTTGAAAATGCTTATTTATCTACTTACTACGTTTTAATCGACAGGAGCATTTTCAGAAATTATCTTAATGCTAATTTTCTTCTAGGTGCAAGGGGAATATGGAGTACAGGAGACTTTAGTGGACAGTGAAATATTTTAGGAGCTAGTTGCTATGCGATGCCTTTGGACTTCCGTACTGTTTACAAGGCCAAGAGATAAAAAAACTAATAACATATTCCTATTTGAGTATAAGTATTGTCAAATTCAAGCAAATAATAAAGAATATCTGGGAAATAGCTCATTCAAATTGAAAAATATTGACTGTCTGGTTGTGTTTCTACAAATCACAGGCAAGAACTGATTTTCCCCTCCGACTGAAGGAGTAGGTTGGGCATTAATTACGTAAGCGTCTCCAAAAAGACAACTTTGTTCATCGCTGCTTCAAATATTTAAATAAATTGCGCACGTTATCATCATCATCATTGGATTTGTCTGCCTTTCAAGACATTACCGTAGCATAAAGATCAATAAGAATTTACAAGACTTCTGGGGTTAAGTTAAAAATAAAATACAAATAAAAAGTAGTTGACCCTAAGTTTAAGAAATAAAATAAAAATAAAAAACGATATCACAAGTATCATGATTCTGTGATTAATGTTTATTTAAACGCTTATATGACGCAAATAATGAAGGTATATTTCCTAGTCCTCTCCCATTTGCACAACACATTAGTCCGGTCGCCAAGAGCTTCCTGCTTTCTCCAGAAAGATCAATAAGTCAATTAGGTAAATGTAAATTTTCAATTCATAGTGGAAATTTACTTTGTGATGCACATTGCTTTAACCAGATTTTAATTTTTCGTTGGAGTAAGTGAAATATTAATGAATGAAGGTTCACCTTAATTGCCGCTTTTGTTTTCAAACTTCTTTTTCCGTTCAGTGCCACTTCCTGGCACTTCCACTACACTTTATTCTTGCTTATTTCTTGTGGAATGACTGTGGGGAGCCTTTTGGGAAGTGCGTGTATTGGTATGCCTCAACTTAACATATCCGGAGTTTCTGCCCCTTCTCTTGCCGCCTTACTCACCCCCTTACTTTTATCTCACCCCTAACCCAGCCCCTCCACTTTCTTCTACCCCCTTCAGCTTTCTTTTGCATTTCTTCCATTCCACCCTCTTGTAAGACCATTAATAGAAAATCTCTCTCGTTGCACCACTTTCCCACACGCACACACATACATACACACATTCGCGTGTGCGGAGAACCGTTTCCAAAGATTTGAATAGGAAAGTTTGTTGGTCTTCATCTCCACTGGTCCACAAGAAGGGAGTGGGTAAAGTAGGGAGGAAGAAAGAGAGAGCAAGAGAGAGAGAGAGAGAGAGAGCTGTACCAATGCAGACCGCCTGCATGAGTGTGCGTGTGTGCGCGCGCGCTGGAAGAAGGAAATCGAATTTGAAATTACTTTAATTCACAAGGGATCAGGTATATGGAGAGGAATATTGTGTGTGTATGTGTGCACGTATGTGTGTTTGTGCAACACTGTAGCGGTTACACAGACACACACGCACACACTGTATAACCTAGATGGGCTCGAATACTCCAATCGCTCGTTTGGGACCGTTAGAACTCCGTGTTACTCAGCCGAACCAGAGATTGCAGTAAAGACCTTGGAAACACGCTTTTTGTACAGCGTAATGCTATTAGATTCATATTTGTTTAGGTTTTGTAATTCGTGGCAGTTGCCTCTTCACCTCCTCTTCTCTTCTCGTACTGTGCAACAGTTCTTGCTTGTTCTTGCAAGCAAGAATTAGAATGCACCACTAGTAACAGTGAGGAAGTACCGACTAGTCAAAAGCAGGTAGTTTATACAAGGAATGAGTAATAGAGACAGACTCAAACATACAATGAGTAAGTAAGTGAGTGAGTGAGTGAGTGAGTGAGGGAGTTGGGTTTAAGGGCACATCGACTACTAGGTCATTAGGGCCCGACATGCAATGATGATACTAATACTAATACTAATAATAATAATAATAATAATAATAATAATAATAATAATAATAATAATAATAATAATAATAATAATAATAATAATAATAATAATAATAATAATAATAATAATAATGAAAATGAATATGTGATAAGTTTAATACTGGACTATTTCACTGGACTATAGCAAAGCAGGTTTATTTAATAATGTGTGTGTGTGTGTGTGTGTGTGTGTGTGTGTGTGTGTGTGTGTGTGTGTGTGTGTGTGTGTGAACGTTGCCTTATATCATGTAAGACATAGCTTATAATAATATATGTAGTGTTTATGGTGGCTCTACTCCCGAAAATATTATTGCAGACAGATTTATGTCACATTCCTATCTTCAGTGATCTAGAATCCAATTTATAATCTTCCCAAACACGCCAGTCGCTATAATAGTTTCTCCTGTTGAAAGAAGAGCACATTAGCATTACTACTTGAGACGGCTCTGACCTGGACTGACTACTCGATAAACTTTACCGCTTACGTCTCCTCGACGAGTCCCGCGTGCGTCGGAAAACATTTGCAAGTGGCTGTATATAGTTGCGCTGTGTCTATGTACGAGTATAATTTGGCTTTAGCTGCAATAATATAGGTTCTGTTTTATTCCTTGCTTTTGATACACAGTAGTTAATTTTACATGTTCAGGAATTGTTACTTTTACATAAACTTAAATGTTTCACTCCTTCAAAAGAGCAATGGGCCGGGTTTTCCTGTATTGTTGGCCGCAGATCTGTGACAGCAGACTCCGTAAATGAAAGGAAGAGCCCGATGAAACGGATGGAAGACGCCCGAAAGGATATAAAAATTGCTCGTTTACCCCAATTGTCGTGTCTACCCTTTTATAATCATGTCGTTAAATTGGAATAATTAAAGGCGACGGCTTTCCGCTACGCCCTAGCCCTCCCTTCGGCAATGAATCCAGCGACTTCCGGCGGAAGAAGTTAATGGATTATTTTCAGCCCTTAAAACCACCTCTCAAAAATAAATTAATTTCCCCTCGGAATTAGAAAACCGTTGTTTATACACAAATTTGGAAGTTGTGGTTCATTTTCCAAGGTAACACGTTTGTTTCAGTATGGTGTCCATAAGATTTTCGTATGTCACCCTGAAGTACGTACTACATACTTGTAGCCTGAGTTTGAGGAACAAATTTTGTGTCTGCTTCATCCCCTTCTCCTCTGTAGTCAACTTCATTTTCATTTATACTTTAGCTGCTTCTGGTAGTATTAGTGTTTCTCTAGCTCGCAGATATTTCCATCAAGACTGAGATACATAAACTGTAGCTAATAGAGAAAATACCAACTTAATTTACAGGAGAAGCAAAAAATGGTTTAAATAGTTAGAAGAAAATTACATTTTTATTTGTCAAAAATGCTTAAAGTAGAATGAGGCATTCATAATGTTGATGTTAATCCAGTGTTCAGTTATCTATTGTAGTCTAAGTTTTACTTTTGCAGCTTCAACCAGCGTTAAAGCACAGAATTGCATTGCGAGCGAAGATCAAACGTACAAAAATAAGATACCAATTAGTAAATTATAGTTTTTTTCTTACAGTATATCAATAAAGCAAGCTATACTTTGTGTATCTCATTCCCTTGTGATAAACTACTTCGTTGTTGTAAATTTTCCAATACATTTCCTGAAGGAAATAGGTAAAGTCAACAATTTTAACAGGATATGCTTTTCAGCTCAGAAGATTACTTATAATATTGCATTCTTCGAAGGTCAACAATGAACCACCTGCAGTTTTTAACCCAAATGGTACTTCGAACACCCGAAGCGATGATAGCATGTTTTGGCATTTAGACCGCACGACATCTGTTAGTTACTATGCGAACAACTTTTCCTCCGTGGCTTAGCGCTTAGAACGAGGTCTTGTGTTATATTTCTAATACAAGGAAAAATGATAGAATATAGGAAAAATTGGAAAACACATGTACAGAGAATTAACAGCTCAAGGATTCCACAAGGAGTTCTATACCGGGTGAGTCAGCTACCCCTTATTTTCCTGTTTTATGCAATCCGAATCTATACTTTAACGTGAAAACATTGGCCCCTATACAAGGTTCCACCTAATTAGTCAACACGGATGTATTTGTCTTCGGTACCTCTGAAGTTACCAGGTAGCTCAGTTGGAACGAGCAAACGATTCGCGAGTAATCCATGTGCTGTAAAGAGGCTTCGAATCCCCTGCAAATACTAATTTATTTTTGGGCGTAATATTTACGAATACCATTAGCTTAACAATTATTATGTGCAAAGCTGTTATCATTTTAATTCGTAATTATTTTATTTCTACTTTACGGTATTGTAACATATGAGGATATCTCCCTCGGTATAGATTTTGAGTTGCTTGCACTTTGGCTGTTGCTCCTCCGTAGATCAAGGATATCAACCTACTTGTCTGTCGAATACATGGTGAGGGAATGGCACCAGATATCGTGCGACAGCATACACGTGGAGAATGAAGGGAATCGGCATTCATAATAACACACTACATCATACCAGTCCAATGGGACAAAAGTCATTATACCTATTCTATTACAAAATGCAGACAACCAAAGACGTTTTAAATTACATCTTAAACCCTAAAAGACTTAAAATTTAGATTATTGTGAGTTCGGTTTCCAAGTTTTGACGAACAGAAAAAAAGTACAATGTCAAGATGCGAACACGTGTCCCCGTGGTTAGCACACAGAATACGTTAATAATTCTATTCCGCTATTTGGAGGTTTAACAGAAAGCACACTTCGAGTTCCAACCCTAGAAGCTATGTCTCTAAGCCAGATGCTATGCCGTTGCCACCTCGCGACTTTTCGAGCGTAATTTAGCCCTTTAAGACAGTTTTACACCTTTGCTGGGCGTTTAAATATTGTTAAATAAATGGCAAAAGCTATTATGCATGTTATTTGAGTTTCACGATAGGTAGTTTACGCAAAAATTTAAATAAGGCGTTATTTAATAATTTGTGCGTTTTGACTGTATGAGACTATGATGGACAAGGCGTGTCTGTAATTTTTTATTCAGCCAACCCGGCTCTAAGTGCAGGAATCCGCCATTTTCTTCTTACGTGATGTTGTTAAAGTACACATATGATAGGTCCGTTTTTTCAAAGGCATTGCGTTGCTATGTAGGTATAATAAAAGGTTTGTAAAATTGGCTGGAAACCCGGAATTCGCTCTCAGTAAACGAGTCGTATATTTTATGTGTATTTTAGCGAGGAGTACGTTTTATCCCTTAAACCGCTGTTCCTCTACATTTTGCGCATTCATCTGTCTTAGAACGTCAAGCAAAACGTTTTATTTAGTAAGCACAAAACTGTACTAAAGCGCTCATGACGTTTGATGGGTGGCCTACCTTCCAAAAAATAAGGGGCGGCTGACTCGCCTGGTATTATACTCCAACAGGCAGAAGAGAGCCAGGAAGACCCAGACTACGATGTATTGAGGTCGGAACAGGTTGATTGGCCTAATCACTGTGACGCAGAAGAAGATGATAAATATTGCCCTCTCTCTGCCGGAATGAGCTGCTCCGGTCCTCGAGCATGGTATCTAACCACTCGATTGGCAGAGTAGTTTTCCTCCCCAAAAGTATAACTGAACTGCTTTCGTAAAACACTACACGCTACATCTTCTCATCTTCATGAATTAACTTGCACCAATCTATTCATGTGTGCAATTCTATAATACCAAGGTCTACTTTCTCTATTTACTGATATCAAGATGGATATATGTAATCAAACTATATGAAGGTAGTAATGGTTGGACAAGTGAAGTGCGAATAATCAGAATGTTTTGTAAATCCATATTAGGGGTAGCACAGAACACTACATATGCCGGAAGTATGTTGGAGTTAGGAAAAAGGGAGCGTTAGAGGACTAGTAATTAAAAAAAATGAAACAGGTATTTATCAGTTAATGAGCGGATAGTGAGCTATTAATCGTGTTTTTTAATTCCCAAAAAGCTCGGAAACATAGTAGAATATACTTTGTGAAAATTAAATAACTATTAAATATCAATTGATTAGGTGAAATATGGGCACCAGGGTACATATTAATGAAGGGAGTCCGGAAAATAATAAGACACAAACTAGAATATATGAATGCGATACAGATGATCATTATTCAAACGTATTTTACATTTTGTTGAATCCGCATTTCATGTTTCGATAGCGTGTTCTGTTTTTATTAGAATATAAAGTACAGCTTTTCCTGCCTGGTAGATAACTACAAACTAAAACATCACTATTATTTTTTACTTTCTCTACTACGTATAGTAAGTAGGGGAAGTATTGTATTCCACCAAAAAATTCAATATCGATATTTCAGCAGAAATATACGTTTTGAGGCCCCTGAATCCAAAAAGAGCATTTTTAGAAACAGGTTCATGTGTGTGTGTGTGTGTGTGTGTGTGTGTGTGTGTGTGTGTGTGTGTGTGTGTGTGTGTGTCTGCGAACAGCATGACTCAAATAAATAGGTCGGTTAAAAACCAAATGTGGTGTTACGCTTAAAATCTTTTAAGGATGCGACACGAAGATTTTGAAGAAAATTCCTCCCCGCTAAACTACCCTTTACATAAAAAATTTTCGAAAATCTTAAGTTCCTTTAAAATGGCCCTAACGATTTTCATTAACATGTCATATGCTTAAGATAATTCTATGGGTAATTAAGTGTATCTTTTGAATTTTCTGAGTATAGACTATAGTTCTGTTTACTCTTGATGACTTTTGCATAACTGGTAAACCGTATGAAATAGCCCAAAACTTTCAATACAGAAACGTAAATCGCGTTAAAAACACACCAATTATGTCTTTATGCATTTTTTGTGGAGTGAACAATTTCTGAGATATTCCTTGTTATTTGTGTGAGTTTTGCAGTACTTAAACTTTTTTTTTCAAATGGAAGATTGCTACATACTTTTTATCTGACTGTGCAAAGAGAATGTAAGTTCAAAGATTTGACTATTGCTCAAAGTCTACAGTATTCCCATATTTCCCTTGCATGTATAAGAAAATCAGCAATAAGATAATTTCTGGGAATGTTTATCTCAACTGTGATGAAGATAAAGGAATAAGAGTTTTTAAGAATAGTTGGCACAAGAATAGAGCAAGTCATGTGAGTGCAACACATCAGATATTTTTAATGTTCCACTTTAACATCGAAGATCATATCGTGGCTTTTAAGCTCTTGAAGCAATTGCTCAACAGCAATGGTGTTCATTCGCTTAACGGTAGTTTCTGAACATTGGGTTTCTGCTACTTTGATTTTTATTATGCTAAAGTCACACTCCCATTCATACTTCCAGACTCTAGGGATTCCCAGGCCGGGAATCGAACCAAGGGCCCCTTGCACAGCAGGCAGGTGCTACAGAGCAAGCCATCACTGATTATAGCAGTACAGCTCCTAACAAAAGTTTAAGGACGCCTGCATATTTCACCGAAATATGCTGTCCCTAAACTATTTTGTCCAGTGGCCTTATGTTTCGTGCTATTAAAGGGTACATTTTTAAAAAATAATTATCTGGATGTCATTATTTTTTAAGAAGTTATGATTTTTTACAGATGTGACCATGAAAATATATAGGATGTCAAATTTATTTTCCTCTGAAGGGAAAGGCACATTTGTGAGGAATATTAATAAATATGACATTGTTATCATATACTGTTTATCAACAATTTACATGATGTTTATAACTTTGAAACAAATTGGGAAAAAGAGAGCTTGAATTAGCACTATTTAGCAGTGGATTCAATCCTATGAGAAATGAACCAATAAAGTGGGAGCGATGTCTGCTCGTAGTCTATTGTTTATACTGAAAATCCTTGCTGCTATGTTGACATTGTTAGGATGCCACGACATTCAGTTGCTTTGTAGCTTCGATTGTTCTGGTGCGAAAAGAGGTTGTTAAGTAAAAATGGGTAAAAACACGAAGAAGGATATTAAATGGCTAGTGATTGATTTCCATAAGTGCAGCAAGCTATACAGAGCGATTGCAGTTCAAGTGGATATAACCAAAACGTGTGTGGCACAGATAGTACAAAAATATAGGAAAAGCGGCAAATTTTCAGACCTGGAGCAAGTGGTAGAGCAAGGGTTGCATCGTCTCGGGAGGATAGAACTATGACAGTTATATCCATGAGATCGGAAGGTGGAGAAATAGCTGCCTCTAGGCCGAAAAACAGCCAAGAGCTTCGATGGGCACTATCCGAATCGTGGAATAACATTGCCATGCAAGAGTTTAGGAATATGTAAAGAGTATAATTCCAAAAGAGCAAATTTACTGTGTTTAAAAGCCAAAGGAGGAGCAATAAAGTATAAAATCATCTGTAATGTATGTTTGAAAAATATGCTATGAATTTATAATAAGATATGATGTTACGCGTGCTTCGATGAGAAAATTTCAAAATATAAATTGGTATCTTTAAACTTTTGGGAGAACCTGTAGATAAAGAAAAATAAAACGCTGCAAGAATAAAAGAATGTTTTGAGCAGGTAAAGAAACCAGTCCGCCACTCCGCCAGTGAAAACAATACGAGCTTCTGATTTTATGAATTTCCATAATTTATTAACGCTTCCTGGAAATAATTATATTAAGTGCTTTATAACGCTGGGTTCTAATTGAATTAGACTAGCTTGGCAGTGTTTTCAGTTAACGCACAGTGGGTATCTTATTTACTCTTGTTCCAGTGCTTATTCTCTCCTAAATAAGAAGTCGGATTTCCATGAAGCTATTTCCTTTTCTGTTTTTTAAGTTTATAACTACTGCGGTATAATGGCGTATTATGTAAATTGGATATAAGTTATGCCTTTAGTTACGCCAAGTCATTTGAATGCGCGCATTAATCGTTATGCAAATGCGGCCGGGTAGAACATAAAAAGAAAAGACTGTCGGATGTCACCAAAGTAATGTCTGAAAAAGGGGAAGGAATTAAAAGTGAGTCACAAATTAAAGTGTCATTAGTCCCCCAAAACATCTGCCATTCCTAAAGGGTTTGATTGTTATCTTAAACGGAGTGCAAGACAACACTTGTTGCAGTTTTCTGTAGTTCTAAACAAACGGCCATTAAGATAATCAGCAACACCCGTGGAAATATACAAGCAAGGCCCACTTTAATTTGCTATTGTTGACAGGGTGATCAGCAGGCTGTGACCAGAACAAATGACACTTGCGCTGCGCACCCTTCACTTCCGCTTCCTTTCCAAAGAAATACTGAAAAAAATCCTAAATGAAATATATTGGAAGAAGATAACATTTTGCTCTATTCAAGACGAGTCATGGTATTTATCGTATTTTAATTCCTTTTATTCTTTTTATTGTTACTTCTTCCAACTGCTTCAGATGGCTTCAAAGTCTATTCTGACGAAACAAAATTAGGAAAAAGGAGTAGTAGTAGAATTTTTCGCATAGTTAATATTACGAAAGACACTCGGATTCTATATTTGTGCTCTCTCTCTCTCTCTCTCTCTCTCTCTCTCTCTCTCTCTCTCTCTCTTGCTCTTCCTTATTACTTTTCTCTCTTCCACACTCACGTTCACACATGCACAACCCTAGAACTTACAAGTCAGGGCATAGGATCAGACGCCTGTTGGGGAGCAGACGAACCTATGGACCAAACAGAGTGAAGATCTGGAAGCGGGTCACAGCCGAGCACCAGGTATGAGAGTGTGGAAGAGAATGATATGAAATGCACGTAAAATAGATGAATGGAAACGTAGTGTTGGAGCAGTTGGTGAAATTTGCGGGTCCCTGGGATCGAACCCGGGCCGCCTTGGTGATAGTCGAACGGTCCAACCACTCAGCCACGGCGCCACCTATATTTTCGAGTACTTATAGGTAAAAATTGACTTCAATCCAATTCTGTTTATGTGTATATTATTAAGATTGAATCTTCTAGTTTCACAATCTATGTTTGATGTCCAATATTGATGATTAATAATAATTTTACACTAGTGTTTGAATATGTCTGAATAGCCGAATAGCCATTTAGAATTTCAAAGCTATTTTTCTCACTTTCTTTTCTTTCTGCATTTTTAGGGGTTCAGAGTGCACCACATGATGCAGCTTTTGTTGAGTTTCCTTCAAATTCTGTAGAGAAACACTGAAAACTATTAGTACAAAAATGTTCTTTAACGGTTATCATTGGAGGTGTATTAATTACAATATATGATTCATTGATGGTCAACATCTTTCTGGTATCTGAATTAAGAAGGTAGAACATCTTATCAGTACATGCTTCCAGCAGAATGGGGCTACTTGCCATTCAACCATATCAGTATGACCAAATTGTAGTAGCTGTTTCCAGGCCGAATTGTGTTTCCCTTTGATGATTTGGATATCATCAAGGCCATCTACGTCTACTGATATATCTGTTCTAGATTTCTTTCTGTGGGGGTACCTCAACCGAAGGTCTTTTCCACCAACGATGAGACAACTCCGAATTAAAGTCTTCCATTCCTCAAGAGATTGCAGGCATTCCGCACGACATGCTGACAAAGGTGATGGATAGCTTCCTGGGTCGACTGTATGAAGGAGGATATTTAAGGGACGAATTTTCACAAAGTAATCTGTTTGCATCAAATGGCAAAGTGTGACCATTGTTTTCAAATAAACTGCATTTCTAGGTGTGCAGATATTCCTTTTTAAACGGTTCTTTTTACTTTCGCTGCTATGAATAGTAAGTACAGAGTTATTGCGTTCCAGTCAAACACTCGTCGAATTTCACCGAAAATATGTTTTGAGGCCCCCTGATTAAAAAAAAAAAAAAAGCATTTTTAGAAAAAGGTTCGTGTGTGGTGTGTGTGGTGGTGGTGCTGGTGGCGATGGCGGTTTGTGTGTGTGTGTGTGTGTGTATGTGTGTGTGTGTGTGAAAGCGTAACTCAAAAATGAAATATCGGTTGAAAACCAAAGCTGGTATTTGTGTTTACTGTCTTTCAAGGAGCAACACGAAGATTTTTAAGAAAATTCCTCCATTCCCAACTATCCTTTACATGGAACATTTTTAGAAAATTTTGACTTTCTCGAAAATGGTTCTAACGATTTTGATTAAAATGCCATACGTTTAAGATATTTTTATGGCAAACGAAATGTATATTTTGAATTTCTGGCTACAAGCTCTGCAGTTCTGTTTACTCTTGACGACTTTTGCATAACTGTTAAGCGTAAGATATAGAACTAATCTTACTATACAAAAATGTAATATCGTTAAAACCCACAATATATGTTCAAATTATTTTTTGTGGAGTGAAACATGTCGGAGATATTCCTTTTTATTTTGTGAGTTTTGAATACCTAAACTTTCATGAAACGGAAAATCGTCATTCATTTTTTATATCTTAGCCGAACGGTATCTCAAAGCTTTGAAATATTTCACTATAGCGCAAAGCCTATTGTATTTCTATATTCCCCTTGTATCTACAAGGAAATAAACAATAAGATAATTTCTGCAAATGTTTATCTCAACTGACACGAAGAAGATATAGGACTAAGAGTTTGTAAGAATGGTTAGTATCAAACTAGGGAAAGTCGTGACATCAGATTTTTATAATACACATTTTCCTCCACTCTGTGCTTCTAAATTCTGAACACAATAGGGAATAATATTGCCTAGAGATAATTTCCCTCTAGCCGGGAATCAATCCCGGAGTCCCTTGCACAGCAGGCAGGTGGTCTAACGACCTAGCTACGGGTCCAGTCCGATTGTCTTTTCTTTTGCTGTCCTGCTATTTAGTGTGGCCATCTTTGTCATATAGAATTAAATATCTGCGGCTTTGTCTTCTTTTGCACTGATTTGTGTTAGAGTAACAACCATGATTACCTACTCATTGGCAAACTTCAAGAGCTAAAAATCATTTATTTAATAACTTCAGTTTGTATTCTAGTATTTGAGACTAAACATTTTCATCTTTCAGACGTTCCATAATTTTTGTTTCCTAGGTTTTCAAACAGGCGTACCTATGATGCAATATCACCTTTTAACCGAAAAAGGATACATTTAAAATGTCAACTTTTGGTTCTCAAATTTAAAACCTTACTTTAAGGCCCAGTTGCATAAAAGTTAATCTGATTTCAGCTACCTGAAAAAGCTTTTCAGTCAAGTTGAACTTAGAATTTTGGTTGTAAAAATCTTAATCTAAAGTTCATGATATGTTGATCTAAAATCAAATTTAACTGTTGACATTTCTCCAGTTAACTTCTTTGAACTTAGATCAGCAGAATTGCAGAAGGAAGAAATAAATGGTACAGCTTTAAATAAAATAACAAAATGGCAAGTAATGCATTTTTAGTTATTTGGATAATAGGAGCATTGTTTTAAATTGTGCTATGTCCAAAAAAACAAAATTTTACAGAAACAAAAACTGACTACTCCAAACCTGGAACATTTTTCATAAATGGTACAATGTGAAGTTTTTGTGTTTTGAGGCGTACTTCTAGAAACATGAAAAAGGGAAATCAGTTTCAATTGTGTTCTTCATATTTAAGGAAAATGTATTGGAATTCAATATACTTTGATCCAATAATTGATAGAATATAAGAATAAAACGATTTATAAGATAAATATATAATTTAGCTGGAATTAAAATCTCAGAATTGCTTCCACGCAGAGAAACTGAAACTGCGTCAGTTTTTTTACACTACCAATATTTTTTCCTTCCCATGTGAGATTTGACGATCTCTCTTGCTTCTTGCTTGGCACTACTTTCTTATCCTATGCACTGCATCGAATGCACCCAAAGCTGAAAAACAAGTGATTATGCTGCCCGGATGCAGTGATTTTCAACTGTTTTACGGCGTTGCCAAACGTTATATTACAAACTAAGATCGAAGTTGAACTGAGACTCAATGATCTTAGATTAGTTTGGTACAATGTGATTCTACTTTGATCTCAGTTTATGTTCTAACCTCCAGTTACCGATATGTATGAAATTGCGCCTAAAAAGTGTATATTCGGAGTACACCGAGGTGCAATGTTCAATGTTCAACTTTTGGACAGTATGATACATTTCGTCTGTTTCTCTCAGTGGCTCATTTTCGAAATAAACGAATACTTTTTATTGTCATTATATGACTATGACCAACAATCACCTAGTGTTACTGGTGCTACCTGCTGGTGATTTACGACATTTGTCAACCTCTGAGCAACAATACCGGATGTCCCCAGCAGATGGCAGCCGTAGCGCATATACGACAAGAACATTAGGTCCCCCAAATGTGCAGAGTTATGTCCACAAGCGGGTAGAGTGCCCCGCTGCGAGCCCAGTTTCAGCAAGTCTGCACCTAGTCTCCTTTGGCTGACTTATGAGTCTTCCCTCTCGTTTTGTTTTGTTTTCTACCTCCAGTGTCAGCTGATTTATGTATACTCGTATTAAAACACTGAGCTAATCCCTGGATATATTGTGTGTGATATAACCTTTTGCTTTGCGAATAAGATATATAATTTCAAATATTACAAAAAGAGTTGTCCATCTAATATTATCCAAAATAGTATAGACCTTTGATAGCACAGTTCTCTTGGTATAAATAACTTGTAAGATCATTTGCAGTGATGAAGCCAATTGCAATGTATGTGTTTACACTCTCCGGATTGCTATTACTAGCAGTCATCATAGATCAATTCTCTTACGATATTATATCTTAATACATATACTTAAAAGACTTCAAAATGACGAAGATAACTTAATCTCTAAAAACATACTCCTTTTAAGTGTTGAAGGAAATCTAGCAGCTGATAACATATACTCTTAGTTTGACAACTTTCACCTTTTCTGGAAATTATGAAGTGATATGTGCAGAAATTTCAGTAGGGTTAATATGGTGTGATAAAATATATTTAAGGTGTATATGTATATCTAGAAATATAGATCGATAGAAAAATATTGAGCAACGTTTCAATTTAATATATTATTTCTCACTACAGGAGAATCCCTATAACTTGACTCTCCACAACTCGACATTCCGTGTAAGTTGACGACCTTTTTATTTTAATTGTTTTCATTTTTTGCCGTTAAACTTGACTGAAATAATTGCTATTATCTACTATACGTTGTGAATGGTATAGGTAAATTTTAGTTAGTATACGTATACAACCTACCACAGTCTCCCTCACAGTAACAAAAGGAGTGACCGCGTATTCACCTTTGATATCTAGTCAGAACATATGCAGCCGGCGGACCATTGTCACGAAACTAAAAGATTGCCGCTAATAATTTAGATACGGAACATAAACATTTAATTTGTTAGGAAGGTTTAATCACCGTGCGTGATTAAGTACAGTGCCATCTCACATTATGAGATGTGTGTTGTTTATTTCAAGAAAGAAAACAGAGACGTTAACCCTATCATCAATTTGCATGATGTCACTCGCGCATACCCAGCAAGTCATTCGCCACGTCTAAAACACCGCTGGTAAGCTAAACTTTGAGTTATATATTTTTGGTTACAGTGCAACTTTCAAGATTTCAGGCTTACTGTTAGTGTTGTGTTGACTTGGTTTGTGCCAGTGTATGTCGAACGAAAAGAAAAGACAAGTTAACATGGCAATGGAAATTGGTAGTAATGATATACCTTCACACTGGCCAAGAGCAATCGAAGCAGATTCAAAAAACTTAGTGACACAAACCTTGAACTTTCCCTGACGTGATGCTGAATTTTTCAAACCTGATTCACTTCTCAAATTTTTTTTTTTCCCTATGCCAAATAATGGTTGTATTTGGGTACAGTATTTGATAATAACTTTGAGATAATCGAATGATAAATAAAAGGTATACATATGCAAATATAACGAATAAAAAGTTCAATAACAAATTCGTTTGTAGTGAAAGGTAAAGGAGATGACTGATCATTATTGAATGCATTATCTGCACAGTCTGGCAACAGAGTAAGACTGAACAAGTGAATGTTTTGTTTACTAATGTGACTTCCGTTAATGCGCATGCGTTCACCCCTACGATAAGTGAAAATAAAAACTAGGCCAGCCTTGGAAACTGGCTTTGCCATGTGTTTGTGAGTTTCTTATCAATTACTGCAATTAACAAGGGAAAGGTGGTTTTCTTTCAAGCTATTCGAGCAGTGTTCACGAGACCTGAGCAGGTAATAAAAATTCCTGAACACAAGTGCCAATGTTGTCAAGCGCATGTGCACGAATTTATTGCAAAAGATACAGTGGAATCCAAATATTTAATATTATTTTGTGGCTAAATGTTTCATTTTAGGAAGAAATGGATTAGGCATGAATAACTCATATTTTAAAGCTCTTACTCTCTATGCAATTGCAGAAGTAAACCATGAAGAAGTTGTGACATATTGGCAATCAGTCGTTCGAGAAATTTTATTTTGTGGAATTATTCTGTTTTAGAAAAAGTTTGTGTGTGTGTGTGTGTGTGTGTGTGTGTGTGTGTGTGTGTGTGTGTGTGTGTGTGTGTGTGTGTGTGTGTGTGTGTGTGTGTGTGTGTGTGAAAGAGAGAGATGGGGAGGCTAACGTTAAAAGAAGCACATTTAGCAGTTTTCCATGTGCCCAAGCAATAGAGTAGCTGCTATGAAAGGATAGCACTTGTTTGACTGAAACATATCTTACAGAAGATGCCTCGATGGACAGCATGATGAGTGGGACCTTTGGTTGCCCATTACCCGGGAACAATCTATCTTCCACGACTGTGGAAACTTTGGGCTCCCGTGTCGTACTGACCGATGACTTGCTAACATTTGACCCTTCCCCATCCTGACCCTATGATTGCTTTCCTCGCTTCCGTCCAATCCTGGCGCTGTTACGCCGGACATTCACAGCGCCGCATGCTCATACCGTCGCACTGTATCTTACCATCATAGGAACATCAAATACCTTCTTGCAATGTGTACCACTTCTTCCATTAAGTTTGTAAAGTCTTGTTACGTAATCACTTAACATGTTCAGGCTGTGCTCCCGAGTTCCGCTCCTGGTAGTTTTATGCTAATTCATTATTTTGTGTGAAGTCTTCCGCCACTCTGAAACGAACAAAAAACGAGCGCTCTAGCCGACTTCTGCTCAGATCTTGCGGTTCCACAATTAACGTCGCCTGTGTCAGTGGTGATTCTGTCTAGCTGAACTGCTGAAATTAAATCTAAATAATCCCTCGGCGCAACAGCCCTTTCCGGGCCAACGACTACCACATGGCCGTGGCACCCCCACCTCTGCGCACCATAGGCGTCATGAGTGAAGTGCAGTACTGGAGGATGGGACGTGGTCACCGCCCCCGGTCCCTCTCAGTTGGTATATGTGGTCTTCGCAACCAGGGGCCACTACTTCTCAATTGGCCCCTCAGGGATTCCAAGAGAAAATCCCCATAGTATGCCGATATTGGGTATCGAACCGCGGAGCAGGCCTACCACCACACTAAGAGGATGACCATGTAATCTATGTATATTAATATTGTGAGAAATGAACAATTCCATTTATTATTTATGCCCATAAACTTACTGTTGGTATCTGAAAGTTATTTAATTCCGGGGCATAAAGTACTGCCTTTGTGGTTTACCGGGAGAAATACGATTTGGTTGGTGAATTCAATGTCATTCGGACAGGTTGTCACAGTAGTTTAACGGTTAGAGCACACTCCTGGTAAGCGGAGGGTCTGTGGTTCAAGTCCCAATTGTGGCATCGAATTTTTCAGTTCCAATTCACCTCTCTCTTCCATTTACTTTTGTGTCACTTCATGTATCTTCTAAAAGAGACACCTCTCGATGCGGGTCAGGGCC
Source organism: Tenodera sinensis (assembly GCA_030765045.1). Taxonomy (NCBI): domain Eukaryota; kingdom Metazoa; phylum Arthropoda; class Insecta; order Mantodea; family Mantidae; genus Tenodera; species Tenodera sinensis. Next base: position 172,238,396 of record CM060963.1, on the reverse strand, counting down.
CCTAATGGCCTAGCTGTCGACGGGCCCTTAAACCCTAATCACTCACTCACTCACTCACTCACTCACTCACTCACTCACTCACTCACTCATTCACTCACTCACTCGATGCGGGTGAACTTGAAAGAACCAAGCGGAATTGAAGTAAATGGAGGGGAAGGAAATTCGGGAGATGTATTGAACGATATCCAAAAAACCCAGGTTACAGGAATCGAACCCACAATGTCCCGAATGGTGCCACATACGCTACCACCTGAGCCATTCCACGAGGTAATGCTACTGGAAGGCAATTAATATGCCATTTCTTTATCCGTTGTTTTCGTTCCAAATTTGACGGTTTGCTCCATAGCCCTTGAAAACAAGCCTGTTGGAGGTTTAGGTCGATTAATTCGAGAGATATTACTCGCACAGTATTCCTCAGAAGCTCATAAAGTCCAGTATACTACGTTAAGCACTCGACGTTTTGTCCATATCTCCTGCTCCCGAAGCATTACTAATAGATTTAAGACACCTAAAGGAACCATTTACCCTCGTTTCGGCATATTCGTATTGCGTGGAAATCTCTGTATATGGAGTCTGCAGAGGGAATTCGTGGTGAAATATTAAAATGGAAAATAGGAAACGTGAAAGATGCAGAACACGGGAAAGGGAGAGAGGGGTGGAGAAGTGGAAGTGACAGAAAACATTCGGTTTTGCCGCTGCCAAGTATTCGAGCATGTTGAGAGCTGAATGCCAAGTATGTCTCTTTTCTTGAAGCGAGAAGTTTACAGCACCTAGAACGAGATCTTTTAGTAATTGGCTTTAATACCGTATGCTTGAAAAGCGAGTGAAGAAGGGGAACTTCATACACATAACTTCCCTCTCTCTCCGATTAGCAGGAAAAATAACTAAGAGAGCTTTATTTCTCAGGCTCTTTTCTGTCAAGTGTATACTGCTTATTCATCAGAGCAGTTCAACATTTTCTCTCTTCATTTATGTTAACTCAGTGGAAGTGCGAGTTGATATAATAACCGCCATTTAAAGCGTCGTTGCGAGGAACACACAAGAGCCTGGGCTGTGTACACAAAAATGTGCACCATACATAAGCAAGCCTTTTAACTGTACTCTATGGAGTCTTTAAGCAAGTATAATATGAGCAGACGACTTTTAAGGTGAAACCGAAGCAAAAATGAAAACATCGCGTTTTGTATGTGAGAAAAACTCAGTTTTTAATTCTTACACTTAAAAATTGGTTCTAATTCTAAAGAAAGTTTGTGAAAAGTTTCAGATACTTAAGCCTTTGACAACAGCTGTTGTAACAAACTGGCAGTCATGAGATATTCTAGAAATTCTTAGAATTTTCGCCAAGATAGGCAAGAAAACTCAACATTTGTAGCTATTACGCGAGGATGTGATGAACAAAAAAGAAACAAAAATTAACATGATGGGCAAACTATATTAACAGCGGTCCATTGTTGCATTGCTTTTTTCTTAATAAAAACAGATTGAAAATAAAAATACGCCTCGCCTTTCTCCCTCGTAGGCCCAATTTTAACAATAAAAGTATGCAATTAGAATTATTCATTAACATCTAATTCCTGGCATTAAATGAGAGACCTAGTAAAAATGTGCAATTTTTATTTCTTTGATTCTTTTTTCTTCGAGGCACTTAACATTAGAAAGTAAATAAAAGCAACTGCGGCGATTTTCTCTTCGCTACACGCAATTTTGGTTATAACTTATCTTTAGTGCGGTTTTGCACTCAGATACTGAAATGAGACAGGGATTATTACTCCGTCCCAGGTAGCTTATCATTGAGCGGAAGACATAAGTCAGCCGTTTCAACTTAAAACATTTGCCTACCACATTACCACGTGGGTAAGAAAGGAGACACGAGTATTTTCTGTTTCCGATGTACTTTCACCATAATACTTGCAGCTCAATCTGTGGAATCAATGTGACAATGCTCTTTTATTTTCTAAACAAATAAAACACGCAGTTAAGTAGTAGTAGCAGTATTCATTTAATACACTTCTACCAAAAACTGGACGTTCCACATCCCGAAAGAACTTATAGTGTTGAAGATAATAAACAGTTAGGTAAGGGCAACTACATCTCTTACTTATTGAAAACTAAGTAAGGACAGGAAGAATATCTACTCTCTGTCGTTTACTTTTAGATAACCTCCATAAATTATTCTTAGGAAAACTTACTTTTCTATCTGCTTCATGTAAACCGGAATAAACATTTGTAGAAATACTTTCAATATGTTCTAATTTTTTTTTTTTTTTTTTTTTTTTTTTTTTTTTTTTTTTTTTTTTTTTTTTTTTTGCTTTTACTATTTGGTTGTAGGTACAAGGGAAAACCGAAGGAAGAGTCGAATGTTAAAAAAGCAAGTGGCTACATGCTGAGCTTGAAATTCCATGTCCTTCCTATGATATTGAAAAATTCAAGTCGTCCATAACCAATATTCCGGAATGAGTCCATAAAGGTATTTGAAATAAATTGTGTGCTCTAAAGATATTTACATTTTTTGTGCAGTACTTTATATTGTCTCTCTCAGATTGGATGGAAGCCGTGTCATTTTTAATACCTGTCAATATTCAGTAATTAATTCATATTTACTCTCTGCCAAACGTGGGTCTTTTGTAAAGAATGAGAGGATGTTAGGTGTGGTTTCTGATGTAATTTCACCTAGGAAATTGTATACCTGATCTCATACATCAGTCTTACAAGAATTCCATGCATTTAAAAGAGGTAAAACATGGCAAGGAATCGTAACTAGGTTACGTTATCTTCGTGAGTAAAAAGTGAACTTTTCCATCTCGGCCTCGTAGCATAGAGCTCATAACGAACTGTAAAATGGCGTGGCTCTGAGCGGCCCTGAGCGGTACTCAGCGTTACTGAGCAGTACTGAGCGGCTCTGAGCACAAGTAGATATTGCGACTACGAATTAGCTGGTAGCTATCCGTGATAGAAGGAAGTGAGAAAATTATGCTCAAAGGCTTCAAAATTATTTTTCGAAAGTCCTTCGTGGGACATATAATCGCGGTTTCAAGTCCCACTTCGATCATGGAGGTTTATGTGTTAGTAAATTTATACGTATTTATCTATCAGAAAAACTGGAACAAAACCAATTGAATAACAGAAATGCAAGAAACGACGAGGAATGTAAAAAAGAGAAATAAAAAAGTGCCTCGTAATGGTGAACGAAGGTACTGGTCCATAATGTATATGTATAAACCAGTCGTTATATAATGATGAACAATTCTTCCGGAATTGCCCACATTTTAAATGAGGTTTATAATATTTTAAATAGCATGAACGTGAAATAGACAAAGAGGAACACTTTTTGTTGGTGAATGATAGTAAGTGAATATTATTCTTTTCTCCTACAGTATAAAGTTAGGTTGTTTACATCTTGGAAGACGGGACCAATATGGAATGTTCTCTTCTTGGAATACGGGATTCAAGACCTTGTACATGACCTTGTACTAACTATTCTTACAAACTCTTATTCCTCTATCTTCTTCGCGTTAGTTGAGATAAACATTTGCAGAATGTACCTATCTTATTCTTTATCTTTTTGTAGGCGCAAGGAGAATATGAGAATACAGTAGACTTGAGGTGATAGTCAAATCTTTTAAAGCTTTCAAATTCTATTCTCTTTTCACAGTTAGCATATAAAAATGAATAACGATGTTCCATTTGACTGAAGTAGAGTACTCCAAAACTCACCTGGGGCCCTAATGACCTAGTCGTCGACGGGCCCTTAAACATCACAACTAACTCACTCACTCACTCACTCACTCACTCACTCACTCACTCACTCACTCACTCACTCACTCACTCACTCACTCACTCACTCACTCACTCACTCACTCACACACTCACTCCAAAACTCACACAAATAACAAGGAATGCCTCCGAAATGGTTTACTCTACAAAAAGTGATTATTGAACATAAATTGTGTGTTTTAGCAAGATATAATTCTTTTATATAGTAAGATTTGGTTTATCTCTTACGCTTTACTAGTTATGCAAAGGTCATCCAGAGTAAATAGGACTACATGGGGTATAGCCAGAAAATTCAATATATACATTTCATTTGTCATAAAAATATCTCAACATATGGAATTCAAAATCTTTAGAACCATTTTCGAGAAAATAAAAATTTTCTATGTAAACGGTGGTTTAGGGTGAATAAATGTTCTTCAAAATCTTTGTGTCACATCCTTGAAAGATTATTCGTTTTTGAGTTATGCTGTCCATAGACTGACAGACACACACACACACACACACACACACACACACACACACACACACACACACACACACACACACAGAGAGAGAGAGAGAGAGAGAGAGAGAGAGAGAGAGAGACTGCTTTTTGGATTCAGGGGGCCTCAAATCATATTTCTGGTGAAATGTCGACATCGAATTTGTGGGTGGAATATAATACTTCCTCTACTTTACTATAGGTAGTAGAGAAAGCAAAAAATGGAACCGAGGTCGGTTTCACTCAAAGATTGATGTGGTTCTTATATTCAAATACTCTCTTAAAGACTTTAAAGACAAGCTGTATTTCTAAATCATCTGTTTTAAAAGAAATTTGGTCGATACCTGGATTTATCACGTACATATAGTCCATTTCATAATTATAATTTATATAGTGAGACCCCATCCGTCATTGGTTGCACTGGAGTTCGCTACTATCCCACTTCCATACAATAGAAATTGATTCATACCTAACTTGAGCCAATCAGGGAGACCAGAATATCTCCCCATGTAAAGCAAGTCACGTGGTAGCAGCTGGTTGCGCTTTAATGCTGTGAACACTTTAGTTGATGTGAGTCAAATTTTAAAATGGACTATAATGTGACCACTGCCGCATTCTGCGTGCTTCCCAATCCTTAAAACCGTATCAGCCAACAAGGCACGGATCTCAGAGCTACCTTCTCTTTATTTAACCTCTCTGTGCTTCTTCTCCCTACTTTTTACACCACACTTCCTTGCCTTCTTCCGATCGAGTTTCCTTAATTTGGGCTCCATTAACCTGAGGAAACGTGGGACTTCCTCAGCCATCAACATCGTGCTAGTCTCCCCTTCACTGACAGCTAGCGCTCCCAGCGGTACCACTAGTAAACTACAAATGTTACCCCTCATTCTTGTTAACCTGCAGCATTTCCTTTTATTTACTTATCTATCTACTTTATTTATTTAACATAGAAAATGCAGTAGCAAGGCTACTACAGTCGACAAATTAAGAACCTCCAACGTACCTCCCTGCAAATGGGAACATACAGAAGATCTTAAGGGGACACCCTGGAAATGTTTTTCAGACAACATTCTCTTGGAAGAAGTATTGTCTTCAACATGTCTAGAATAGAGCCAGTAAATATGTGTCAAATCCACCTATTTTAAATTCATTTAGATGCTTGCAATATCTCCAAAAACTGTGTTCCAAAACTTTCAACAGCTTTTTCTCCATAAAACAATAAATAGTCATCGAATACGCTGAAATTTTCTGGACGTGTAGAATATAATTTGTTGAAAAACATGTAAATTGGTTTGTTGATTACATTCATACTTACAACTTACACCTCTTTTTTCTTTGTAATTATCAGTAATATTTTAGTCTTATTTTTTATAAATAGAAAAAATCAGATGTGTTGCACTCACATCACTATCTCTACTCTAGTATTAACTATTCTTACAAACTCTTATTCCTTTACCTTCTTCATGTTAGCTGAGATAAACATTTCAGAAATTATCTTACTGCTGATTTGCTCATACTATCCAAGGGGAATATGGGCTTTGAGCGATAGTCAAATCTTTTAAAGTTTTGAAATTCCATTCTCTTTTCACGGATAAACAAATAAAAAGGTTAATAACGACCTGCCATTTGAGGAAAGTTTAAATACTGCAAATCTCTCACAAATAACAAGGAATATCTCCGAAATGGTTAACTCCACAAAAAAATGCATTTGGACCTAACTTGTGACTTTAGCGAGCTCTACATTTTGGAATAGTAAATATATTATATTAAGGTTTGGTCTATCTCTTACGGTTTACCAGTTAGGCAGAAGTCATCGAGGGTAAACACATAGGCTGTAGCCGGAAAATTCAAATTATAAATTTAATTTGCCATAAACACATCTTAAACATCTGCATTTTAATAAAAATCGTTAGAGCCATTTTTGATAAAATCAAAATTATCCAAAAATTTTTAATGTAAAGTTAGTTTAGGGTGGAGCAATTTTCTTCAAAATCTTTGTGTCGTATCCTTGAAACCTTAAATGCCGACTTTGGTTTTTAACCGACTTTTCGTTTTTGAGTTACGCTGTTAAGGGTCGCGCGCGCACACACAGACACGCGCGCGCGGAACTTTTTCTATTTTTTTTTATTCAGGGGCCCTCGAAACATTTCCGCTGAAATCTCCACATCGAAATTTGGGGTAGAATACAATGCTTCCCCTACTTGCTATAGGTAATAGAGAAGGTAAAAATTCATGTTTCTTAAAATATTAATGTTGTCAAAAAGAAATGCACAGATTTGATTACATATGAATAGAATTATTAGCGTTCTAAATTCAAAAAGTGTACCGTTTATTGCCTCCAACTATTTATAAACAAAATAATTAATTTTTAATCAGAAAACTATTCAATCTAGAGCAATGAAACATATCAACTGTATACTTTGGCATACACAATGGAAAGAAGGTTAATTTGCTACCGGAGTGTCTCCATACGGATGTGACGCTGCGAGTTCGTGTACACAGAGTGAAAGTGAAATGATACGTCAGACTCTAACAGTGAATTTCTCATGTTGTGAATAACAAGAATGTTGAAAGGTTTATAGTTTTCTGGAAAAAAATATTTTTATCAAAAAAGTTTATCATCACCTGGCTGAATTATTATTGATTGAAGGTTCTTGATTTATGGCTGTATTTATAGAAAATTGAATAAACGATAACTTTTTTGTTTGGTGTATTTCAATAGATTCAACGGTTTTTGTGTAAATTAAGTTGCCTTTTTGTTGCAATAAATTGTGGGTTCTTTTACGATTTTGTACGCTGATTCTGAATTTACTTATTTCCTAGAGGGCCAACAACCTTCGTTTTCTTGGTTTAACAGTGTCGGTCTGGGTGACTCGGTTGAAATCCGACAGAGACCAATGGTTTTTAATTGTGCTTAAAACGATGGTGCCATATCAGTAGATTTATAGGCACATAAAAGATCTCCTGCGGGAAAAAATCCCGGAACACCGGCGGTGCTGTTATGATTCTGACAATTGGTAGCGTAGTTATTCAACAAAATATTTATTTATTTTCTGATTTAACGACGTAAATCTTCTAAGGCAATTTCAGAAGTATCTAAAATCTTGAGGTAAACTTACTCCTAAAAGTTTACTAATGGACTAGTTGTCTTCTTCCTTGACGCTGTTTGTTTCTCGCACTTTTCACAGATATGTGAGAGGGAGTAGGTGTGAAGTATAACAAAGAAAGTTAGTTTTTGCATATGTATGATGGACGCCATGCCGACCCGACCTTTCATCTTTCTTCTCATTCTCTCCTCTTCGCTTCCTTTTTATCACTCATCCTCAAGTTATCCAAAGACGTGGCCCACTCACACTGATGAAAATCCAATTCGATTTACGGACCAAACTTTTCCATCTCTCTTATCTCATCCCGTGTTTTTACTCCCGTTCCTCTCTGTCTCCATCTTTGTTACGTGATTCTGCGGCAGTTTTCATTTTTAGGGATAAAAGCTCTCCCTGTGAAGTTTTGCATCTTCATTATGTGTATGCAAATGAAATGATTAGACATTTATACTGCAGTTTTTTAAACTATTTAATTTACAATTTTCACTCAGTATTAGCATCGTTTTGTCTAAATACATTTATCACAACGTTTAATAATATTTATATAATATAAGTTCAGACTAATACTGCATGCTCAATTGGTAGTAAAACATGGGCATTTCACTCTAGAGTTTCAAATAAACGACTCCAAGAAATCACGTCTTCTAAGAATGTTTATTAAGCTGCAGAATGAAATGGAAATGGGCAGGACACATGGCAAAGTTTCGCCATGACAGATGCGGGACCCACATACTGGAAGCAGAAATCGAGGAAGACCAAGAACAAGATGGAAAAAGGACTTGAAACACAGAAATCCAGTGCTAAAAGTTGTAGAACTGTTTGGGAAGATTAAGAAAGGCTAATAATAAACAATAATCTGTGAATACAAAAGCTACATCTAAGTCAGGGATGTCCAACCTTCTCTCCTTGCAGAACCTTACGTAAGGAGCGGCTGTTTCTCGCTCCATTCCTTCAGTTGGAGGGACAGACAGTATCCAGTGACGGACACAAGCAGGTCATATCTTGAATTGTCTGGGAATGCCCACAAAAGACGTTTTCATTCTGAATGATTTTTGCATAAATGCTTAACATGAAGAAATGAACTATATAAAATACTTCAATTTTTAGTGAACCATTTCCGAGAAATTCTTTCTTATAATTTTGAATTTGCCAATACTGATACCTTTTTTTAAATAGGAATAAGTTATTCGTTTTTTACTTTCTCTACTGGTAAGTAGGGGAAGTATTGTATTCCACCCAAAAATTCGAAGTCGAGATTTCACCGGAAATACATGTTTTGAGGCCCCCTGAATCCAAAAAAAGCATTTTTAGAAAAAGGTCCGTGTGTGTGTCTGTGTGTCTGTGTGTCTGTGTGTCTGTCAGTCTGTCAGTCTGTCAGTCTGTGGACAGCATAGCTCAAAAACGAAAAGTCGGTTAAAAACCAAAGTTGGTATTTAAGTTTAATGTCGTTCAAGGATGTGACACGAAGACTTTGAAGAAAATAGCCCTACCCTAAACTACCCTTTACATGGAAAATTTTTCGAAAATTTTGATTTTCTTGAAAATGGCTCTAACGATTTTGATTGAAATGTCATATGTTTGAGATATTTTTATGACAAATGAAATGTGTATCTTGAATTTTCTGGCTATAGCCCCTGTAGTCGTATTTACTCTGGACGACTTTTGCATAACTGGTAAACCGTTAGAGATAGACCAAATTATACTATACAAAAATGTAGATCTTGCTAAAATACACAATTTATGTCTCAATAAATTTTCTTGTAGGGTGAACCATTTCGGAGATATACCTTGTTATGTGTGTGAGTTTCGGAAAACTTCGAACTTTCGTGAAATGGGTCATCGTTGTTCATTTTTTTATATGTTACGTGTACAAAGAGAACGGAATCTCAAAGCTTTAAAAGAGTTGACTATCGCACAAAGCCTACTGTATTCCAATATTCCCCTTGCACCTTCAAGGAAATAAGCAATAAGATAATTTGTACGAATGTTTATTTTAACTAACACGAAGAAGATATAGGAATAAGAGTTTGTAAGAATGGTTAGTACAAGAGTAGAGAAAGTCATGTGAGTGCAACACATCAGATTTTTATATCTCGGCGTTGCAAAGATATCGGGATTTCAAAGGTATTCCTTAGCAACCAGGACTTAAAACGTTTCACTATCGCTTAAAGCCTTCTGTGTTCCCCTTGCACCTACAATAAAATTAGCAATAAGTTAGATTAGATTGCGCTCACCGGGTTCACAAATAACCATGGAGGCTGGTGAGCACTGAACAAGTCAATAAATACACAGAATAGCGTATAAAAACACATTTACAGGCACCAAAAGCAAAACAAAAAAGAAGAGAAAAACAGGGTAAAGGAGAAACTTCCCTGTAATTATAAGACTTGCATTATGTATATTTACAGATATGAATTGAGCTTTGTTTTAAACTTTGGCTAGGCTTTTTCTGCCACGTCCTACTGTTCAGTTATAATATAATTGGCAATGAATGTCATCTTTTGTCAGATTGTTCTATACATATACAGTTAGGTAGCTTTCAGGTAATGTAATTAACAATGATTTGTCACTAGAGAAGCTAGAGATCACTTACAAAACTATATAAGCATTAACAGGATAATTTGTCATTCAAATAGTCTGATACAGAATAAAGTGATTTTGAAGATAGGTACTCCTTAGCATCAATTTTAAAAGCATTGATATTGTCAACTTTTCCCTTGAGATTGTTAGGAAGAGCACGAAATATTTTGATGGTTTCATGATATACGCCTTTCTGGAAGCAAGAAAGTTTTACACTGGGTGGATGAATGTTGCTCTTTTGTCTAGTGTTTATCTCATGAATTTCATTGTTTGTTATAAATGTGGATCGATTGCGTATGAAGAATTTTAGGATCGAGAATATGTACGTGGAAGGTAAGGTTAATATTTTCAGTCTTCTAAAAAGATATTTACATGAATGTCTGCTATATGACTCTTATAACCTTCTTTTGTATGAGGAGTATTCGTTTGCTCTCTACTGAATTGTCCCAAAATAAAATTCCATATTCCATTATAGAGTTAAAATAAGCATAGTTAACCAATCTGAGTGTGTATATAGAACTCACGTTTACCAGTGTTCGTATAGCATAACAGGCAGAGCTGAATTTGGGTAATATAAACTCAATGTGAACTTTCTAGTCTAAACATTAGTCTGCTTGAAGGCTCAGAAATTTTATGTTGTCTATTTGCTCTAATAACATGTCATTTATCCCAATTTCGACAGAAGTGTGTGGTGTTTGATGAGTTATAAATTTAATAACGTTTGTTTTATCTAGGTTTACAGACAATTTGTTAGCTTTAAACCAGTAAGGCATACAGTTAAAGACATAATTCAATTTAATTACACATTCATTTAAGTTTTTACTAGTGACCAGTACACTAGTGTCATCAGCAAACAGTACGATACTTACTATATCCTTTATGCAAAGTGACAGGTCCTTACTTTCTGAAGAGCTTATGTCAAGTAAACTGATTTAGATAGAGAAATAAGTATTTGCAGGAATAGTGTGCATAAGAGTGAGTATAGCTCTACATATGTTTGCGAACAGAGTTTCTCCAAATTGAACTTATTAAAAGTCTGAATCGCAAAATGTTAGACGACTGTCAGTGTATCTCCTAAGGCTATGCATGTCGTCTTTGTCGCCAAATATTGATAGACTTCTTAAAGGTAAGTCACTAATAAACAGATATTTATTGCATAAGATTTTAAGAGTCGCGTACATGTAACCAACCCGTATTGGTACCATACCGTATTGTATTTGCAAAGTACTTTACGTTAAGTGTTCCTTTTATATCGTTCTTATGATTTTTGTGCAATATGAAGACTTTTGCTTGCTTTTAAAACGTTTCTTTCTTTGAGAACTAATTCTCCTCCTAAGACCGTCAAAACATTGTTAAAATTATGCTTACATTTTCTTGAAATCATGCTTTCAAAAGCTACGACAAAGGATTGGCAGTATAAGATGAACAAATATTCCTTGTATGCACAGAACGCCTGATAAAAGTGTGATCCCGTAGCTTACGAATGAAGGAAATAAAGAAAAACGCTTCTTCCACCCATTGCTGTGCCTTGAAAACAAAAAAGGTAGACGGAGGAAAAGCATCTTGAAAGGCATGCGAGCTCGGGCAAGAAAATGGATGGGACTCAATGTGAATCTCACCTCTCTTCAATAGAACTTGTTTGTTTTGGTTATTTTCTGGAGGACATCCCATTACCTCGGGGATAGGTCCTGCCTCTTTGATGGAAATGATCTTCTCCTTTGCAACAGAGTCAATTCATTGGTTCTCCCTGGTCATCCATCGATATCGCCTTGGAGATTTGAAACCTTTTTATGTTTTTCGTCCCTTCTTTTCAACCTATCAGATATTAGCTGCGTTCTAACATATGGGAACGGATGTCACTGTAATGCGCTTGAGAGCTTGCGTCTCAGAGATGGAGGAAAGACGTTTGCATTATTCTTCTTAGTTATTTTCCACAATGCTCTGTGTCATGCTGAATTGTTGCCCCTCACCTCTCACCACCCCTCCGTTCTCGCGTTCTCTCTCTTTACTGCTTAAGGGCCTACCATAATTAGAGTAGGTGAGGGACTTTATCCAAAACACACTTCTTGACGCTCCTGGAAAAAAATCCCTTCTTATTTCTGAAGAAACATAACTGAGGAACAAGTTGCTTAAATAGCAACTATCATACTTAAATTAGGGAAATTTTAATGGTGCAAGACGAAGAGTATCATTGTCCGTTTTTATTTTCTCAAAGCCTTCTCTAATGTTTTTTATTAACGTATAATATGTTTTATGTAGACATATACAGGCTGCTGGTGTAAGTAGAGGTAATTGAATAACTGGTACCTCCGTGTTTACCGCACGGTTGTAGTTGTGCCCCAAAATGAACAACGCCTGGCGGTATAGACCACACCGTCTGGTTTCATGCGTACGTACTTTCAATGACCATTTTCTAAATTAGTCTAGGGTCATTAGCCTTGCAGCGAGCTAGCTCTACTTCCCCCACAGAACAGCAGGCGTATAGCTTATTCTTAACAGTGTTATAGTTATGTATTTTTCATTTACTATTTGGTGAGATTAACATGCTTATTATATGAACATGGCCAATAAGGATATGACCTGGTGTACTGTAATATAACACAACAAAGAAAATTTAGCGAAAAAGCGGATTCAAATATAATTTTAAAGTTAGGGCTTGTAATATTTTGAAATATATCTACCTTTTTACTTTCTCTGACACATTAATAGTGGGTAGCGATATCGATATTTCACTGGAAACAGTTTTGAAGTCCTGAATAAAAAGAAATTACACGAAGTCCTTGTGTATCTCTGTGCCTGTGAACAGCATGATTCAAAAACGAAAAGTGTTGGACAGCAAACTTTTACTTTGCATAGAAAAATTGGTGAAAGGTTTGATTTTCTCAAAAATGGGTCTAACGATTTCTATTAAAATGCCACCTGTTTAAGATATTTTATAACTAATCAAAAGTACACTGTACAGTCGTTAAAGTTGTCTTTATTCTAAATAACTTTTTCGTAAGTACTAAATCGTAAGAGAGACTAAATCGTAGAGCTCATTAAAACACACAATTTGTGCAGTAACGTTTTTGTGGAGATAACCATTTTCGAGATATTGCTTATTGGTTTGAATATTCAAACTTATACTTTTCTCAAATATGGAAGTCTTTTTTATTTATATCCTGCTGATGCAAAGAGAATGAAATATCAACACCATCGCGTAGAAATACTGGTACTTAATGAAGCCATTTCTATAAACGTTTATCTCGATAACATTAAGTAGATAGAAGAATAAGTGTTTAAGAATAATTTTACACAATTGGCTATGTGAGAGCATACCTCAGATTTTTCAGTAAATATTTATTTTTAATTACTGAGTGTAATTTAAAAATAGTGCGAGTATAGTTCCTACTCTCAGAAACAGAAAATAAACCGCTTTGCCTTAACTTTGGAAACCTTATCTAAACTTGTACCGCAATATATTCGATTTTAAAAGCATGTCTCTAAAATATTTGACATTACTTTGATACCCTGACATTCAGCACTATGTTCTTGCTTTGTACATTAGTAATGGTGCACATTCTAATCAGCTATCGGACAGAAATCGAGACAAATGGTAACCCACTCCATGGCACAACGAGCCACATGCACAAAAATACGCTTGCTCTAGGAGCAATGAAGATCGGCAAGCTGCCTATCGGATCCCAGATTAATGCAGCTATTTATCTTGGCCTCAGCTGCGGTCCGGATCCGTAGGGCGCTAATCCGACACAAATACGCGCCTGTCCACCTTCTCTGAGTCAGTCAACAACACAAACAAGCAAGTTCAAACTGTTGCTAAGTGATGGAAATCCATTTGTGCTAGCAGAGTTAGTTTAAATAGTCGAGTAAACTTTGCTAAACATTTTCAATTCTATAAACCAAACGGTAATGTGCGAGCTTCCAGATTCTATTCCCTTAAAATCCGCTAACCTTGGATTTTTTCCTGGGTTGTCTTGGCCGATAAGTTAACTTTAGCAATACCAGCGGGAGGGGGGCACTTTGTGGCCACTTTATGTAATTTTTTAAATTATGTCCTTTAACTTTTTGATTAAGTTCAATCTAGAAACATAGGTATTCTCTTTGTAGATTATATAAAAGCATTTGATAAGGTGCAGCATAAAAACCTTTTGGATATAATGATAAAACAAGGATATCCGAGACATCTTATTCTAATGATAAAGAATATGTATGAAAACACTATCATCAGCATTGATGAAACATTAAAAATAAGCGATAAATATGGATTAGCTACGACAGGGCGAGTCAGTCACCCCTTATTTTCCGTTTTTATGCAATCCGCATTTATATACTGTAACATGAAAATATCGACTCCTGTGCTTGGTTCCACCCAAGTACTTAACATGGATCTCTTTGGTTACACACTCGATGAAATTAGTAGGTAATTATACAGCCGATGTTTGCATCTCTGCAAATGTTCACTGGGACCAGTGATACTACATTTTAAACGAAATGTTTACCTTTCACTTGGTAGCTTACTTGGGACGAGCGCACGATTCGTAAGTGATCCGAATGGTGTAGATGTGGTTTGACTCCTCTGCATGTTCTATTTTTTTTTTTTTTTTTTTTTTTTTTTTTTTGCCTTGTTATATTCACAAATACATTGGCTGAACAATCATTAATTTAAAAGCGGTTATTTTAATTTGTAATTGTTAAATTTCCATTTATGATATTGTTGTTTGCTATTAGGATACCTCTCCCGGTATATATGCTGAGTTGCTTTTAGATTGGCTCTTACTTCTCCGTGGATCAAAAGCATATCAATGTACTAAAAATGAAATAAAATAAAATAACATCTGCCAGGTATGTCCAGATACCTAATTTCTTATATCTGGACGTAGTGTGCGGATATTTTGATTTATTTAAACTGATTAATTACAATGTGTTCACAATAGAATGTGCAGAAGTTACTAACCTAAATTAAACTAAATAACAATAACGAAAATTACTGATATTTTAAAGTTATATGAGTTCTCATAGTATTCATGCAATTTATTGTTCCCTAGCCGCGTCCCTGGTAGGCTGTCCAAGTCTCATCAGGCTGTCGTTTTGGCCCCGTTCTTCTCCTTTCTGCCTACACTTGTCGTCCATTGATCCAATGAAATCTTCTTCTGTTCTTGGTATAACAGGTTCAGGTGTTTGGGCCACTTGGTTTCGATTATATTGATTTGACAATCTTAACGATCGACGGGGTGATGGTACTGCAGTCGCTGGAGGTCTATAAAAATTTCTGAGATTTCTTTCTTGTTCAGTTTGTCTTAAAGATCTTTCTGCTATACTGATTTGAGTCACTAACTCATTTAAAGTATTTAGATTTTCCTTATTCCTGACCATTTCCGATAAAGTGAGGTGCATGAGCTTTTCCCTGTTAGATTGTGCTATTTCACTGTATTTCTGACAGTTAAACATTACATGCTCAGGAGTATCTTCTGTATTGCATCTGGTGCACATTTCAGAGTTGATGATATTAAAACGTTTTAAGTAAGTGCCATGTGGCCCATGGTCCGTAATATAGTATAATGCAGCTTGTAAGGGATTTAGGTGCTTTAGTCGTAACCTTTCTCGTATATTAGGGTAAAACATATAGGTGCGTCTCCCAGTTTGCAGGTTATCCCATTCTGACTGTCATAAGGATATTAACTCAGTCCTTATTTGTCTTTTCATAGAGCATCGTTTCCCTATTATATCTTCTATCTTTTGTTGATTGCTTTTCTTTAGCCAATAGTAAGCACCATATAGGCGAACCTGTAGATCTATTGGCCAGGAACCAGTGGCCACAAGAAGAGCCATAGTAGAGGTCGTTCTTGCTGCTCCAGTAAAACGGAGAAGAATTTTCCTCTGGCATTTTCTGAGATCTGCGACGAGGTTTAATTTTTGCATACACTGTGCCCACGCTCCTGCACCATATGTAATGATAGCAGTAAAGATACAATTATGGTATGTTCTAATGGTAGTGAGAGGTAGTTTATATTGACATTGGGCAATACTGGCAATCTTCATCATAATTTTACTGGCTTTGTTGCAGACCTGAGTGGCATGTGTCTTGAAGTTGCCTTTCTCATCAAGCGTTATTCCAAGGTATTTAATATACTTGTGGCGTTGAATACGTTCTTCGTGTATTCGTATAACTGGATTTCTTAATAATTTACCTTTAAATAGCAAATAAGCAGATTTGTTAGCTGCAATTTGTAGTTTAACAGAGTTGCACCATTTATATACCTTCTGGGTCACATCAGAAGATTTTGTTTCCAGTTCCAGTCATGTGTTTCCTTCTATTAATAAAAGCAGATCATCCGCATATACTATAGTGGCATATATTTGTGTGTCAACAACTAACTCACTAAGCAGAGGCTCCAAACCTATATCCCAGAATATTGGACCCAATATAGAACCTTGCGGGCAGCCTTTCGTAATATCACGTGTGATGGTACTATTTGCCCCTGTGATGTTGACTCGGCGGTCTACACAATAGTTTTTCAGAATTCCATAAAGGCTTTTTGGGTATTCTTGTTGGCGCATGCGTTCAACAAGTGCAGGCCACCAGAGGTTATCGAAAGCTCCAGCTATATCAAAGAAGAGACCCATCACATAGTTCTTTTTAGAGTTCTTGGCTGCAATTATGGCTTTAGTTATTGCATCCGTGGTTGACTTTCCAGATCTAAAACCATATTGAGTAGGATTAAGGCCTTTCAGGATCCTAAACTCTTGTATGCGTTTACATAGGAGTTTTTCTTGTACTTTTCCCAAAAGGTTAAGTAGACAAATCGGTCTATAAGATTTTGGCAATGCAGGATCCTTATCGCCACCTTTATGTAAGATCGTGACACTGGCTTCTTTCCAGCAATAGGGAATACGGCCTTGCCATAGACATTCATTAAAGAGATCTGTTAGATATGGAGTTATTTCTGGTACAATATGTATGAGTATTTCTGCATGTATTTGATCAGGTCCTGGAGCCTTCTTCTTTTTGAAGTTTTGTAATGCATGCAGAACTTCAGATCTGTCAAAGGGATATACGACTCCAGCTGTTGGTTCGTCGGAGGTGAAATCCTTTCTAAGTTGTTTGTGCTGGATTGTATCTGACTCATGGTTATCTGAGGGAAGGACAGTAGTTAGCAGGGTTTGTATAGATTCAATCCATCCTTTAGTTAGTTCACCGTTTGGTTTAAGTAATGTAGAGAGGACTTCTGGAGAATTTATTTTTTCAGTGGCTATTTTGTATGGGATGCCCCATATATTAGTGGTTAAAGCATCCTCAACAAAATTATCCCATGATCTTTCCCTCAGATCTTTTAAACAAATTCTAAATTCCTCTTTCAATAGTTGGTATTTTCTAAGGTGTGTTTGCCTCTCCGTGTTTTAAATAGAAGTCTGATATGCTCCGCGTGCTTTCCTCATTTTAATCCGAAGTTTCTGCAATTTTTCATTCCAGATGTTATTACTACAAGAACGTGGCTTACTTCTTGGAATTGCCTCAATCATAGCTTTCTGAATGGCCTTAGTAAGCTCAGAAGCTTTGTAGTCAATATCGTCACCCACATTAGTTGCGGGTGGCATTAGTAGATTTTCTTTCAGGGCTTCCCAATTTGCCTTTTTGATGTTAAAAGGTCGTTTTTTAGATATAACAGTTGTTATAGTGTTCTGTTGTTGCCTATATTGGAAGTAGATGAGATTATGGTCACTGGTAGTAAGATCCTGACCTACCATCCAATTCGAAACATTCTCAGCAGCTTTGTGGTTTGCTAACGTAATATCAATATTACTGGTTGAACCAGCACCATTTTGGAATATTGAGGATTAAGCGGCTCATTTAGAATGTGGAGCTGTAATTCTGCTATGGCTTCTTCCATTAGTTCACCTCTTGCATCTCTAGTGGTACTATACCACCAGGGGGATTTGCTGTTACAATCCGCAGCATATACGACTGGAGTATGGGGATACATGTTTATTATGCGCATCTTATTGATGAATGGTTCTATCGGATGACTGTATTGAAAATACATGCTCACTAAGATGAGCGTTCCTCTTTTATAGCATACTTCAACACATGAAGTATGTTCATCACAGACTTGATGGATCCTAGTCACTTGTAGATTAGCATTCGTTATTAAAATTGATGCTTTGGGACTAAATCCTGTCGTAATATGTCTGGTGGAGTTGGGAAGGTGTGCAGGTTTACCTTTAATGCAATATGGTTCTTGTATACACAAAACATCAAATTGCATTTCTTCGGTGACTTTTCTAATCTCTGCCATCACTAAACGACTATTCTGAGCATTAATTTGTCCTATTTTAAGAATGTTTTGATTCGACATATCAATGTACTCGTCTGTCGAATAAATGGTGAAGCAATGCCACAAAATATGCACAGCTTTCGCGTGGAGAATGAGGGGAGTCGCCATTCATAATGACCTATTCTATTACAAAATGCAGACAACTAAAAATGATTTAAGTTATAGTGCCCTGAACACCCAGGGACTTTGTAATTAGATTATTGTGAATTCAGTTTCCAAGTTTTGATGGGCATAAAAAATTGTACAACACCGAGACGTGAACACATGTCCCACCAGTCGTATAATTCTCTGAAGCTGTTTCGAGGCTTGACCGAAATTCCGAGTTCAGTAGTATGTATGACTTGTTGCCAGGCGGTATATCATTGCCACTTCACGAGTTTTCGTGCTTAATTTAGCCTTTTTAAAACAGTATTAATCCGTTGTTGGGCATTTTAATTGTATTGCTTGCATGGCACAAGCTACTACGCATGTTGCTTGAGATGTACGAAACGCAGTTTACGCGTTTTGACTATACGAGTCCATAGTGAAAGACGCGTGTCGTATTTTTTTTTTTTTCTTTCTTTTACGGCCACTCCCTGCTCTAAGTACGAGAACCCGCCATTTTCTCTTTATTTAGTGATTTTAAGTGTGCTCATATGATAGCTACATGTTATCAGAGGTGTGTAGTGAATTACATTGCTATGTATACTCAAATAACTAGTTTGTAAAATAGGCTGAAAACGGAATTCGCTCTCTGTATACGAGTTGTATGTTTTTACGGTGTGATTTAGCGAGGAGTACATTCTGGCCTTAAACCGCTGTTCCTCTGAATCTTGCGGATTCCTCTCTCTAAGAACGTTAACCAATACGTTATAGTAAAGAGCAAAACTGGGCTAAAGCGCTCGTCCCGTTTGGTGGGTGGCCTACCTTCCAAAGAAATAAGGGGCGGCTGACTTACCTGGTTATATAGACGCAGTGAAAACCGAATGGCAGAATCAGCTAAAACATAAATTTAAGATTAATAAAACTATTTCAAATACTATCCTATTTTCTGATGATCAGGTTATTCTGGCAGAAAATGAGAGTATGTTACAAGCGCCTCATTTCAACTGGAGAACAGTTACATTTTAATTATTTTGGATGTGATGCTTCGTTTGACTATGCAAAACGATTTATGTGTGACCATTAAGAGAATGCTAAGCAATAAAACACAGAAAGAAACAACGCTAAAATTTTACAAGACAATGGCAGACCCATTTTGACTTATGGCTCAGAGAATTTGGCCATTAACAGGAGAGAAAGAAGAATGATAGAAAACAGTAGATATGAAATTTCTTAGATATGTTGCTGGATATTCCCTCACAGACCATATGAGATGCGAAGTTATTAAACAGTACATACATATACACTTACGTGACAAAATTATGAATTACAAACAACTCTATACATTTTGTACCAAATAATACATGTAGATTATAGGTTTAAAATTTGAGCACACTTAAAAACCATCGGTCCAGGCCAAATTTGAACCCGCGTTGGATAGTAGTATTAAATATCCAATTCGAGATTTACCTTAACGACTGAGGGAAACCACAAAAAAAAAAAAAAAAAAAAAAAAAAAAAAAAAATCAGAGTCGTCGGTCCACGGGATTTGAATCTGGGGCCTCCCGAATGCGGGCCACAGATGTTACCACCTGAGCCATCGCGATCCGAACGTGCAATACTGTTAATATGTTTACTACAAAACGTGTAATTAACACGTTGAAAGTGAGAGGGAAGGAAGGAAAGAAGAAAGGAAGGAACGAAGGAAGAAAGGAAGGAAGAGATGAATATAACACCCTCTATACACAAACTATCCTTTGACATTAAAAAAGTTTCTTATTTGCTTTTTTCGTATGGATTTAGCGGTTTCGATGAGAATGAGAGAATTGTGTTTAGGGCTACTCAACCACGAAGGTCATTAACGCCCGCATTCTGCATATGTTTTTCACATTGTTACAACACATTTATGCCACATTCCTATCTTCAGTGATCTAGGACCCAATTAATAATCTTTGCTGTTTTACATGAAAATCCCAAAGAAGCCATTCGCCATGATAGTTTGTTTTATTGAAACAGGAAAACCTTAGCATTACAGCTATGAAACTTATGAGACAGGTAACTAGAAATAGCTCTGACCTGGACTGATTACTCGATAACCTTTACCCCTTCCGTCTCCACGGCGAGTCCTGCGTTCGTCGGAAAACTTTTGGAAGTGGCTGTACAAAAGTAAAGCAAATCAAGGAAGTTCAACACATAGGATTTTTACTTTATGAACTGATGAGTATAAAATATGTATGTGTTAAAGGTCCTATCGAATAGAATCAAGAATAAACATATTTGATCTGTTAAATACCTGAGATTTAGGCTCATAGATTGCAGTCTTGATCGGCAGCAGTGGAGATAGGCTGTGTGGTTTACAAGTGTTCCTGATAGCAAGAAGACAAGGGCTTGACTGTTTTCCATCACTCTATCCCTTCATGGTACTTGCTGAGTGTTCTATTGCTGGCGGTGTGTACTGAAACAGGTGAAAGTAAACATGAATGTTGAAGAATATTCAGTTGCGTCTACCTAAAGCAGAAACGCAATATCTCCATGTGTTAAGACGCTGCAATACACATTATTAAAATCATTGAAGAAAACAAAATTAAAATCTTGTCAGACACAAATGCTCACAGGCTATCACACAGATGAAGCTCATGTAACTAATGAAGTGAAACTGACCTTTCGAGGGTCACTACAGAGCAGAGAGCAGATTGAAACTCCCCGGTGGCGTCCCGTCCACTTGCGGTTCTTAGATATTCCACAGGGTGGTTCGGAGGCTGCCTCATACAAGCGTAAGACTCCCGTATAAATTTACTACGCTAAAGAAGACCACCAGGTTGAAAGGAAATCAGAAGTAAACGCAGAGACAAGAAATTCGGGGGATGTAATGAATCTAGCCAGCATTTCCTTTGCAACCCGGGGAAACCCCAGAGAAAACCCTGAATTTGTTAGGCCAGCCACTGGGATCGAACCAGTGACCTCCCGAATGCTAGCCACAGACGAAACCGTAAGCAACTAAATGATGTTAAAATTATGTTCTCTACTGTAAGTTTGTTACATACACATAAAATACATTTATAAAATATATATATATATATATATATATATATATATATATGAAAGCGTTATATGGTAGCAAATTACAAAAGGAAACAAGGAGACTAATTGTTCACCACGGGAGGTCGAAGCCCTATTTCCATAAGAAAGCACAGTGATAAAAATAAATATGGGTAATGCGGGATTATTCTCTGACACAGAAAAAAAGACCGCGTTAAAATTAATTTTTCGCATATTCGTAAATTGTTAATAGTACAACAAAGTTAAATATAAAATAAGAGCAGTTTTCACTGTTAAATTTTATCAAATGTTCTGTCTTATGCAATAATTTGAAGCAATATGGAACGAAAAACATTTTGCTGCTACTTTTTGCATTCTGAATCCTCTATAAAGGAGTAGCACTTTTCTATGAGTTTGCTATGGTTTCCGAAATAGGAATTTTGAAAATGTTGGATAAAGAGTGCAAGTTTGGAAAACAATTGTTAAATAATATGTTAACTAATTCACACTCAACCTTGCACATTTAATGTAGTGTCATATGTTCTTTGGTTTAATACTCTATTGCATTTTCTTTTTCCAGTATAATTTGGTCACACTTAATCGGATTCACTTTATAGTATATAGAGCACTTCAGATCTGATGTATAATAATTTGGATGCGAAAATAACATACAAAGCATTCTCAATGACAATGCTTGCAAAATAAAATTTTCAAATAGGGTGTAAAAACTTCATCGTAGATATCTATAGAAAATATGACCATTTTTTATGTAATAAGGCGACTGTCTGCAACAGGATAAATGCCTTACCTCTGCTGTCAATTCTAACTGTATCAAACTGACATTACTCGAAATTATTTACGTATGCGCATTCTCTTCCCTTTCTCTCTAGCGGTGTTCTGAGCCTGCAGTTTTGATACCATTTCTTAGATTATATAGTATATATTTTACATTTCATTTGCTTCATGAATGATAAGATGATTGTAGATTTTAATCGATAATAGTGGTCTGGTCATTTCGACTTCTAAAAGGATTCTTTTCTCAAAGATTGGTCGTTTCTTCATATTTCATACATAAGCACCTAGTAATCTTCTGTGAATAAATCCGGTACATTGAGGGGAAAAAACTTTATTCAGTAAGCTGTCTTTCATTAATCTTTAGTGAGATGAAGGGCATTAATGGAACGTAATCGAAGATACACTCACATAGTAAAAGTGGCCTAAGAAACGCGCTTATATGTTCAGTAAATGTAGGTATATCCATATTGTTTTCTTTACCAATTGTAGTAGGCACAGAGGGTATTGCATTCCACGCAAAAATACGAGTATGATATCGAGATTTCACCAGAAATGTGTGTTTTAAGGTCCCTGTGTGTGTGTGTGTGTGTGTGTATGTGTGTGTGTGTGTGTGTGTGTGTGTGTGTGTGTGTGTGTGTGTGTGTGTGTGTGAAGTAAGACATTTTCTAGACATTCTATATTAATGGTTCAACATTTTCAATACTTTTCTAATTGTTTTAAACTCCGGTTAATTTTAATTTATTTTCTCGGAAAGAGTATGAAAATTTAATGCCACATATAGCAAGTAGCTCTTAAAACTTGGACTATCTGTCCTCTTTGTATCTATGTATAACGATACGTGTTATGCAGCTATTTCTGAAACGGTTTATCCCGATTAAAATGAAATGAATAAAAAATAAGGTTTTGCAACAATAGCTTAGATATCTCCAATAACAGCTGATAGAGGGTAGAGAAAATTACTTGAATGGAACAAAACAGGTCCTTTGTATCAGGAGAGCACTTAACCTAGTAAGATAAGCTAAGTACTGGGATACACAAGGATGTACCCAAGAAAGGACATGGTGGGGATGTTACCCAGCCCAAATAGCAAACATTATTTAAAATTATTGTTTGTAGTAATTCCAAAGTCGCATAAACTTAAACTGTTAAAGATTTAAGAGTAGCTCAGAAAAAAAAATCAGTTGAAAACAGCATTGTAGATAAATTGACAGAATTCCACTTTTCATTCGCTTATTTGTACAAATTAGCCATCCACAGTTTCAATAATAATAATAATAATAATAATAATAATAATAATAATAATAATAATAATAATAATAATAATAATAATAATAATAATAATAATAATAATAATAATAATAATAATAATAATAATAATAATAATAATAATAATAATAATAATAATAATAATAATAATAATAATAATAACAATAACAATAATAACAATAACAATAACAATAATAATAATAATAATAATAATAATAATAATAATAATAATAATAATAATAATAATAATAATAATAATAATAATAATAATAATAATAATAATAATAATAATAATAATAATAATAATAATAATAATAATAATAATAATAATAATAATAATAATAATAATAATAATAATAATAATAATGTGACGCCGGTCGCGGGACACAACAAAGGACATTCGGGGCTAAGCTATGACACACCGCATACCAGGCCGGCGAGCAAACAAAGGCGCTTAAGTCAGGCTGCCTCGTGCGACTGTTTGTATATACGTGACTAAAGACGCGGTCCATAGCAGGGTTACTGTAACCTTCGAGAGGCTCCGGTGGCCGGCGTGTTGGAAGTCGAGAAAGATCCATGTTACGCCAAACTCGCTGTATAAGAAGGCGAGGAAGCAGCTGAGAGGAGAGGTACAGACATGAGTCGGTCACTGTGTCAGTGCGTGTATGGTATTGTACATCACGTCGAAGTGAAGAGATTTAACGAGCGTCGAGTAATTGTATTGTCGGAGTTAGTGTATGAGAGACAGAGAAAGTGAAGAAATACGGAAAACAACTGAGTGAAGGTTACGAGAACACACACACACACACACACACACACACACACACACACACACACACACACACACACACACACACACACACACACACACAC
Source organism: Tenodera sinensis (assembly GCA_030765045.1). Lineage (NCBI taxonomy): Eukaryota > Metazoa > Arthropoda > Insecta > Mantodea > Mantidae > Tenodera > Tenodera sinensis. Next base: position 172,214,070 of record CM060963.1, on the reverse strand, counting down.
ACACACACACACACAATCAAACTAAAAACTGACAACAAACTCTCATTGCCTCACCTACCAGGGAGGGTGACGTAACACAGACAACTCCAACTTCACATTTTCTGGAACTTTTGCAAATGTGCCGGCCACCGGGCACTTCTCGAATAATCTTGAAACCTCTTTGACGTGCCGCGCTCATTGTTGTTACGTGTTTGCTCACGTAAGTGGTGTGGGGCGGTTTGACCTTGATAGGTTTTGCGCCTGGTATGTGGTGTGAGGTAGCTTGGCCCAGACCATCATGTGTTATGCGCCGTCGTCGGCATCACAATTTTAATATATGATCAACAGCAGGAAAAGAGAAGATTGCTCAGCTATATTTCACAATTTTTATGTGATTTACGTGCTTGCTGTGTACTAATTTTGGTGACCAAGACACTGTAAGTGTTACATTTATATAGTACCATCAGCTACACTTAGGATTTTTAGAATTATCGCATATATTCTTGTCAGAATATACATATCTCATTCTGACTGAAACTGCTTGGTTACCTTTTGTTTATATAAAGAGGTTAGCTCAGTAAAATGACAGTTTTGCAGTTTTAGTTTAATGTTGTGTGTGGTACATGGCTAATGCTGTTGAAACTGTTAAGAGACAAACCAAAATACAATGTCCACATTGTGGCCAGCTTTATAAAGGGCTAAAAATCCACATCAGTAAAGCCCATCCAGAGGAATACAGGAAGTCCCTGTTAAATAGCAAAAATCACTCTGATACATTAGCTGATGCTGTAAATGCCACTAAAACTTCAGAAAGCAGAGCACATGCAGATGATTCACAAATTAAATCACATAATAACAATGCAAAAACTTATGAAAATGAACTACATAATTGGCTTAACATATTTAAACAAGATATGTCTAATGAGGAGTTTTAGAGTAACGTTTACGGTTTCCTAGAATTTTTGCACTGTGTTATTGATCTCCTGCCTGGACCACAGAGGCCTGCATCTAAATACTACAAAGCCCGTAGAGATGGCAAGTTAAAAAATAACAATCGCCAATACAATAACTCTAGTAATCCACAAAGGTCTTCCAAACGAGACAGGGAAAGGAGAAAGGCAAAATACGCATATGAACGTATACAGTTTAAGTACTTTTATCAAAGAAGGAAGGAAAGCTGTGAGAAAAATTGTACAACAAAATCATCCCTACAAATTACCAATGGCAAAAGACGACATTGAGGATTTCTATAAGCAAGCATTTGAAACCCCTAACAACTATGTAAGGGACAGTTATGATTCTTTTACGTGCGATGATGTAAACAGTCCAATAGAATTTTCTCAAGAACTTGTTTTCTCAATTATAAAATCTATAGCTATAGATACAAGCCTTGGTCCAGACAGAGTGTTACTAAAGGCAATTAGGCACCTTGCTGCTGCTGACGTAATTACTCACATTGCTAACAGAATGCTGAAGACGGGTATAGTTCCTGACGCTTTCCAGACAGCAAGAACTGTATTAATACACAAAGGTGGGGACTTGGACAACTTAAAGAACTGAAGACCGATTGCTATATGTTCTGTAGTGAGGAGGGTAATTGAAAAATGCTTGGACAAAGTAGAATACATTAACCTAAATCAATACCAACGAGGGTTCGTCATGATGCCTGGCACTTTCATTAACCTCAATATTATTGATGGAATCCTGCGAACAGCTAAAAGTAACAAAACATCAGCATCTAATGTGTTTCTTGATGTTAGCAAAGCTTTTGCTAGTATTGGACATGCTCACCTCATTGCTACCATTGAAAAGTCTGCTTTGCCTGAACAAATCAAGAAACTTCTAATTAACATGCTGACAGGAAATTCTACTCAAATACATACTGACGGTGGAAATACAGATAAAATCCACTTTAAGCGAGGAGTGATGCAGGGAGATCCCATATCGCCACTGCTCTTCAACTGGGGCATTAACCACATCCTGAACGAGTTGACGGTTAGAAACGTTTCAGGAAAATATGGCTTTCAGCTAACTCCTGACACCGAACCACTTACAGCCCTATGTTTTGCTGACGATCTTGTGATCATAGGAAAAGACGAGCAAGCAGCATCTTCAAGAAATTGGACTGAACGTCAACACAGTGAAATCCAATGCTATTATAATTAAAAACGCAAAGCTTCTACAGCAGGAACTGATTACCACTGCTGGATCAATTATGAGTATTGGGGCAGACGAAGAGATTAAATACCTTGGTGCAACATTTAGGGACACAATAGTATTTAATGAAACACAGGTTCTAGAAAAATTAAAATTAAATCTTGGGAAGCTTACTTCAACTCACTTGCTCCAGCCTAGTCAAAAACTTACAGTTATAAATCAGTTTATTGGGCCCACTTTGATCTATCCTTTCCAGTCGGTTCCAATAGAGAAAATTCCAAAGGTATGGCTCCAGAAAGCAGATAAAATGATCAAAAGTGCTGTGAAGGAAATCCTTCAACTACCAAATGACACCCCAAACAGTATGCTGTACACCAGCACAAAGTTTAAGGGATTATCAGTAATACGTGCAACTTGCAACGTGCAACAATTAAATATTAACACCAAACTTGAAGATCTAGACGATGAACATGTAAACGTTGTTCGCAATTTTGCAGCCGTAAGAACTCGATGCCTCACAGAGTTGCATATACCAGAGGAGTCCTCCACAAACTCCGTTAAACAACTTAGGGAGAAACTAAGACGCCAGGAGTTTGAAGCCTGGTGTGCGTACCCTCAGAAAGCAAGAGGAGTGGCACTCTTTGGCGAAGTTCCTGCTGCCAACACTTGGATTTTGAAACATAATGGGTTATCCAGCTCAGAATGGCGTGACATGTTGAAGATGACAGCTATGGTGGTTCCAGTACGTTCACTTCCGGGACGCTCCACGGGTACAAGCCACTGCAGACATTGCAGTGAGATGGAAACTTTACCGCATGTACTCGGGAATTGTCCTCAGGGAGAGTTGCTGCGAATAAAGCGTCACAACACCATAAGAACTCTGCTTGCCAATGCTTTGCGAAGCACAGGATTAGAAGTCCACGAAGAAGTACACTGTGTGGCTGACTGTGGCAGTAACCGTCGAATTGATGTCATTGCTATCGACAGGAAGAAAGGGACAGCTGAGATCTTAGATCCCACAGTGAGGTTTGAGACATCCTTAGACCAGCCAGCAAAAGTGGATCGTGAAAAGAAGAAAATATATGAGCCCACAATTCCATTCTTCAGTGCCTCATATAATATCAGCAACATCGTGGTCACAGGCCTATTCTTCGGAGCAAGGGACACAATACCAAAATCATTGGTGCAATGGAGACAACAATATAAGCTCCCTAAACAGCTACAGGACGACATTGTCCTAACGACAATAAAATACTCTGTGGCAATATGCCGAAATCATTTGTATGGAAACCATAACATTTAAATTTGAAAGTACTCAAATATAAAAGAATCATTTAACTGTGCCATATACTAACAAAAACTTTGTTTTTTTGTTGTTGTTGTTTTTTTATTAACCTTTTTATGTATTCATTTCAAACACATGAAAGCTATTCTGTGTCACATGGCAAGCCTTTATATAAGGTCAGGTTTAATAATAATATAATAAATAGCATATTTTATTAAAAACTTAGAATTTAATATACAGTTTATGTCCACATCAGAAGATAAACATCGAGTTGTGCCATTGTTTTTTCTAACAAACCTGTTTTCTTTTTCTCTAATGTTCAACTATTAAATAACAAGACTGGTACCTATTTAATCAATTCGTTAAGAGTTGGAAGTTCATGCGAGAAAGGGAGTTTTGAGTGTATTTGGAATTTGTATGAGGATAAAGCTAACCGAATGTAAAACGAAAGAAAATAAACTAGACAGTGAGAAAGCTGGAGAGTTTAAAAAAAGGCGAAGTAAGAAAGCTTGTGTTAAAGGGAGTTGATAAGTTGATTAAAAAATGTCCGCGCACGTTTCTGTGTGTGTGTGTGTGTGTGTGTGTGTGTGTGTGTGTGTGTGTGTGTGTGTGTGTGTGTGTGTGTGTGTGTGTGTGTGTGTGTCTATGGACAGCATAACTCAAATCCAAAATGCCACTTACAAACCAAAGTTGGCATCTAAGTTTAATATTGCTCAAGGATGCGACACGAGCATTTTGAAGAAAAATCCTCTACCCCAAACTACACTTTACATGGAAAATTTTTCGAAAATTCGATTTTATGAAAATGTTGATTACAGTGCCGTATGTTTAAGATAATTTTATGGCTATAGTCCGTGTAGTGCTATTTGCTTGAAGACTTGCATAAGTGGTAAACCATAAGAGATAGACCAAATCTTACTATACACAAATGTAGATCTCGTTAAAACACATAATTTATGTCCAAATGCATTTTTTGTGGAGTGAACCATTTAGGAGATATTCCTTGTTAGTTGTGTGAGTTTTTCAATATTCATACTTTTCTCAAATGGAAGGTCTCAATTCACTTTACCTCTTGGCCAAAAAAATAGAACGGAATTGGAAAGGTTTAAAAGAATTGACTATCGCTCAAAGCCTACTTTATTCCTACATTCCCCTTGAAGCTACAAGAAAATAAGCAATAATTTCTGTAATTATCTCGACTAACATGAAGAAGATAGAGGGATAAGAGTTTGTAAGAATACATAGTACAAGAATAGAAAAAGGCATGTGTGTGGAACTCATCAGATTTTTAAGAATGTTTTCTTTAAATTGAGGAATTATATTTTAGTGAAATTTCGGCATAGATGGGTGTAATGCAATAATTCCTCTGTTTACGTAAACACGTAGTAAGGAAGGTAAAACCGAGTGGTGCCTTATACCTGTCATGCTTGCTTGGAGATACCTTCTTCTTTAAAGCCTTGGAATAATCTGGAAGGGAGGGTGAGGGCGATATTCATGATGACCTCGAAGAAGGTGCGTGCGCGATTTCAATGACCAGCAGATATCACCCTATTAGCGCGACGACATACAGTCTATAGGAGGAGCCTTCTCTCCTTTCTCCAGATTATATTCATTCACATCCTCCCTGTAATATTAAAAAGAAGCCAGAATGTGAGGAGGAGCTGGATGGAGAAATTGCTGCCGTGGAAAACTCGCTCGTTACTGGCCTGCTTCATTTTGCTGCCTGAGCGGAATTATAATGGTAAAAGACGTTTTTTGCTTCCATTGAAATCTCATAATCTCTTATATTTGTAAAATATTTTACTAAAGATGCTTCTCTTCGAAAATAGTTTAGGTACGCACGTAAGAAAATAACATTCTCTCGAAGTAAAAGAATCTGTTTAGTTTTTGATAATCGCAAATTCGCAGATTCTGTAGGTACTTCAGAATTTCCTGCTTTCTCTACTACGTATTTGCAGCAACTAAAGGGCATATTGTATTTCAAGCAAAGATTTAACACCAAGACTTGAACAGAAATATACTTTTTGGGACTCCCTAAATCAAAAGAGAAAGAAAGAGGAAGGGAGGGAGGGAGAAAGGGAGGAAGGGAGGCAGGGAGGAACGGAGGGAGGTAATGAGGGAGGGAGAGAGGGAGGGAGGAAGAAAAGAAGGACGGAAGGAAGGGAGGAAAGAAAGAAAGAAAAAATTAAAAACTGCCAATGTTGTTAATTGCAATACCATATGTTTAAGATCTTTTTATGAGAAATGAAGTGCCCATTTTGAATTTTTAGGGAGTAGTATCTAAAGTCTTTGGTCGTCTCCTTAGCTCGTTGGTAACACTGTTGCTTGCCAAGTGGGAGACCCAGCATTAATTCCCGGTTCCTCAGTGGGGACTTTCTATAAGTGGGGACTATATAAGGAAGCCGGCACGAATAACCTAGTTACTGTTGAGAGAGTTGAAGTGAGAATGTTAATAGGTTTTTAGGTTTGAGTGCAGTAAGCATTTATTTGTGTACAGTGAGCACTATTTGTGTCAAGGTTACAAGCTGTGAGCTACAACGTCACAACGGATTGTAAATTGTGCTAACGATAAAGCAAAGAACTTTTGTGATTCAATTTTAGAAAAAAATAAGGTGACAAAATTAACTGGACTTGTCATTTGTCACAGTTAAAGAATGAAAGAGTAACAGAATTTGATAACTGATAAATCAGAAACAGGAGCACAGAAATGAAGAATGCATAGGGAAGGAAATACAAATGAAAGGAAGCTACTCTCCCTAACTTTTCTAAACCTCAAGCAGTCGCAGGGATCTCGGCAGAAAGACAAAAGAAAAACGCAGTGCTATTTGCGGCGATGCTGAGCTTATAATTAGTGTCCTGAGTATAATGAAGAAAAATAGCTCCATGTTCCAGTGGTGCCTTATTTTTTGTTCTTTCTCTTACTTCTTAATTTAATGAGAGACTGTGTCAGATATAAACCACGATTAGCAGTCTGGGAGGAGCAGCGCCCCCCCCCCACCCCCCACGTTTCTCAGAGCATCCGAATTTAAGCTGAAGGTGGAAGAAAGTTAAACAACGCAGAGAATGAATGAGAGAGGTGGGAGGGACGGCGAAGGAGAGAGACGGGCTAAGGAAGAAATTTAGAGCAATCATTTAAGATTATGAAAGAAGGGAGTGATTCCTCTTTTGTGTTTCCCCCTTTCTTTGCTGTGCTTTTGTTTTCTTTTCCTACAGGTTTTGACTTACCGGTGATCAATTTATTTTTCTTTGTAGCCTTACCCTACCTTAGATATAATAAAAGAGGTAGATATTACACCAACAATACCTATCATGGCTTTCTTTTATTAGATCTACTGCTTAGTTAGGGCAGAAGAAATTTTGTATAAATGAAAAACACCATACGCAATTTTACCAAATGCAAGGTTCCTGAAATTTCCTTCACAAATTTGTGCATTATTTGTATTTGAAAATAACCGCGTGTTTCTAGGGAAATAGGCGAAACGCAATAGGAATACATCTGAGTCAGTTTTTCCCTGTAAGCTCTCATAAGAACTTCAGGATATAGAGACTTTGTGAAAATGGTCATATGTTGAGGAAGACCGCCTCCGTAGCGCAGTTGGTAGCGCGCTTGCCTCTGGCGCGGAGGACCCGGGTTCGATCCCCGGTACCAGCATGGGGATTTTATCCCCTCTGGGAGGTCTGGCACGGGGTGCACTCAGCCTCGTTAGGTCCCGGGGGGACCAATTGAGGAGCTACTTGATAGAGAAGTAGCGGCCCCACGTCTAGAAGACCGCATAACCGGCCGGGAGGGCTCGGGGCGCTGACCACGTCCCACCCTCCAATACTGCACCTCACCAATGACGTCTGTAGTGGGCAGAGGTGGGGAACGCAGCGGCTGGGCGGTAGACCTTGGCCCCTTGTGGACTGACGCGCCGGGGTTTAGTTATATGTTGAGGACAAATAACGATGCGAAAAAGTGTGAAATACCACATTGCGGACTAAGAATTGTAAGTGATACTTATCAGGTCGAGAATACATTTTGGGAATACGAGGCCCGCAGGGTTTCGTGGTCTTCCTATTGTTCTTCTTCCAGGTGGATTCCATTCCAAAATACTTCTCAGTAATCTATCTTCAATCATTCTTCTAGTATACTTGTATCATCCCAGCTTTTTATATCTTGCATTGTCTAATATTTAGTTTTTACTATTCTTTTTTTTTTTCTTATAACATTATTGCTTATGTTTTCCAACCTTGAACATCTCATTGACCTATGAAAATCCATTTCCATCGACATAACTTTTGATTCTAAATGTGTGTTGAATTTCTATGCTTCAGCTCCATATGTGACAGTAGTTTTCACTATTGCATTATATATTTGCAATTTATTCTTCATACTTGTATGTCTGTTCCACAGCATTGATGTTATAATTTTTTATCTTTGTTGATTCTGTTCTTAATGTCATTTTTCTGTTTATCTTCTTTACCTATTTTTACCCTCAAATACATACATTCTTCACATCTTCTAATACAACCTTTGTGTTCTTCCGGAATTAAAGCTTCGGTTTCAGTACCACATCCCATATAAAGCATTTTTCTTTCTAAATTTATTTTCAGCCCCCATCCATCATATTATTCTAGGAACTTTCTAAGCATAAATTCCATATCTGCATACTCTTGGGAAATGACTACCTGGTGGTCCGCAAATAATAGTGTGTAGGTATATTGTGTCTGCTGATCCATCTCCATTTGGTATTCTCATTCTTGAATTTTCTTGTTGCAGTTTGATAATGCACTTGCATTTATACAGGATTAAAGTGCCTCTAATTGCAAACTGTGACTTAGATCTTACGCACGCACGTTGTTGCATGTTATCACACACATATATGTTACATAGCCAAACATACAAGTTATTCAGGACATCTCGAAAATGTATTTCCTAGGAACTCTCTTGCGAATGCAATACTTATTTACATATTTAACCGGTATAGAGGTAAACAATTGCATATGCAGCGACTGTATGCAAGGAGATAAGATTATAAAGTGTCATGAAACAAATTTAAATCCTACAAAGATGGCTTTTGCTGACAAACCTCCCCACCATGGTTGCAGCATCGGGAGGCGTATTTGGATTTCAAAGTAAGGTCAAGCATCTGAGTAAATGCAATCTGCTAACAACAAAGGAGCGAAAAAAAAATAGAAAGGAAAGGAAAAAGATAAGAGGAAGAACATGGCAGCTTCTGAGGGAGACTAAAAAAGAAAGAAAGGCGACAAAAGAAACAAGGGGGAGGTCATCTCTTCTCATCTCCTGGGTTACCATGGTGACGAGGCCGGCGTGCCAGGGAAGGGGGACAAAAATTATTAAAAAGATGGATCATCACGCATTGATCAGCCTTCCCCACATGGTCCGACTAAGGCCTTCCTTCCCTAGCCGTGCCACAAAGAAATTTGCTATCCAATTACAAATAAAAAAGACGACGTGTTATCCTTTGTACGCACACACCCTTCGTCTCATTTCATCTAAGCAAAATCCTTCCTCACGTGGTGGGATTACTAAGGCAGTAGTCGTGGTCCTAACGGAAACTATCAGTATTAATAACAGGGCCCAAGAGCTGGGCGTATAGTTACCAACCATTACACTGCTCTGCGTCAAAAACGATGTTTTCAAATGAATGCATGTACCCAAATGTACAGATTTTTTACTTTCTGCTACGTATGGTAAGTGGGGGAAGTATTGTATCGGATCCAACAATTCGATGTGCAGGTTTCACAGAAAATATATTTTTGAGGCCTCTTGGATAAAAAAATCGCATTTTAGTAAACGTGTGTGTGTGTGTGTGTGTGTGTGTGTGTGTGTGTGTGTGTGTGTGTGTGTGTGTGTGTGTGTGTGTGTGTGTGTGTGTGTGTGTGTCTAAACAGCATAACTCGAAAACAAAAAGCCGGTTAAGAACCATATTTGGTATTTAAGTTTAACATCTCTCAAGGATGCGACACGAAGATTTTGAAGAAAATTCCTTCACCCTAAACTACCCTTTACGTTGTTAAACTCTTTAAAAGTTTTCATTTTCTCAAAATGGCCCTAACGATTTTGATTAAAATACCATAGTTATAATATTTTTATGGCAAATGAAATATACATTTTGAATGTTCTCGCTATAGGCTATGACTCAGAGGTGTGCACTACTACTATCTTGGAAATATATCGAGGTATCGAACTGACGCGATATGCGAAATATGCGAAATATGCGAAAAATGTGATTTGAAGCTTTCCTGAGGACGAACATATTCAAGTTAGTCTCGGGCTTCGAACCAGGTGTAGTGATGAAGAGCCATCGACGTTTCGGGAGTGTACATCAGCATCATCATCATCATCATCATCATCATCTGCTAGTACAAGTCTAAAAAGTAGAGGATTCTTACGCTGCCGTCAAGAATATATGCTCACGTGAGATAAGAGTTTAAAGAAGGAGAACAATATTCGTACTAAGTAGTGTAAGAGTGCAGATAGGTATTTATTAAATGCAGCAGTTGTGACAAGCCCCTGAAGGATATACTTCAGGAAGGTCTTGTGCGTGCGGCGGTCGGCTTCTTCTAGCGAAAAGAAGCTAGAGATGTTTTGACATCTCTTAGTATACTTGGCTGGTTTTACGTGACCAGTAGATTTACTGTAACCTCCCCCTCCTCTCATAAACAGAAAATATATCGAGTATTTCTCGAGGCATGTCCTCCACTCCGAAATATTTAATCGACATTGTCTTAAATTTCAATGTCCCCTCGCTCCGCGCACACAAACTCCAGCACCTACTTGTTCTTTACGACCTCCTGGGAGGAGTAGCAAAACCCGTGTACAAGAATCGTCTGTATATTTTTAAACAAAAGATAGCGGGGAAGAGAAGGTATACGCGCTAAGCAGGCGTACCGTCGTGAACAATACCGACTTCTAGATTTGCGAATAAAAAGGAGAGAAGAGGGGTGGGGGGGGGGGATGTCTTGGACTGGTTTCGTTCCATGTACAGCCGGGTACATGTCTAATGGCAGTTGGGTCATGGTCTTGGACCTCAATAAACTATGTGAATGTGTTTCACCTCTATATGAGAAACTAACCCATCGTCTATCCAAATTTAAGAATTTCCATACTCTTCAAATATATTTATACTCTCAAAGAAAACAAAGACAGGTACCGCGTTTCAACCCTTAGCAAACTTCATGCAGAGTACAGTAGCAAAAGTACGTTAATTTCATGTTTCAAAATTTGAAATTCAAGCAATTGCTATTAATGCTGCATCTCCAAATGGAATTAAGATTTTCAATTGACTTTCAACAATATAGGGTTACAAATGGTACATACGCAGCATCTTCATGAGCTTTAAGATTTATTTGCCTTTTCACAGGAGGAGAATTAACAGGAATTATCTAATAAAATAAGCCGGGAAAAATAAACCATGTGCAATTATTAATACAGAAGTTACATAAAAATATCAGACATTTAATATTGTTACCATCTACACTATTAATATAATTTCCATTACTTTAACATCAATTATTAACCTCCATTATATAAAGTTAAGAAAATATGAATAATGGTACTCAATGTAACAATCGTTGTAGCTAATTTAAGTAGATAGTGAGGTTATAATTGTTTTTTAATAATTACACTTCGAATAAATTGAAATGGCTCGTATGATTTCCGAGCTTTAATTATTAACGCTGTGTATATATTATTCGTATATAGCAGTACATAGAGTTTTATAATATAGTATGAAACGGTATATAGAATAATTATAGTATATAATGCAGTATATAGTATAAAATAGTATATAGAATTGAAGCAGTTTCTTAAGTAACCCCCCTGATATCATTATAACTGGTAAAACAGAGGCAACAGAGGCTGACTTCATTTGTTTTCTAAACAAAATGGGCAGAATGGACATTGATTTATAGTGCAACAATTTATTGCATAATATATAATAGCAAAAAAAGATTAAAATTGAAATATAATCATTCTATAAAACTGTTTTAGGTGATAATTTGAATTATAGTGTTTGTTACAAGTTTGAACGGCGTTATAGACCTGTTGTTTGGTCAAAATTTCCATTTACGACGTACTCCTCTGAAAATTATACATCGATCTGCACCGCACCTAAGATTTATAAATAACAGTCGTTAAGCTCCCCAGCTAATGCTAAGTCGTGGAAAGATAATCGCTGTTTATATCGATAATATATATAATCCAGTTGCATCGCTCCAACCTTTGGGCAAGATCTGCTGCTCGTTCAAGAAATGTTTTAAATTTGAGAGACAGCAAGTATATAATATGGAGAATGGAAAAATTCCGCTACAGAATAGTTGACGAAAAGATTATTAAGTGCTGCACTTATACAGTATTTATGTACGGAAGGGAAAACAAATAGTTTGTCTACAAAAGAATGATTCAGAAAAAAGTAATAATTTTATTGCTTTTGAAAATACCGAGAAACAGTTAAATGCCATTTCGCCAAGATACATCTCTGAAGCTATGCATACATTACATTTCAAACTTCCTCTTCGAAGCGGTTTTAATGAAGAGTTGAAGACTCGATGGGGCACCATTTGAAGCGTTTTCATTAGTGTTGTCACTCTGCGTTGTGGATCATTTGTGGGCGTTTTTTATATAACTGATATTTTACTTTTTTCTGGATGAGTGCGGAAGTTACGAATTATTCTACCTGTTCCTCGACTATGCTCATTGACCCTTTCTGGCTCAACGGTGGTGACGAAAGCTTCAATTTTGCAGGGCTATGAAGACTTAAGAAATCTATGGGGTATTTCCAAGAAATAGTACTCACAATTTGATGCTGAAATTAGGATTTCATAAAAGAAATACTGAATAACACAAGGTAGCATTTACATGTAAAAGCACAAAAGAATACTTTCTGAACATAAATCTTCTGCTTCAGTTTTTTTGTCCTCTTCACTGGCTTACCTCAATATTCCTTCACTTTATAATTTTCAAACAGCTGAAGATTAGCCGTCCTCTGCAGTCACACGTTGATTGAAATTAGCGTTATTTGTAACGCTAACTCCATATTTAAATCTCAGAAACTTTGCTGAGAATTCCTTTCTGAATTATTGACTAGCTGTAGCACTTTCTCTCGTCTAATACAATTTGAGTGTTTTTCCCCTCCAGTTCTCCTTACGGAAGGCACCAGTTTGCCTGAGTCTTCAGTCTAGGAATTTCGAACTTTTCTTTCTTCATTATTCTTATTTTTATAACATCCCTTATAAAATCACTCATTTTAAATTAATTCTACATACCCTAGCATTTGTTCAAAGTGTTTGCGTTTTATATCACTTACCCACTCGATTGTTATCCCATCAGAGAATGAATAATATCCACATTTCTTCTTATAGCGGAATTATTTTCACTGCTCGCAAGCATTTCTGAGCTTCTACCTCATAGAACACCTGAAAGGAAAACAAAATAATAGGCATTAAATATAACTCAAGACTAAAGCATCACCTTTTGACGTCACCACGAGGTCAACATAAAAGGAGAGGTCATAGAATGCTTATATTGTTAGAGGTCTTAAAATTAGTTCAGGCCTTTAAGATAACAGAATAATATACAAATTGTCTAACTCTTTTTCATTCTCATCTTTTAAAAAGCTAGGAAGCCGCAAAAAAAGTCTACTATAGTAAACAAATATCTAGTTTAAATATACAGAGTACCAAACAAAATATTACAAAATCCATGAATTTGGCTGTTTTAGATTTACATTTTCCATTTTAAGCATTGTCCATTTAAACTTTAAGTGGGTTTATTTCTTTCTCATTAAACCATGCAACGGTTTGTAGGGTAAATACTGGCATTATAAAGACTTTTTTTTAATAGTTGATGTTTCAATAGACATCTTCTGTGCTTCTATACTTCTGGAATAGAGTGCGCATCGAAAACTTTTCAGAACATTTATTGTAAAAAGAGACATGAACTTTCCTATGACTAATATTTAGAGAAAGTATATTGATAAATGATAGATCTAGACAAATGCATGGGGCTATTGTGATGGATTTTAATTTTATGTAAGAGCAATGAATATTCTTATAAACTCTCTAGAATCGTGGTACAGGCAAGGCAATTATTTTAAACGAAATTATGTTACTGTTAATTAAATATTTTTATTTAAAAAACTTAGTATTCTTCCACATAATGAACATCTTGGGATATACAACTACAAATACTTGAATAAACTAAGCAAATTTTATTAAAGAATGTTTTTCTAAAGGAGCTGTTGAGCAGTTGTACGATATTTTTATTGTAGTATACAGTAACAGGACAGAAATTCAATTGATTATTTAAACTTACTTTACTAAATGTTTAAGCAGCTTCAATTAGCATCTAAACACTTGGTGACTTTTTAGAAACGTTTTCTCTAACTGCTTAGATTGAGGGAAACCGAATATAAAACAAAAGTATAATGGTAACATTTAAAGTTCTAAGGTTGGCACACCTGTGCTCCATATGCAGCCACATGTAAATATTTTCATTGTTACAACTCTTGCTCTTGCTCCAATAAAATTTAGAATTCTTGGTACTTGGGATTTTCTATTCATTTAAGAGATATTCATTCACCAGTAACACTTTGCATGGGCGATCCTACATATGACATAGGGTTTTCGAGAAGTCTCTCCGCAGTCTTGTGTTACCAAAATTCCCCTAGGGACGGTAATTCCGGTGGTAGCCCTGGCTGCCGCGAGCCTATGGTTCCTTAGCACGGTGGTAGCACAGCTGCTTACCAAGCAGGAGGTCCTGGTTGAATTCCCGGTGCCGGCGTGCGGATTTTCTCCTGCTAGGAGACTGGTTTGAGGTGCACTCAGTCGCGTAAAGTGAGCGAAAATAGCGACTGCAGGTTGCAAAGACCGCATTAACTGGCCGGGAGAGACTCGGGGCGCTAATCACGCCCCACCTCCCAAACGCTGCACCCCACACATGACCCGCGTTGTTGGTAGCTGTGGGGAATGCAGCAGTGGGGTGGTACGCCTTGAGCCTCCACGGATTGTTGTGCCGAAGAGTCATATAGTAGTTTTAACAAACAGGGTTTCTTGCTTGTACCAGCTTTCAAGTAGATGAATTTCCTATTTATTTAGGGGCTTTTAATTAAGCTTTCATAAACTTAAAGCTTATAAAAAGCCTTTAGACCTTTGACCACCGACGAAATCTTCATCTTATTACGTTAAGTCTTCACTATACTAAATTCTGCCTGTTTAAACACTCAAGAATATCTCTATGCAAACACTTGTTAGAAGGGGCTACTATTTCACTCTCTTGTGAAGATGGCGGTTTCGCTGGACCAGGGATGCTGTTATTCTTGGTATAACGTAACGTGTCGGCGCATATTCATGAATGCCTCGTATCTTCATACCCATACAGCGGCTCCGAGAAGGGTTGCGAAGGGGAGCAAGAAAAAATCAGCTGGCTTGCTAGCACGATGTTTCTTTATGATAATTCTGGAGAATACAAATCTTCTCCTGAGGTCGTGGTATAGACACGCCTCATGTCATGCAGAAAGATCTCCAGGCTGCAGAGCTGCCCGCATATTTATTAAAAAAATACAGAATTTACGAGGCATGCTGCATATTAAATTAGAAACTTTATCAACTGTGCTTGATTTTATGACTAACGGGTGAAAGAATTAATTTAAGGCAACACATAAAAAGAAACCACAAATCTTCTTGTAGTTGAATAAGACAAATTATAATCAATTATATACCAACTTTATGCACAATTGGTATGATACATAAAGGCTGGATTTTTAAGATATAATAAAAATTAGTGAACACAATAATAATAATAATAATAATAATAATAATAATAATAATAATAATAATAATAATAATAATAATAATAATAATAATAATAATAATAATAATAATAATAATAATAATAATAATAATAGTAATAGTAATAATAATAGTAATAGTAATAGTAATAATAATAATAATAGTAATAATAATAATAATAATAATAATAATAATAATAATAATAATAATAATAATAATAATAATAATAATAATAATAATAATAATAATAATAATAATAATAATAATAATAATAATAATAATAATAATAATAATAATAATAATAATAATAATAATAATAATAATAATAATAATAATAATAATAATAATAATAATAATAATAATAATAATAATAATAATGGACAAACTAATTTTTGCAGAGTCGCAATTTGTGTCAACAGAAGCACTGAACATTAATTTAAACAAATTGATAGTTGAATTTTCTAAAATAAGATGAACAAACAGAAAAAAGGCATTAACAATGGTCATTTGCTCCATCCTCTGGGGTTACTCTTAAGGGCAAACGAAGACCAATATGTTTAGTCATCACTCATACAGTTTCTCAATCAGTATGTCCCATTGCTTGCAATATTGCAATACTACATGCTTTGTTTACATTTCTGAATTAGTGCCGACAGTGTTCCTAGCATTAATATGGTTAGTGTTTATATAATTATAAAAGAAAGAGATAAAAGAATTGTTTACAATATTTACGTCTTCTAACCTTTAAGTTTCCACAATTAATATTAATTATTACCCTAAAAATCTACTTATTCTGTTTGTTATTTAGTATGTATTCTCAATGTGTTAAAGTTTATTGATGCTATGAATTTTTAACAGTTTATATTGTTTTGTAATCAGTTGATCTGGAGTCACTGGTCACTTTCCATGATTCACCACTAATTGTTGTCTTAATGTGTCACTCTGATGTGTCTAATACAGTTATGGCACAGGAAAGATGGATCATTTTGGTCTCTAGACACTCTTCCTTGTAACACCGCTGGCATTCCTTGCCTCTATACCCTTTCTAGGCAAGCTGCTGCTGCTTTTTCCTTTTCAGACGCGGGTAGTTTTCTTAGAATTTAGATTCTTCATAAATGTTTGTTATAAGATCACATTTCCTGGATTTTCTTTTGATTCCTGTTTTGCCTTTAATATCTATGGAAGTTGTTGGAAGAAGAGTTAGCTGTTCGACGCTTGTCCGCAGTGTAGAAGCTTGAATCTGGGCTTTTCTGTTGGTTTGTTCCAAATGTTTGAGATTGCTTCCTGAAGATTCTTCATAGAAACTTGATTCTGAGATTCAATAATCTAACACCAGAGTCTCTACTTTCATGTGAAAATGAACACCGAAGTGGATTTAATTCCAATAAATATATGCAAATCCATATTTATATGTGATTCACATCTATAAATTTTTAAAAGTCGTATTTTAATTAATTGAGATGCAAAAATGCACAGTCCTTTGCCCCCACTCGAGCCATGTCCTTCAAGCACATTAGATAGAGAAGGTATTGCGCTTCACCCAAAACTGTGACATCGAAGTTTCACTGGAAATACCATTTTGAGGTCTCCTGACTCCAAAAAATATTTGTCTATGTGTCTGTGTGTGTATGTGTGTGTGCGCGCGCGCGCCCTCAAAAATAAAAATCTGACTAAATACCAAATTTGGCATTTAAGTTCAGCTTCTTCGAAGATGCGAAACGAATATTTTCAAGAAAATCTTCCCACCGCAGAATAACCTCTTTGTATGGAACGGTTCTAAAAAATTTGGATTTTCTCAATCTCTAACGAGTTTTATTAAAATACCATATGACAAATGAAGTGTATGTGTAATGTAAAGTATCTTGAATTTTCTGGGAAAGTTCTCAGAAGTCCTCTTCATTCTGGTTGACTTTTGCATGACCGATGAACCGTAACAGACAAAATCTTACTTTACGAAATATATACCTAGTATTTCTTAAAACACACAAGTTATGTCGTATGTGTGTTTGTGTGTGTGTGTGTGTGTGTGTGTGTGTGTGTGTGTGTGTGTGTGTGTGTGTGTGCGCGCGCGCGCTCGCGTGGAGTGAACCATTTCCGAAATATTTCTTCTTATTTGTTTGAATGCTTTTCTGAAATAGGAAGTCATTATTCGTTTTTTATGTCCCGCACATACAAAGAGAATGGAATATTAAGGCCATCACATAGCGACCAGCTCTTTAAAGATTTGAATATTGCTTAAAGTCTACCATATTCATCTTCGCCTTGAAGAAAATTAACAGTAAGATTTCTACAATGTTTAGCTCTATTAACATGAAGTAGATGGAGGAATAAGCGTTTGTGACAATATGCACATGAGTAGAGAAAGTTATGTGAGTACACATCAGAGTATTTATTTTGCACTTTTAAAATATTTGCTGTGTTTCATTTTTTCACTTTATTTTTTAATATAAGGATTTTGTAAAGTGAACCATGTGGGGAAACCTATAATGTTCATAAATAATTAAATATTTTCAGACGTCCTTCTCGCCCTCTGCTTCGCCCCCTTGTGTCTGTCTTTCTCTTTCTTTGTCTCTTGCAACGTATTGCTTATGTCGCGTGTATTTAAGTCAGCCTGTAAGTAATATCAACAAAATATGATCACTTTGTCATGATGATGTTTAAGAGTTTTGTATGTGTGTTACTTTGATAGAAAGACAGGCATAGGCAGTAAAGAACTACGTGCTGGCGCGTTTCCTCCAAACAAAGAAATTAGACAGTACTGAAAAATCAAGCGAGTCTACCTTGTGGCTTTGTTATCCCTCCGGAAAGTCGAAAGGAAAGGAAAGTACATATGAATATTGAATTGAGAAAGCGTGAATCAAGTATAGGAAGCAGTGTGTTGGTCGCTGCAAGCGGCTGAAGCTTAAAAAATAACACCTTTACCAATCAATTCATACAAACAACATTATTTTGGCACTTTTTCATTCTTTGGTCTTTTATTTATTTATATCTTTATTTCTTACTTACTTTTTTGTTCTATTTATATGCTGCCCTTAAGATCTGAGGTCATTTTGGTGAATTTTTGATTTTGAAACAATTGTTCAACAGCAATGATGTTCTTTCGCTTAAGGTGTTTTTTTTTTTTTTTTTTTTTTTTTTTGTTTTTTTTTTGTTTTTTTTTTTTTTTTTTTTTTTTTTTTGTTTAACTGTTCCATTACATTCTGCCTTTAAATACAATGGCCTAATCGGTGACATTTCACTTTGGAGCATATTGCATAATATGGAGAATGATATTAACTGGTTTACATAGTTTTTATTTGGGTTTATACATTATAGACAAAGGCAAGATTTTTTGGTGATAATTATTTGAAAAATAATTGAACTACGGTAGTATTAATTTTTGAGTTTATAATTCTTTTGGTTATTCTATTCATTTTGAAACTCAGGCTGGGGAATAATTCTGGCTAAACAAAAAGTCTCTCCCCTCCAGCCCGTTTGTACCCGGAACCTCTAGATTTGAGCACCAGACCAGAAAGACAGGTGACAGAAGAACTGTTGTCGTTCAAATAATGATTTCTATAATACACTTAGTTTAGAGTACGTAATTATGTAACCATCTTCAACCTCACTGCAGGGATTATGAAATAGCCCGTTCTGGCTTCAATAAGCACTAGCCCAACACATCTTGGCGTTCTCTTGCTTGGTAATTCTTCGCTCAAGCTCTCCACTACTCATCGATTTGTGTGCTCAATCCATTTTTGTCTATAGTTAATTACTTTATCATCAGAGTTCGATCCAGAGTAACAGTGCGTTTGAAGTCAAGAGTGCACAAACGAGTATGTTGTGTAGTTCGGGAGGGGGATGAGAGGAGGCAGCTGTAGTTAGCCTTGTCTCAACATGTAAACATCGAGAACAGTGGGACAGGAAATAAATATTTACATTTTAGATTTAGAGTACGCAAAATAATTAACATAACATGTTTGAAGTAAATATTACAATTTTTAAAATTCCGAAATAATCATTTTCCTCTGTGCGTGTGTGTGCGTGCGTGCGTGTGTATATGTGTGTGTGTGTGTGTGTGTGTGTGTGTGTGTGTGTGTGTGTGTGTGCGAGTATGCGTCTCACATATATGTATACACCATACTTTAAATATTTTCATGAAAAATGAAATGTACATCTTGAATGTCCTAGGAATACGCTTAACTACACACCCTCTTCATTCTGGGTGACCTTTGCACAACTGGTAAACCGTAGGAGACAGACAATAGGTGAATATTACTTATTATTCGTTTGAATTTTCCAATAGCTATGCTTTTGCCAAGTAGAAATACCTTATTGGTCTTCTTATCTCTTGGCCATGCAAAGAGAACGGGATTTCAAAGCCATCACATAGCGACCATCCTTAATTGATTTGACTATCGCTTAAAACCTATTGTACTCCCTTCCTTTTCCTACACATACAAGAAAATTAGCAACAAGAAAATAACAATAACATAATTTTGAAAAACGTTTATATCGAAAAATATGTTGATAGAGATATTGTTTGTAAAAATAGTTCGTACAAGAGTAGAGAAAGTCATATGAGTGCAACACATTTTTTTATTTGCTTCTATCGATGCATTGTGTTAAACTGGTCAACAGGTTGGAACATATTCTTAAATAAACTTGTTATTGTTAACAAAATAAAATATCTCATGAATTTTAGAACTATGACTTTTATAATAATTTTCTCCAAAATAGACGGTTACGTGTGAATTGCTGAAGAGAGCTTGGTGCTTACATATGTAAAAATAACTGTTGTGACAGAAAATTCGAGGAAATTTAAATGTAGGTATTTAAGAGACAAAGCAGGCATCCTGGACCACAAGGCCTCACGTCTTTTGTTTTTTTGTGTTGTGTGCTAGTGAGAAGTATTATCTTGGAAGCCGATCACTACCGCGTCTCTTTTGTTTCGGCGGGAAAATAATGGGTGGTGTTGACAGAAATATGACATATCAGATAACCGGTCACATGTCCTGTGCACCCAGTGGGGGTTCCATCTTACGTCTATATACATAACTACTCGCTCAACAGCTGCTGCCTATACTCCACCAATTTAACACACATTAATCGTCTGGAATTGGAAAGTTCCAAATGTAGTGCAGGGACATGTCTATAGTGAAGCATTTGTTCAACTATACCTTCGCCGGCGCCGGCCTTACTTTAAACTGCAATGTAAACAAAGTGCAAAATTGTATTCCTCCGCGTGCTACTACGATTGGCAGACGCATGGCGCAACTTAACATGTGCACCTTGTGAATGTATTCCATTTATTTTTAATATAAGATTTTCAAACTATTTCTGCAAATAATTCTTCTATTTATTTTAAATGTAATGCTATTTTGTATGTTGGTTAATGAACTATATTTTCACTCGCGCCTGCTGACATGGAAGTTGTGCGGTTCAATCACCTAATGAAGTGTTACTCAAACACGTGTTGTTGTTCACATCGCAGTTTAAAATAAGGCCGGCGAAGGTATAATATATTTCATTCACTTCATTCTGCTATTACTTCTAAAAATTCATTTGAAGGACTTCACAGTTATACAAAAATATCTATAGCTACCCCGAAAGTTCCTGGACACCCGATTTTGTTCTGTGTTTCATAATCAAGCATAAAAAAATATATTAAAGTAATTTATTTAAGCATATAGGGTCGGTCTGGGTGCTCAGTTGGTTAGACGTTGGCCTACTTATCCTAAGCTCGCGGGTTCATATCCGGCCCAGACCGATGGTGTTTAAATGCTGAAACATATAGGATCTTGTCATGATCACATACAACCTTATTATAAAATCTGTGAGCAAAACTGAAATTTGTATATGCATTTTAAAATATATATTTTTTTAAGTTAAATTAGAATTTATTCTATGCTGCAAACACTATTAATGTTGTTTAGGAAATATTTAGAGGCTTGTTCGGAAATCTTTCAGAGGTACATATATAGTTAATTTACTTAAAAGATATTTTCAGTAAGTAGTATTCTACCCAAGGACTTGATACCGAAATTTCACTGGAAACACATGTTTTGAGACACCCTGAATAAAAAAACACTCTTAGAAAAAGATTCATGAGCCTAATGTATGCCTGTGAAAAACGTAAAACAAAAACCAAAAGTCGGTTTAATACTAAACGTTTGTATTTAAGTTAAGCATTTTCTAAGGATGTCACATGAAGATTTTGAACTCGGAAGCTCTTAACTCTATACCAAGTTTATGGGCAGTTTAAAATATTACATAAAGTACTTCCAGTCAATGTTATTCACTATTGCTCCTTTTGGGGGCATAGTCTTTAACGCCCGCTTTTACTACATACGACATCGCTGTCATTGCTGTCACTTGGAATAAAGATGGAGCACCGGTGGATGACATACGAGGGAAACTGGAGAACCCGGAGGAAACCCGCCCCTGTGCCGCTTTGTCCATCACAAGTTCCACTTGCGGTCACCTGGGATTGAACCGGGGCCGTTTTGGTGAGAGGTGAATACTCTAACCACTCGGTCACGGCGCGGCCGCTACTATTGCTCCCATTACTGCCTCAAATACTTTTACCTTTATGAGAAAGCTCGATGCAATTAATCATTACTTCTATAATTTAAGGCAGTATGAAGCAAAGGTATAGCTATTCATAATTGCTTTTCAAAAATAATAAATTACTTTCACCCCTTTTTATGTATTAATAAATCACGAGAGAAATTAAAAAGAGATCCAAATAGCATTTGGAATCATATCTCAAACTTCTGCGAAAATACTAAAAGACAAACTTTTTTCTGTTCATTCTAAATGCCAACATACTCTCGCAGCCGTAAGAAATAGTAGCACTTAATACAAAGTTATCAAGTGCCGGAGAAACTATAAGTTAATTTTATTTTTCCCCCAAAGAAGGGAAATTTCCTTTCAAGAGGCAGTAAGGGTTCATTTTTTCCCTTATAGCTTTTATAAAACTCGTTGACAGTCAGTTGAGCTTTGGTTCCACTTTTCTATTGCTTCTGGAAACGTTCCAATGCTCTTCTTAGAGATAAGATGGAATATACTGCAGTAAATCTTCCCCAAATATGAAAATGAATGGGAGAAATATTCAACACATTCAGTACTTTGACTATAATGCTAATAATTATTAGTATTCCTTCTTTTTTTCAGTTAATAACTTTGATTTACAGCTGGCATGGCATGGAGGAAGCTGTTTTTGTCGTTGTATATATAACTACGTCGACTATTTTATGCATAGACGCCTTAAATTATATCATATACAAATTATAACTTAGTCATTGTTTTGTACATAATATCGCTGGGTGATTCTTTTGTTTAATCAGAGTCACCAACTGTATCCCATAAGTGGGTGAAAACTAATTTGCTACACATTACAATCGATTAACAATCAAAATAGCACTTCATTTCAACGAAACAACCATGTTTTTGTTAATGTTAAAAATAAAGCAAGAGGCATTTAAGATTATAAACTGGTTTTCTGTTACCAAAAGAGAAGATCAAAATGCATGTAATTCTCTGTTTTCGTTTATCGTAATTGGCAATGCTGAGTAAGTCAAACTACACTAATCGAAGGTCAGATGTCTTATGATATTACCTTTAATAATATGGAAGGTTAAGTAGGTATTATTTAAAAGTCTGAATTGCAATATTGGTTGCTATTTGGTTTTTAGGTTTAGTCGAATATTAAAAACAGAGAGCACATGTATGTGTTAAAAGGAGAGCGAGAGAGCAAGGCAATTTTGGCGATTTTGCTCTCTGATGAACACAGGCAATCATGCATTTCCAAAATATGTACTTTACTTTGGAGGTAAGGGAATTCTGCTATATTCACCATATCCACTTTCACTGCAATTTCGTTGAATATTATTTCAGGAACATTTCTGGTCTCAATTGGGAATGTGGTGAATGTCTCATGGCACACTTTAACAGGAAAACCACATGATTAAAACCCTATAAATAGCTTAGGAAAGCAATTCGCCAAGTTCTCATTACCTAATTTTACCCTTACTTCGGGAATATTGATATCAATGAAACTTTAGAGTGATCCAAATAGTCACTGATGTTCATGTACTAGTTTTCTTGAACCCTCTAGATGACTCTGAAACTGTAAACTCTTTTTTTTTTTTTTGTCCGATCGGTAACCCTGTCTGTATTCCCCCAAAAAGGAGACACTATCTAAATTGCTCCCCTTAGAGCCACTTTAATTGCCATAGTGCGGGCCTTCTGGCTTTACAAGAAGTACCCGAGCCAAACGACGCGCTCCTCGAATAAGGGAGTTCGGAATGGGTTGTACTCGGTGGGACACTGGTTCCCAAAACCCATGAAAGACTAGGTGTGTCTGACAGTAGACTTGCCTTATGGGTTAACGCACCTAAGTGGCGTATCCACTACCATCCTGGCGAAAATTGGGGGGGGGGGTGCATAAAATAGCTACCGTCCTTAAAAGATAAGGCTCGCGGAGCGTTTCTTGCGTCTGTATTTACTTGCCCAGGCGTAGCACATTTAAGTGCAGCACACTCGATGGTTTCTTTTTTACATGCGGTGTAGAAAGATATATTTTTTCTGGACACATTTTATGTATTACATTTCAATTTTGAACAACCTTAAACTTAACCTGCATTTAAATCAAAATCAAAGGTGGTCAAAGTAAATCTAATCAAGAATAACTTTGAATACTTAGTTTTGCTTATGTTACCTTAATGTCAAAAACTCGACGATAACAGCCTGGTTTATACCACTGACGTCCCATAGACCCAATAAACAATTATTTGTTGTTAGTGGTCCAGCCTGTTTCTTAACAAGAACTTCAAAGGTAAATCAACTAACCATTCTTACATACTCTTATTGCTATATCTTCGTCGTAGAAATTATCTTAATGCTTATCTTCTTGTAGGTACAAGGAGAATATGGGAATGCATATAAAAATGATGTCTCATTTGACAGAAGTATAAGTTCTCCAAAACTCACACAGATAACAAGAAATATCTCCGAAATTGCTCACTCTACCAAAAAAAAAAAAAAAAAAAAAAATATTTCGAAATAAATTGTGTGTTTTAGCAATATCTAAATTTTTGTATAGTAAGATTTTGTCTATCTCTTACGGTTTACGAGTTATTCAAAAGTCATCCAGAGTAAATAGGACTACATGGGCTTTCGCCAGAAAATTCAAGACACTTTTCATTTGCCATAACAATATTTCAAACAAATGGCATCTTAGTCGAAATCGTTAGAGCCATTTTCAAGAAAATCAAAATTTTCGAAAAATTTTCCTTATAAAGGGTAGTTGAGGTTGGAGGAATTTTCTTCAAGATCTTCGTGTCGCATAGTTGAAAGATATTAAATTTAAATATCAACTTTGGTTTTTAACCGACTTTACGTTTTTGAGTTATGCTGTCCACACACACACAGGCGCGCGCACACACAGAGGACCTTTTTTATTCAGGGGGCCTCAAAACATATTTCCGGTTGAATTTCCACGTCAAATTTTTGGGGTGGAATACAATACTTCGTTTACTTTACTATACGTAGTAGAGAAAGTGAAAATATAAATAATGAGAAAAACTAATATTTTTCTCTGAAAAGTTTATGAATTTACACTAATGGAGCTTAGAAATGTATTTTTATTTGTAGAATTTCCTTCTTGGCAAAATATATCTGTGCTTCAAGGAGACTTTGGAATTGCATCTGCTGTATTGATAGCCATTGTTTCCTAAGACAGCGCCACTCTGTAAACATTGTTATGATACATAGTGTGTCTCCAAGCCTGTTCAAAGGAAAATATTACAACAATCTCGTATCTGTCTTTACTTTTAGATGTATCGCCCAACGTGAGGTGTACAAACTGGGCTCATGTCTTCAAAGGCAAACAGAATGTTCCGAAGATGTATTGCTTCAAAGAGTGAGCATAAAATCATTCTCATGCGCACTGGGAGGTTAATTGTAGATTTCCGAAAACAAAAACCTCTTAATTTAGTGGCTGAACAAACATGCATTGAAAATAAACTGTTTTCAGTGTAATAGTACTTAGATTATTCTCTAGTTACTAACAAAAAATATATTTTAAATAAATAAAACGACATCGCCAACAAAGAAAACAAAAGCTTCTTCAATTCTACCTACAACTTCTTGTACCTATTTAAACTGTGATTTAGTGTCTGCTTTTTGAGGACAAAAAGAACGAATACAGAAGTAAGTTTTTGTTGTAAACGGCAAAAGCTGTTATGTCATTAAAGAAAAAACAATGGATGAGATCAGCGAAGTGGTTTACGTGGAATGTAGTGACATATAATGCGGAAAATGAATTTTTACATTGCCACGAAATAAGAAAACACTACTAGAGGCATTGAAAAATTGATATAGATTATGTGAAAGGAACTGTTAATAGGTAATGGAAGAAAATGACATTGAAATTGAGTAGGAAGAGGAATAAAGTAATTTGGGACCTTGGATACGAACATTCTACTTGCTTAGAGAAGCATTGCATGAAATGGCGAGTGGGAAAACAGTTCGGGGAAGAAGATACTAGATGAAGAGGTTAGTTTACTGGTGAGATACCTGATCCGGAGTTGAAGTGAGACTATAAGGCATTTCAGAATAGACAGGAGAATATCATGCCCAAAAGTCACGTCACTTTCTTGATGCACTATCGGTTTCATATTGATACGGCAATCCAGTTGATACCAGTGCTCGGTGTAGACACTCTTTTGACTTCATCAGACTAACGCGACCAAGCGAACAGTTTTCTTTTTGAAATGCAATATGTGGACGTGTCTCGACGGTTGGCACTACCTTGAATCAGGCTGACGACAATTTGCTTGTCGTAAATAAAACAATAGTTTGTGTGTTCACTAACGGTCGGCATACTTCCATTTACTGTCATTGAATTTGTTTTGTGTATTAAAACTCATGAAACTATAAGTCTGTTGTCATTTTTCGACAAACCCATGCAAAGCCTGAGGATAAAGCTCATCAGCTCTACTTGCAAGAATACTGCAAGAACTTCAATAGTCAACCAACGTTGGAACTCAGATCAGATTTTCCAGAATCGACGGAGAAAATAATTTGCATCAATATGCACTCGAAAAACTATTGGTGTAAAACTTAATATTTCTGCATTTAATGCCAATTATGATAAACACTTCATTGTGGGCAGGAAAATAACACAATGGCCCTTAAGTATAAATAATCGAATAATGGTAAATGAATTTCGAAGAAAACAAAACAAGGAACATGTTAACGTTAATAAAACAAAACAACGAACGCTTTAACATTTTAAAATAATACTGAACTTTAAAACTAAACAATTTAAGCATACAACAATAAAACCTTTGTGAATATATAGCTAATAGTTTTTTTCTTTTTTTAAAGTGAGAACTACCTTTCTTCTGTTGTAAGGTTTTTGCCAGTCCCCTACTTTCCAAGATAAAATTTTTGTATACTTACAGAAAACTCAAAGTATATCAAATTTATCCTCTAGCGGGTATATATCATACATAGTATAGTTTATTCCAGCTCGTGATATCTTTGTGAGAATAAATAATTAGGAACATTTTAGCATAAAAAGCGATGTCTGAGCTGAGCAAATTTCATCAAATCTTCATTTGCGTACCTAAAAGATATCCAACTTATATACGAAATTTGGTATCTGTTCAAAGTTTCGTTTTTGGTTTGTTATTAGGTTTTCGCTCTAACGTGCGAGCACTCACGCACACACAAACATACAACAACCTTCTTCTTCTTCTTCTTCTTCTTCTTCTTCTTCTTGTTCATGTGAGCCGTAATCGTCTATTTTGTACATGAATCAATCCATCGCTTCCGGAATTTTGTATCTCGCTACTTTCACTAATCGTTCATCTGACACCCTGAACATATGCACACTCCATTCATCTTCCCTTCCTTCTACCTATTCAGTCACCCGGTTGGACCATTACATATCGCCCTCGTTTCTTCGTTTCTTAGTTTATCGTACACTGTCTTTCCAGCTGTCTTCCTTAACACTTTTATTTCATCATTCGTCGTGTTCTTGTGGCCTCTGTTTTGGTTTCTAATGCATAAGTTATTACTGGTCAGACTACCACTTTATAAATTTTGACTTTATGAACTTCTCGTTACTAGATCATTAACACATGCAGGTATTCTTGTTGCTTTTACAATTTGATTGTTAATTTCTTTGGATGAATTTCCTCTACTAGTAATATGAACGCCTACATGATTGAAATGTTCTATAATGTTGTTCTGTCTCTCTGATCCCGGCATTCTTCTAAAGCGATGCTGAGGATTAATCCCACTGAGCTGTTTTCTTTACACTGTAATCTTTCGCTCTGTGATCCGTGAATTGAACAGAACCTACATTCATCTCAAGTGCCAAACATAGGATTTTTTTCAATGTCCTGAGCACAGAAATTTTCTCTTACACAACAGATGTGTTTTAAATGTGTTTTATTCGCAATGTGATGGGTGGTAGACCAATCAGAGGAGAAGGATGATTAATTACCCGAGATAAGCCGTGTAACATGTCATGTGTGAATCCCCTCAGTGCACATGTGCCCGTGACAGTGGTCCTTTTGTGTGCACATCGTCATCGATTATGCACGCATTGCAGCTCCGCTTTGCATCTGGGGAATGTCACACTTCCTGTACAGATACCAAATCCTCAAGACACTTCGCATTTTCCTACAAGTTCGTCATAGCACAGCAAGGCTGGTGTCAACGTCAAACATGAAGTTCACACCCTTCTAGGGTTTGACAACTAATCCCCCAACAGCTCATGTTTTATAACTGGAAAGATTGGACACAGAACTTAAGGTCGAAACAGATGTGATATTTTCATTAAAATTATATAAAACTGTAAACAAC
Organism: Tenodera sinensis; assembly: GCA_030765045.1. Classification (NCBI taxonomy): domain Eukaryota; kingdom Metazoa; phylum Arthropoda; class Insecta; order Mantodea; family Mantidae; genus Tenodera; species Tenodera sinensis. Next base: position 172,185,995 of record CM060963.1, on the reverse strand, counting down.
CATTTGAGCATGTATTCTGTAATAGTATACTATCCCCCGAGAGCCTAATGGCAGCAATTCAGATGTCATTATACAATAGGGCGAGAAGTAACTGGATATTTAAATTGACATATAACTTATGTTTTAAGAGCTACTTATTTGAAATTAATACAGTGACATATGTGAATATGTTTGCATAAGTTAAAATTGCATAAATTAAATTTCGGTGTAGGCATCTGCAGCATCGACTGATCTCCGCAAAGGACCTGAAATGGAATCCACAGCTTTCTGGAGGAAGTTGTGTGGGATGTTGGCAAGAACTTCTCGAATCCGTGCTTCCAATTTGTCCAATGTGACAGACTTCGTCCGGTACACCTACTTTGCCCAGCCCCATAAAAAGACCAAAGTTCACATCACTTAGTGTGAAGCAATCTGTGATCGTTCTCTTACCGAAAGGTGTTCGGCCATCTTTGTTATTGTTGAGTGTACCGCCTCTCGCGACCTTCGTCGGTATTACGCGGCATGAAAAATCACTATCCTATTTGATGTTCTGTATATCTGTGCTATTTCCAATATTATTATATCAATATTAAAAACTTAAGCCATTTAACAATACCTAGTTACTTTCCGATCACCTATAGTTAATGAAACGAGTGCTGGCGAGTCAAGTTTCATACGACTATTTAAGCTCGACCATGTGTCTAAGTTTGAAACATTTATGAAATGTTTTTAACATTCTACATATTCCCATATTATGTTACTGTAATTGATGTCCGACATTTTAATTATGCATGTTATTCAATTGTATATACAGAATCGATAGTTGCGACTTCCATTGTGAAATTGTTGATTTTATTGCTAATGTTGGCCTTGACACGATGCAGAGAGTATACATACTATAACTTTTTAAAAAAGTGGACTTTCAGAAACGAGAAGACAAGTTGAATTTAATAAAATGTTGTTTACAATATTAATAGTGGTTATTAAATAAACAGATTATATTTCTTTCATACACAAGAATTGATAGGTGTATGTTTGACATTTTATAAACTTATTATCAATACTAGTGACAAATTTATTGTTTATACTGACGATAGGCAAGAGTGTAAATTAGTAAAGTGAGTAATGGTTTCAAAACTTAACTGTTATATTACAAATCCATAAGCTGATAGCTGTAATAATCTTATTCGTAGATGGAACCGTTCTATTGATATTATTATTGTCTAATGTTCATTGTATTACTATTGTTTATGCAGTTCTTTTTTGTAATCTTAATTTGTACATTTAACTCTGACACTGGATAATACCCATTTGCAGTGAATAAATATATACACACAGTTTCCTTTTCTTCTGAGTGGAAATGTAATTTTATTTTAAAACTCCCCCCCCCCCACACGATAATTAGTTATAGAAATAAAGATACTTATGCCAGAATTCAAATGACATGGTTCGGCAATACATGAATAACTTGTCGAGGTTATAGATAATGAAAATGTAGAGACTAACGATAAAGCATGAATTTGTTTGCTACCACCAAGTGTGTGTCGCAGTATTCGACTGTGCTGTAAGCCATACCCAATTTGCTTCAACTGTTGTATTCCAAGTCTCCACCCAATGCCACTGTGTAGAATGCATATAGTTTTCTAGTTCTAAACTAATGTAAGCATTAGTATTTACATAGCTTACAAGAGTTGGTTGTTGGACGTTATTCTGGCAAACATGTTTATGTAGTGCTTGCAGTGGAAAGAGATCAGTTTAGACGCTAGGAATATTAGGCTAAAGTCTTCAATACTTTGAACCTATTGTTTTATATACAGAAGGCTTGAAAGTCGCAAGTAGCCTAGTTTTACTCGCACCTACAACGCAATTTATTCATTCCCAATATGAGTGCGGGATTTTTTAATTTTTTTTTAAATACTATACTATACAAGTGATACACTGGTGAGCAAATTTGTGATAGAATTTACTAAGCATTATATTTTTCTCCATACAAAGAGTAAGTGAGGTTTTTGGAAAATTATACTAATCATTAAAGTAAGGTGTGGGTAGTTATTAGAACATTTTAAAGGTAGCCACGATTTATGCTGGAGTGAGACAGTGAGATGGCTCCGCACACTCGCATTCAGGAAGTCTCGGGTACCCTTTCCGTAGACCATGGGTTTTGCCGAATGCTTGGATGGTTTCTCATCCACCATGATTTCTTCCTACCTTTTCCCTATTAATCCATTTTCTCATCTTTCAAGTGTGTTTCTAGGTTTCGTAGCGTATGGCGGTGCCGACAGATGGCGCGGAAGGTTCTAAACGGAAAGAGCATTCCCCGTGGACACTAGATGGCTGCTTGATCGACCGGTTGTTCATTACCATCTTTAGGCAGCTCCAGCGATGGAATCTGGAATTTTTAAGGACTTTCACGCCTCTCTGTGACCTGTGTGCATGCGACCTGCAGCCTCCTGTGGTTCCTTCACTTTATCCCTTCTTCCTGGGCGGTGCTCACGATAATTGATCAATGCAGGTCTAAGTGTGTGAGGTGCTCATCTCTGCTATACAATCCTAAACCTTCCCTTATGCCGAATATTTTAGTATAATTTTACAATATTTTGACCAGATAGGTTAAACAGCACATAGTTCTACCTAAGTGTTCAAAATATGTTTAGAGTAATTTTAAGAGTTACCAATAAGACAGCATATAATTTTCTTCGGGCTTACACGGGGTAACTATAAATGATGTATGCATATAATATATGTATATAATATATTTCATCCTGTTGAACAAGCTCATGATAAATATTTATTCTCTGTTGCAGGAAAATCTCTAATTAAAGCAGCATGTGTCAACGGTTGATGAACTTCCAAGAAACAAAGTGTTTTAAAGGTACAAACACTTACAAGCCCACCATGTCGAATGAACCTATAGGGAAGGTTTGCGAGGAACTTACACAGGATCCCAGGAAGTCAATTTATAGTGCTAGTCCTAAACTCAATATGTTACAAGCAACAAATAACGAAATTCTTGCTAAATGTCTTGTCTTTATGCGTAGAGCATATAGTTACGCCCAAATATTCAGCTAAATGACAAGCTTCTTTGGACATCATTTGCCTGCACGTATTGAAGGATTTCCCGCATTTATTTCAGCGATGAATCAATATCCAATGTTTGTGGGATAGTTAATAAACTCAACTGCAGAATATACGATCAGAAACTATGAACAAAACAACCCAAAGGTTAAAGTTGGGTGTCCGATGAGTGATAGTGCCGTTCTATTTCTCAAACTAATCATTACAGCCATTTATACAGCGCGTTTCTAAAGTCCCGCATATTTTCACTGATATTTCAAAGAACGCTCGCACACATGAGACAGTGTATCTTAAAATAAACCTTTTTTACAGAAATCAACTACTCTTAATATCATTGTTTTGTAAGTTGTGATGTCAAAGAAAATATTTCTAAATAGCACCAGACTTTTATGGCATACCCGTCCAAGATTTTATTATGGTATATGATTGTACAAGTTATAAATTATTGCTCTACATATCAAATGTGATATGGTAACGAAAAAACAGTTGCATTTCCTGCTGCTATTGATGCAGTTTGTAAAACTTAACTCAGAATAGTAATGTTTTTAAATGAAAGTGCAAGATATTGAATTTTGAATGGAACAGTGAGGTACATTGTCAGATAGTAAACGGACAACGTATTGAACATTTAATAATGAGTGGTAGGGTAGCTCATTAGTTTGGTTAATGGCTCTTGTGCTGAGGGTACGTAGTTCGATTCCCGCCCTTGGAGTGGAGATTTTAAGTTTAAAAAGGGAAAGGAGTCTTGCGTGTGAGAGTGCGCATCTATATCATAAATTGACTGCACTTTAAACCCCTTAGTGTTGTCCCTGTCCATAAAATGTGTATTTCGTAACATCAGAGTTAGTTTTGTGTCAATTAATTGTACAATAAATATGCAGATACACTAAAATTCGTGCACAAAGCCGTGTGAGTGTTACACATTAAATGGTTTAGAGAAACGCAATTGAATGTCTGCGTCTTTGTGGATCTGTTAAATGGACTCTAAAAGAAAAATTCGGATTAAGGTAAATAATACATTTATTCAGGTAAATTACCAACAACCTAAATAGCTTAGAAATGTTAAGCCGTCATCATTCTGCTTTTCTGAAAACAATTTTTATTTAAACAACGTATACCTACCTAATATGCTCTCATTAATCAAATGTATTATTAAAGCTGAAATTATACCTATACCCTTATTTTCAGTGTTCTGTGAATGTGAATGAAGACCGACTTAGGTATATTCAATTCTTTAGAACGGGAAACTATTTTTTAAAAAATGACAAAACACCACATGAATACTTAACTTTGGAGGATGTAATTATATTTATTATTTGGATTGTGTAATAAAATATTATAAGTTGTATTTTATTTTATTTTTAGTAAACTTCAGCATTATAGCAGAGTTCATCAATTTCTCATATGAATTTAATACAAAACATATATTTCTAGCCATATTAATCGCCACTTAACTGCTGCTTTTTGGGAGAGATAGATACAGGTAGGGGAAGTATGTAGAGTTATGTAGCACATGGACATAGGGGATTCTACACAGTCAACTATTGAGGTTATTGTATGCCAGACCCTGGGAGGAAGGGATGAAGTGAGAGAGCTTTACGGGCGTGTTGGTACACAGGCGAGTAGTGCGAGCCGCGTGAGGGTGTCTAACGTGTGTTAGATATTCATCTTGGTGAACCCTGGTGTCGAATTAAATTATAAAAATAATTTAATTCGACACCAGGGTTCACCAAAAAGCTATTGATAAGGCGACTATAATACCACCCATCCGCCGAGAACAGCAGTTACAGTTCGTCAAGTGCCCACACAGCAGCGCCAAACTCGCCCATTGCCGACACTTCCGACCTTGAAGGACCGGATTGAAATGAAGATGAAATGAAATTTAGGGATAGGAAATTCGGAGGATATATTTATCCTTCCCAGGCTTGTGACCCGGGAAAAAGCTAAAAAAGCATGAGTCAGGAGGGTCGGCCGCGGGAATCGAACCCATGACATCCCGAATGCGAGTCTCGCACTTTATCTTGGAGCCACATCGCTTGGTTATGTAGGGGAACTCAAAACATGTTTTTCGGTATTATCTGTATGCCGAAAGTTTGTCTACATCACGATTTTTTACCTCGACTAAGGTTCTTACAGCATTTATTTTAAGTTTAAAATAACCATACTATATAAAAATGCATGTGTTACTTCTAAATTAATTTATTTTTGCACATGTGTTCCTGACGACTGGTGTGAACAGAACGCATTTGTTGCAGTAATTAATCACTTTGCGAGATGTTTATTGGACACTGTGAGTTTTGCGTCATCTTTTATCCGTCTCTGGTCGTTAATACCTTGTCGCTGGACGTCACTATGATTTTGACAAAGTGCAGCATTCGCTCTCCCTCTCAAAAGCCCTCCTACTCCCACTGAGTGCTGTTTATATTGAAATGTTTTATAGGCTCACGACCTATTAACCAGAAGAGGATGGAGGTAGGAAAAAAATTATCTTCAAGATCCCTTATACTTACAGGAAATAACAGACCAATTCTTTTTCCTCCTCTTTTCCTCCCCTTCTTTCTCTCCCTCTTTTTTACTTTTCCCTTGTCTTCCCTCTGGACCTCTTACCGATGTCGCCACAAGAGGGTAAGAAAAAGCGCAAAGCAAAACAAATTCCCCGTATTTTGGTACGTGCGTGCTCGTGTGTGTGATTTATGTTATATGACAGCTGCTTCAACCGTTCCATATTTCATATATTAATCTGGGAAATGGTTGCGACGACTGGAAACTGGCTCCCTCCCCCCCTCTCTCCAACTAGAGACCTGACCACCAAGAATACCTACCTACTTACTTAGCGCTCCTGTGAGTTCTTCATTCTGTCCTCGGAAAGTATACACCTCAAAACACTCTTGGGTAGCCATTGGCAGTAGATGTTATGTTTCCTATGTGCACAGATTAAATTTATGGAAATTAATACACAAAGAATGGTTCTTACAGTTTACTTCCTTGAACACTCTCAGGTTTTCCTTAATTTTTTTTTATAAAAAGTGCTTAGAACTAAGACTAAGTGCTGCCGTTATTGCATTAACTGCAAACATTCTCTCTGACCCTCACAATCACAGTCACTCTCTCTCCTTCGTTCTCCCTCCCTGTTTTCTTCTTTCTTGGTAAGTACTGGCCTCTGGTTCTCAAAGTGGCGTGTTCAAACCCGGCAGAGGGCGTAAAAGTTCTTAACATGACTTTCTTCGGAAGGGAAGTAAAGCCGGCGGTCCCGTGTCGTAGACTTACGGCACCTAAAACAACCTTATAGAGACCTCTGTCCAATATACGTAGAATGTAACGTCAAGATCCATAGCAGAAGTAACACTCGATGTCATTTTTCTCCTTTTTCTCACACTATCCTCTTCCCCTCCTTTTCTCTCATCCTCACTCTCCGCTCACCATTTCCCTCATCCTCGCTCTCAGTTTCTACCTCTCCGTCTACCTGATCCTCACTCTTTTCCACTGCTTCTCCTTATCCTCACTCTCTCTCCTTCTCCCTCACCCTCACTCATGGTATTTCTTCCTTACTCTCATTCTCTCCTTATCCTCTCCTTCTCCTCTCTTCCTCACACCAGTTCTCTCCTCCTTCAATCCACTATTGCTTTCTCTTATTCTCCCTCTCTACTTCTCCTTTATACTTAGTTCAGCTCTCTCTCCAGGCAGTCGTTCTCCTCCCTCTCCCTCTCCCTCTCCCTCTCTCTCTGTCTGTCTCATTAAGTGGTACTTCATGCCCAATACAGAACGGTACGTTGAGAACCACAGCAGTTAAAAAGCGTCCATAAATAAGATTTCTCTCCTCCCTCGTTTGCAACCTCATTCTGTCATTCTCTCTCCTTCTTTCCCACTGTGCACATCTCTCCTTTTTTTATCTGCCTGGCCCTTTCCACATTTTTACTTTCTTCTCCCCATCAACTGTCACTCTCCCTGTGTGTTACGCATTTACTCATAAAATGTTTCGAAAACTGACAGAACAACCGTTTTTTTCTGAGATGTTAGAAGAAAGTACACATAAGCCTAGTGTAAGTCTTAGATTGCTGTGTACCTATCACAAAATGTCTAAATGTAATGAAAATTTATTTTGATTATCCAGAATAGATGGAAGAATAAGTTTTTTAAGAATGAGAGTTAATAGAGAAAGTCATGCAAGTGCAAGACATCAGACTTTTCTCGTAGTTAAAGGGGTAACAGCTATCTTTTCTGTGGAGGCAATCCAGTGCACTGACTCAGCGGCGATATACCTCTGGTTGTAGGACTTCATTCTTATAGACAATCACTGCAGGTCCTCAAAGTTCTTCTTTATTTTCCTTTTTTATGTTTTACTTGTTTTCTTGTTTTTCACTTAAGATCGATAAGTTAACATAATTATTATGTTATGCTTTACTGCTGTTTCTTTTATTCTTAGTTCCACAATTTAATGTGTTCTCTTTTTCCGCTTGTAGATTTTCTGTCTTTTGCATGCTGCACTGTTTAAAAGGTACATAAGGTTCGAAGGTAAACTAGCTTTCATATTTTAAAGCTATGCATATTAACATGTCTACAACCAATCAGGGTGGTAATTTCATAAATTGTTCATTCCAAAACTTCATCGCACTGCTAATGTATACTAAGTGGTATTGCAAATATGTCTTGATTGCGTGTTTTTTTTTTTTTTTTTTTGTTTTTTGTTTTTTTTTTTTTTGTTTTTTTTTTAAATTAACGTCCTCCAACATTGTGTCATATCGGACGAATGAATGAAATGAAATGGGTGAAATGATACTCAAATGAGCCCGAGGTCCATGGAGTTACCCGACATTCGTCTTCTCAGGGTAGGGAAAACCTCGGGCAAAAACCTTACCCGGATAACTTACCCTAAGCGAGATTCGAACTCGCGACCTCTTGGACGTGAGGCAGACACGCTAACCATCACGCTACCGAGGCGGGCGTCTTGATTGCGGGATTGTGCCTAGGGCTTTATTTCCATATTGCAGAAGGTAACGGCAAACCACTGCAATATAGCCCTGTCTAGTACGGCCTTAATTATCCCACTTTTTTCTTTCTCCTTTTTTTAAAGGTAATTTTTTTATTTTTTATTTTGAAACAATTTCTACTTAGATTAGTCTAACCTTATGGTAATCAGCGCCCCAAGCCCTCTCGGCCGGTTATGCGGCCTTCGCGATCTGGGGTCGCTAGTTCTTTATCAGGTTGTTCCTCAATTTGCCACACAGGGACCTAAGGAGGCTGAGTGCACCCCGTGCTAGGCCTCTCAGCGGGGAAAGATCCCTGGTATTGAGGATTGAACCCAGGCCCTCCGTACCACGGCCAGGCAATGGAGATAATCATTTGAAGAAATTGTTTTATTGAGTATTTCTTTATAGGTAGAACGGAACACAAAGAGTTAAGCTTTAAAGAAATCTACAATTTTTACACTAAGATTTATCCATCTCTTTCCATTACCACTTCTGCAGAAGTCATCCAGAGAACTTTAGAGGCTATTTTTAGAAAATTCAATATATGCATTTAGTTCTCCATGAAACTTCTTAAGCATAAGGTATTTTAGTCAAGATTGTCCTAACTAGGCTTAGTAGTCTACACTAAAGAGGAATCAAGTTGTCGGGTTCGTAGTGCTTATGCTGGCACAGGCTGTACACACAAAACGTGCACAACTTCATTCTTTTGTTAGCTCACCTACTAAGCTTAATCATAACCAATTTTGAGAAGATCAAAATATTTCACTTAAAGGTTATATAATGGGTTATATAACATTTTCGTGTCACACCCTTGGAAGACAAAGAATTTGATATTTAACATACATTTTTTATGACTTATGCTACTCATACACACTCTCTCTCACCTCCCCCCTCCCACACACACACACACACACACACACACACACACACACACACACGTACACATACACACAGAGAGAGAGAGATGTTGTTCTAAAACAAACCTTTAATTGTTTGGATTTAGGGGTCTCAAAACATGTATTACCGGTGTGAAATCTCGGTATTTGACAGAGTAGTTGGTAGGGAATGTTAAAATAGTGGAGCATCAAAATAGTTTCTTTCGAACCAGCTCCAGTTTTATAAACAGAACACGTACATATGGTGTGGATTCTGACTATACTGCCCTCTATTAAATATTCCATGTATGCAAATGCTAGCTTGTACTGCACCGATGTGTCTGAATGCTAAAGGAACTCAATGAAAGGTTGCAGCCCCTCCCTTCTGAAAAACGATAGCTTACAGCTTGTAAGTAGGACAAAATATTATGTTTACATCTGCAGCTAAGCGTATGCCATATGTTTTATTTCTTCTTTACTACGTTGAGAGTTTAGTTCTCCATTTGGTAAATGTCCAATGTCATCCTTGTGGAATGGATCATTGATTGTAATCTGTCTTTTAAAGACAATTACAGAAGAAGCACTTTGCAATAAGACGAGTCAAAGGAGATCTTTGTATAATGAAGAAAAATGAATAAAAACGAGTTTCGTGAAGTCGTTAATTCTTTTGCGCGTCTATAAAAAATGATGTGGTCCTTCTTCTCAGAGCATAAAATATTCTCTAACGACCGGATCCATTAATTATTGCTGAACTGGAATGCTATATATAAAACATTAAGGGTTCTATATGAATTCTGGAAATATTGCCGTCCTGCAAGATTAATTATCGTCCCAGCTTCTAGTGACAACAGAGTACAGGCGGTAAAAAAGACATTGGTTCGTAAACGGTCGACTGTCGTAAGAGGGGGTTACGCTGCCAGTGTAATGTAGTGCAGCAGCTTTTAAAATTACTACATCCAAAGAAAAAGAGGGAGGTGTGAGTTGTTGCTAAATTGTTAATTTGTGGAAAATTCATATTAATTGTTCTTTGTTATTGGAGAATTATTATTTTATGTAATGTAGTTATTCTTGTTAGTTTTATTCTCTTTGTAATATGTGAAATTAATTTACTATAGGTAATACATTCAACCTTCTTAAACTACACATTTAATATATTAAATAATGATGAAAAATTTCAATTATAATTAATAAACTTAAAATATTTACGAAACTGCATAATTTTCAATTTAAACGTACAAAACATAATAGATAAAGGCTCAATTGACTCATAAATATGACGCGTCGATAATGAATGACGTAATTGTAATGGAAACGGATTAGGGGAGAACAAAAACTGTTGCAATTATAACAATCGGAAGTATAATTGCAATGCTGATGAATATGTTCTTAAAATATTACAAATCGAAAATTGTTTACGAGAATAACAAGTAATTATATATATATATATATATATATATATATATATATATATATATATATATATAACTTTAAAAATTCTGAAGGTTACTTAATCGACAAATTTCAGAACCTACAAAACTTGAAGCTACGCGATCCAAGAATGAATTATTATTGCAATTATAACGTCTGATAATATCTTGCAATAAATTATGAAAATTGGCAAAATAATTCATGTATTGATTGACTTAAACAATGCCCTGTAAAATAGATGTCTCATAGCTCTCCATTTAACTAAATTATAGAATACTACGCATTACCATAAGAAAAAATAGCTAGAGAAAAATATAGACCAAGCGAATTGCAACGTCGCGTAATCAACCTTTGTTACGTGTTTATTCCCCGCGCGGTGGTGTGAGGTAGCCCACGCCGAGTTTCCTTTTTGAGACACCCAGCCGCCCAGTGGTGTGAGACAACTTGACCTTGAATGTCTTTGAGACGTGAGTCCGTGGCCGGCTCACAATACTTATAAAAGAGAAAGTTCACGCACATTGTTTCTATGATCAAATGGTCAGTTGTAGACTAACCGTCTCACGGGTCCTGCATTCAAAACCCAAATGAGACATAGGGATTTCTGTTTGGTTCGGATCATTTCCTATCTCCATATAATCTGGTTTGTGAATGTGAGTAAAACCAGTTAAAAATCAACATCATCGAGTCAACTACATTTAGAGTTGTTACAAAGGTAAGGCAGCCGGAGTAGTTTCGACAGGAGTGGCCTAGGTTGTTAAGACATGTACTTGTAACCAGGAGCTCAGCGGTTCAAAACCCCTCAGGATTGTCCTTCATGACTGAGCTTTTTCCAATTTTTTCTCCGTAATTATAACTGGCAAATGCGTTAGCCTAGACCTGGAACATTTCCTTCTCAAATTCCCTTTCCCAGTTATTAATTCCTACCTTATCATTAGGGACTGTTGTGAGCTCCTATTAAAAAAACTGAGTGCGCATTCTTCTATAAACTACTCTTACGAGAGCCTATTCGTCTTAAATAACACATTTTGCGTAGGTACCTACATATTAAAACAATACAGTAGGCTAAAACAATCAAGACTGTTTAAAATGAATTACTATAATGGTTTTGAAATTCCATGCTCTTTGCAAGTCCGCAAGTAAAAAATTAATAGCGACTTACGACTTGAAAAAAGTATTTCAAAATTCAAATCAATAACGAAGAATATCTCGGAAGTAGTTAATGCTGTATACTGTTTACCAATTACACATACTCCATTCAGGGAAAAGGCGATTTCAGAGGCTATTAGCTCAAAATTAAAATTTCCTTTTTAATTAAAATAACTTCAACATTGATATTTTAATCAAAATAATTGAGGAAAAGGAAATAATGCAGCATTCTTTATGTAAAGAGTAGCTTTAGTTGGGAGAAATTTTCTTGAAAATCCTCTTATTGCGTTTTTGGAAGGCGCTGAACTTAAATATAAAATTTGGCATTTAACAACTTTTTCTTTTTGAATTATGCCGGACATAGCCACAAAGTATCACAGGAGTACACTCGGACCTTTTACTTGCAGAAGACTTGAATTTCCATTGAATAATACATTTTCTCTGTAAGTTTTACTGGCTAGATCTAAACTGATCGCCTTGTAAGCCCAGAGTAAGAAGATTCATTTTAGCTAAGGAAGGGAATCTTTTTGATTGGAATGGTTGCTTCCCCTCCTCAAATGCTTGAAGCATTAAACACTTTAACATACATTAAAATGCAAAGTAACTTGCTTTGAAGTTTGATCGGTCTAATCCTCTTGTTTCAGTGTTAACTTTTGATTCAAGTACTTCGATTGTGCGTACCGTAATTCTCTCTAGTTTAAGCATATCAACGCGGACTGTAAACTAAAGTCCCAAATGTATTGTAGTGAGTCAGTTAAATTTACGTCGGTGCTATTTTAAATAAAAATACTTTATTTGTTAACGAGGCTGTCAATTACCAGGATCATATCGACACCTCAGGTTAGAACCAGCGATCTTGGGATCACTAGACCAGCACCTAATCAGCTGATTCACCCAGACATACTTGAAATTCTTCTTTACAAACATACGTTTTTCACAAAAATCTTAATACTGTTACCCTGAAATTCGTAAGATACATTATTTAATACCAGAAGTCATTTACGTGTAATAGATTTTAAAAAATCGAGAACTTTATTGTACACCTTCAAGACTAAGTACCAGATTATTTACTTCAAAAAGAGCAGTTGAAAGTTGAATCTCTATAGTTAGTAATGCAGTTCAGTTAGCCCGCCTCTGTAGCGTGGTGGTAAGTTCTATGGACTGTGACAAATTTTGTGAAGAATATTTTGACTAAATGAGAAGTGGTTTATTGCCGCCATTTGCATGAGGTGTCGCGTAGGTAGCGGAAAGTGAATAATTGCAGGGTAGCACGCACGAACGAACGGATGTCCAGGGTGGCCTGTGGAAAAGGTAATATTAGAGGATGTGTTTACGTATGCATGCCGCCAGTACAATTTCCAAATGACAGCGGGCGCTAGCATTGGAATCGCGGGGCGTGGCAGGGATGACGGAATTCGAAAAGGAAAATAACTTTGGGGGAATCCAATATCCCGTTTGCGTGGCAACGCGTCTCAGACACCGGGGGAGGTGTGGGGTAAGGCGTGAGCATAGAGTTATTTATCCTCAGGAACTAATTTCATCTCGGCCCGAAGTCCTACGTGGATACACACACCACCATCAGAACTCCTCGGGAACATCTTCCTTCCTGGCTCCTCTTATTATTTATACCTACGTTTATTTGCACAAGTGGGTGTCTTATCTTCAAGCCCTTCTTGTCATCTCACTATACATTAACACACTTTTCAACATAGATTACTCTTACTTAATACTTAGGAAATTTAGGAGTAAGATAGATCATTGTCGCCAACCCTTTTTAACATATACAACACTTAAGGAATGGCAAACCCAACTGAGAAGTAATTTTAAACTTAATTCTACTACTTTTAATACAATCTTATTTACTAATAATCAAGTAATCCTTGAATCCAATTAACAACACATCAACTGGAAAAAATAATGATTGACTACAATTTAAATATTTCAACACAAAAAAGCTACGGCTTTTCCAGCAAAAAATCAGATAAGATCAAAAATAATTATTAAAGGTAAAACAACAGAACAAGTACATTTTAATTACTTGATTTGATATAACATTTTATCATAATAGAGATGTGAAACAAAACTTATATAACTTTCAGAATATATGTGTAACGCTTAAACGAACTCTGAAAAATAAAGTTTGAAATGAAACTATGTTGAAGTTTTATAAAGTGATGGCCATACCAATATTGGCATATGGTTTAGAAAATTGGGCAATGAACAGAAGGGATAAAAGTATGGTGGAAACAGTAGAAATGAAGTTTTTAAGAAGTATTTCTGGACTTACCCGTTTGGATCATATAAGGAATGACACAATTTGAGCACAACTAAAATATATAACTTAAATATTAAAATATCTATACACCAACAAAATTGGGCAGATCACATAACAAAGATGTCAAATAATGGAATAACTAAAACAGTTGTAGGATATAAACCTAAAGGAATCGTTAAGTTGGAAGACCCAAATGTCACTGGAAAGATGATCATCTGTGGGCCGAAATAGGCCAGCCTGGCCCATCTTAGTATCGATGATGATGATGATTATTTCTTAGCTTTCACTTGACGGTGCACCATATATCATTGTTTTGTAGCTTATGCCTCACACACGTCAACATTACAAATATAAAATTCAATAAACTGTTCACGAATTTGGTTATTTTGTCTTGGAGACAATAAAAACTATGGATAGATAAACTAGGTAGAATACAATCGGAGGAGTTTTCACATTGAACCTATGATCAGGCACTTGCGAACCGAGCGAGATGGCTCCGTGGTAACGCGCGAGGCTCGCATTCGTGGGTTCGACTCCCGTGGCCCACCTTCCTGACCCATGGGTTTTTTTCGGGAGTTTTCCCGGAACACCAGGAAAATGCTCCGAAGCATTAGTACATCCCCTGAATTTTCCATCCCCCCATTTCTTTCAGATCCCTTTCAATCGAGTCTTCCAGGTTGGAAGTGTTGGCGATGGACGAGTTACTGCTGCCGTGTGGGGGATTTGCGCACTGTAACTGCTGTTCTCGGGTGGGTGGCCTTGTAGTTCCCCGGCGGGTCGCGGCGGAGGGGACTGCTGTCGAAACTCACAAAAACATGATTTTTGATCTTGTTTTATTAGATTCCTCTAGAAATCGGAAGCGTTTAACTTTCAACCTTCTCGAAACAGAGAGGATATATAAGGGGCCACTTAAGCTATCGAACACTGGTGTCTTCAAAACATATGGAAGTTTCTCTAAGTATACTACAGTTGAGACCGAAGACTGATAGTGATCACGATTAATTTTATTTTGGTCTGAAAAGTACAATTTTTATTTTGACCACAGTGACCAACCTCATGACCACAGTTTTTGGTGATCATTATGTTTGAATTTCTCAGTAAATTACTTAATTTGATACCTACCAGTGCTACCAATACTACCAGTACTCCAACCATTTACTACGCCATTTATATGCTGTACCAAAACTGCCGAACCGTAATTCTGGTAGAGCACAAGTCTAGACTTACTACATTATAGATTGATTTACTAGTTATTGAAATTATTTATCGAAACTATTTATTTATCTTACTAACATTTCCTTAATTAGTTACACCTTCCTGTCTATAATTAGGGTATCAAGGCATAGGGAACTACAACAGTATTTCTAAAAATCTGATGTGTTGCACTCACATGACTTTCTCTACTCTTGTACTAACCATTCTTACAAACTCTTTTTCCTATATCTTCTTCATATTAGTCGAGATAAATATTTGTAGAAATTACCTGCGTTTGGTGCTTTCCTTGTAGGTGTAAGGGGAATATGGAAATACAGCAGTGTTTGAACGATATTCATATGCTTTAAAACTGGTCGCTAAATGAAGACTTTGAAATTTCGTTATCTTTACACGACCAAGAGATAAAAAAGTTAAATAACGACCTGCATTTGAGAAAAGTTTAAGTGTTGCAAAACTCACACAAATAACAAGGAATATCTCCGAGATGGTTCACCCCACAAAAAAATGCATATAGACATACCTTGCATACTTTACCGAGACATATTTGTATGTTAAGAACGACCACCTACCACCTAGGTTGCCCGGATTCGATTCCAGTGATCTGCATGTGGTATTTGTGGTGGACGAAGCGGCGGATTTTCTCCAGGTTCTCCGCCATTCATTCCACCAATTACTCCATCATCACCTTTCCATCCATCGATTTCGTCTGCATTTTATATCATCCTCTTCCTCACTATCGTACCTGATGCTGAACTGACTACCCGCTTCCAGGTCTTCATTCTGTCTGGTTTACAGTATCCTCTGCTCCCCAACAGGCGTCCGACCTTAGGGGATGTAAGTCTGACATAAGGGAAGGGTAATCAGATAAAGAAAAACAGCTTTGATCTATCTCTTACGGTTTACTAGTTGTGCAAAACTCATCAAAAGTGAACCGAACTACATGGGCTATAGCCAGAAAATTCAAAATATACACTTCATTTGCCATCCAAATATCTCCAATGTATGGCATTTTGATCCAAATCGTTAGAGCCATTCTTGGAAAAATCAAAATTTTGGAAAAATTTTCCATGTAAAAGGCAGTTTAGGGTGGAGGAATTTTCTTCAAACTCTTCGTGTCGCATCCTTGAAAGATATTAAACTTAAATACCAACTTTGGTTTTCAACCGACTTTTCGTTTTTGAGTTATACTGCTCACACGCACACAGGGACCTTTTTCTAAACCTGCATTTGTTACTATTCAGCGGATCTCAAAATATACATTTCCCGTGAAATTACGACATTGAATTTTTCGGTCAAGTACAACACTACCCCTGCTTACTATACGTAGAAGAGAAAGTAAAATCCGGCTTGCGTAAAATTGGCGCTTACAACGTTATTCGAGGAAGCTGTTCGTTAAGTTAGGAGAGCCGGGCCACAGCACAGATTATTTTTTGCAGAGCCTTTATGTCTCTCTCCATGGCGTCTAATAAGGAGGTAGGATCGTATGCTCTTGTTGCACGCAAGTATCGCTAGTTGAAGCGGGTCATGCAGAGTACAGCAAGAAACCGACCTGGGCCATGTAACCAGAGATTCCATGCATATTAATTAGTTCCTCTACATTCTCCTCTTCTCTCCATCTACCATGTCCTTCGTTTCTCCACTATCCGCAAAACTTCGTCCTCGTCCTGCTCCTGCAGTGCAGAAAACTACCTGCAGAACATGTGAATCCTGCACTCACATTTACTACTTTGAAAAAAACTGCTCACCTCGGAAAATTCAGTTTCACTTTTAGTGCTGTGCGTATTTGAAGACCCATATCTCCACTACTAAACGTCATAAAAAGTTATTTTTATGATTTGTGTTTTGTTACTTTCATTTTACATTGACATTTAACAATGAAATAAAGATATTTAGATCATAAATGTATCAATTTATTTCAGTAATATTATAGTTATTCCTTTTTTTTTTTTTCTTTTTCAAACATCAAAAACGACCGAATTTAGTCTAATGTAACTCCATCATCATCCACACGTATCAACGCATTGGTTATTTTACGTGGACCCTCCCCATCCCTTACTACAGGCACATTTGATTGCAGTATCTGGCACTAAACTCACGACGTTCTGCTTTGAATGAATTGCCAGTCCATTTGTCTGGTCTTTAACTATAATGTCCATTCAAATTACTTCCTTTAAGGTGAATTCAGAATTAAAATATCCATTACGTGATAAGTTCAGGTGCTTCAACTGTAACTTCTCCATTTCAGAATGTAATTTTCCTGCGTGTTGAAGTTTTTAGCCAAAAACCTATATCACTTTATTACATTTACATTTTGTTGAATAAATGTAGCTACAAAAGTTGTTTTAAAACTCATTTGGAAAACATAGTGACAAGTGCAGTTAATTTTTCAGTCACTTTATTTCCCTTCTAAAACTGAATCACAAAACTACACTGTTGCATATTTTATCATAAATACAAGTTACAATTCGGCTAAACCTGACTTAGCCACCCGCAATACAGTTCCAGGAAAGGAAGGTGGCTCTAGTAATCCTCTCAAGCGCCAGCGGGAATCTTTCCAGGGCTCAGGCACCTCACTAGCCCCACAGAATCGAACCCGAAACTCCCTGAACGCGAACATCACACATTCCCACGGAGCCATCATGTACAACATTGCATATGAAGATAAAGCAATAAAATTCTCCATAACCGAGCATTTTAGAGAACCTAAAACAATGTTTATGGCCCCATATGCCAGCAGGCAACGGCCATCTCATCAACGTTCCCTGACACTCACCGTATCATAAGATTGTAAATTACATATTAAATTTCAGACACATTCTTTTTCTTTTCTTCAACACGGCTTAGAACATTTAGCCTGTTCCGGCTCCAAAATCTTACTCGATCCCTTTTCCTCAGTCGTGCTATGCTCCTTTGTCTTTGATAGTTAGTTGCTATTTTGGGAATTCTACTTTCTTCCATTCTATTTAAGTGCTGTTTCCAATCGGTTCTTTATTCTATTATTGTTTTGTTTAATTATACTTTTAATTGTTGTCGTATTTGATCGTTGTTTTATTTTTTGTGTAGTCTTGTATATCGTCTTCCGTTTCTGCTCTTTGTACATTTATTTCATGTTGTGCCATCATTATCCATGTTTCTGAGCCATATGTTGAAACTTTGATAGCCATTTTTTGTGTATTTTTATTACGGAATCGTTCCTTCATGCTTTAAGGATATCTTTATTGTGCCTGTAACGCAGCTGAATTTACTTATTTACTTATTTTTTCAATGTCTGTTTCTGTTCTGTTATTTCGCAACCGAGGCAATTAAATGTTGAGACTTGTATTATGTTATTTTCTAAGACTATTTTAGATAGAACTGGATGGGTGCCTTTAAATGTCATTGTTTCTGTTTTATTTATAGAAGGCACATTGTTTCTCAGACTGAATGAACCACATGCATAAAATGTACATTTTGTTTTATTACAGGAAAAGCTCCAAGGAATAGTATACACTTAATTTTGTATGTAAAAAGAGTAAGCCAATTCTATGAAGGTTATACTTCCATGCCACAGTATTAGCTGTCGATAAAATAATCGATTTGCTAGTAATCGGGTGCTTCCGCTCCTGTTCGGCCATTCTCGTCACGGCCTTCGTCATTCTAATTTATAACCCACCGCGACAGATTATAGAAGGCGGCTAAGTCAAGCAATCAACATAACCTGCATATAAAATGTGCGAGCAATATACAAGGAGAACAAAATACCTTCTCGGAGCGGTGGTTCCACTGCTGGTCACCCAAGGGTCGATGCCTGACTAAGCTGCTATATTTCGCTCCCAGGTAGATTCCAATATTCCATCAGTGGTCCTTGATCTCCAATCCTTGATCAGTCCAACAAGGATTTAATGGGAAGTAGGTATCGGCGCGATACAAAGGACGGTCGGGGCTAAGCTACGCAAACAAAGGCGCTCTAGGTCACGCTGCCTCGCTGAACTGTGTGCGTGTGTATGTGACTAATAACAATGAGCCCGGCGCTTTACAAATGATTGCTGGAGTCTTCGAGAGCTATTCGATGGCCAGCGTCTTTGTAGAAGTTCTAGAAAGGACCATGTGATGCCATCCCCCGCTATATTAGGAGACGAGCCAACGAGTTAGAGGATTTACAATTACATATATAAGTCGGTCAGTGTTACAGTAAATGTGAGACAGCGTGTGCGCGCCTGTGTGTAGTACCGTCGTCGTGAAAGATACGTCGCGTCAAAGGGAAGAAGTTGTAATGAGTGCTGAGCGATTGTATCGTCGGAGAGTTTGAGAGACAGCGAAAGTGAAGACAGACACTGAAAGGCCTGAGTCAAGGTTACGAGAAGGAAACAGTTGTGAGTTGTAATATCACTGTAGACTGTGTTAACATTTTGGAAGAAAATAAGGTGAGAAAAACTAATTGCACTGGATTTTGTCGTCAAATTCTTACACTATATTGCTCCCATATCGAGTCTGTTGATTGAATAGATATATTTGCTTGAAATTCTGAGAATCTCTGAGCCGTTTTATTCCCTCAAAGATCTTTCTAGTCCGAACTTGCAGAAATTCAGCCACTTTGGTTCATTGTGGACATGTGCAAAACAGAGTTTCCAGCTTTTTGATAGAGAAAATCCCCCTATAGGCCTTCAAAGTCCCTCAAAAACAAAATAATTTCCCTTCTACTCATAAAACCTAACATTTCTTGACTTGCTTTTATATAAGAGTGTAATGCCGGGATTACGATTAACTTAACGTAACGTGACGTAACGTAAGAGTTTGGCAACGCCAAGCTTTTCCTTCACGCTACGTCAAGTTTGTAGGTCACATGACTAATTTGAACCAATCGGCGAGTGGTGCCATGCAGGAATAAATTGTGCTTCTCTATGTAACAATTTGCATCAAAAGTCCTTCTCAGTTTCCTTTGCTTAGCTTTTAAAGTAGATTGTGGTCATCTCCACCGTTTAAAAATGTTTTCGCTCCATATTTTCGATTTTATGCACGTGGCTCATTAACAGAGTATAGAGTAGCAGATAGGGGAGGAATACAGGTCACTACCACACTGTTCCAGTCCCGCAATTCCTTGCTTTTATTTACATAATGTGACATGTACATTACAATCGTACTAATATCATATTTGCAGCGCTGACCTAAAACGCAATAATTGAATTTCTATCAACAAAACTTTAAATACAACGAAAAGGTCGTGAACTATGTTTAACCAGTCACAACTTTGATTTTCACTACATTTGCTTTAAAGCTTTTAGTGCTTCAAATGACACTCAATATTTTCTTTGTTAAACTGTGAGATTTCTATGGGAATAACTCTTATTTATAGTTTGTTCGATTAACTCCAATCCAACTTGTTCAAAGTTGCACCTATGAACCTATCGCTAGCACACATCGTATTCCACCATGCAGCACCATCCGAGGTATTTTGTAAATTATGCTTGTGAGATATTGGTGGGTAAGCAAATATATACAGGGTTATCCATATATTATCTCCCCGTAGCTGAGGGGGGTCCCAGCTGGTCGATAAGCTATCGCTATTTTTCGCCTGCCGGTTAATTCGCATTACTGAGGAAATACCCCGCACTGCCAGTAGACCGTTTGTGCCACTATCACTACACCAGGGAGGAAGGATCGAGGGAAGAGACCCAAGAGCACTAGATCCGGATGGCAACGGACGTAACAAAAGACGGGGTCTTTAACAGTTACAGTACGAATACATTTGAAGCCTCCTGCTTGACCTACACAAGTCCGTCACCCCGGTGGTCCCCACCAACGGTCTACCACACCACAGAGGCGGATAGGCCCAGAACGACATAAGGGAGAAAACATTGACAAAAAAGCATAGCCACCGTCCAGCCGCAACCCACAAGACACCGACGTCTGGATCAGGCCTGAAATTGATGAGAGGAGAATGATGGGACAGGGAATTGGAGGTGAGGAAAGCTTTTTTTTGAAGAAGCATCTACGAAATGTCTCGGACACCGTCATACGCCAAGACGTTGAAACACAATTAGAAAATGAAAAGGAATCAGGATGAGAGGGAAACAATGGATGACATTCGCCCACTGACCAGAAAAAAACAAAAAACTAAGTTCAGAGAGGGCAGTATACGAGAATCGAACCCAGGACCTTAGTGTTACTGCGAACACTAGCTGGGTATCATTACAACAACGTGACACCAAATTATTGGTGCACAAAAGTGTACAAAATATTTGTATTATTTTTATGTTCCCTGAGAGCTGCGTTAAGAGTTAAATAATCTTCAATTAGTGGATTATTCATAATCTACTTGTTCAAATACATGGCCACCTTGGCGACTGCTTTGAGTACCTCTCAGTATCAGAATGGAGAGACTTAAACTTGTATTGATATTGAATCAGATACAAGACTACTTCTTCTACTTCTACAATCGTGAATTAGGCCAATGCCTGTTCCGGTCTCACGTCGATCCAGCGTTTCCGACGTCGCCCTATTGGCCTTCGTCCTGTTGGTTTATATCCCATTATTTGTTTGGGTATTCTCTCTGGAGTCATTCTTTCTAAGTGTTGAAGCAAACTTTCTCTGTATTCCATTAATTTTGTTAAAACAGAATCAATGTTTAATTCATTTCTAAATCGGTGTTCTCTTATACATCTTTTGACAGATCTTAGGTTTCACATTTTTGTTGCTTGTATTTTACTTAAGTATTTACTTCTTGATGCCCGTGTCTCGCTGCCGTATAGCAAGACAGTGCCACGACAGTAAACATTTACTTGTGTCTCTCTGTTTGTTTTGCCTTTAAATGTTCTTATAATTTTGCTGTTTATTGCATGAAACTTGCTAATTTTCTGATTTATATCTTGATTTCCGTGATACTTTCGAGTAAGATATTAAAAAACTTATTCTTTCTTTTAAAATTTCTGGATTTTCTGGCCCGTAGCAGAGAACAGCACTACCTTAGTGACCCCACACTGACCCTCAGAATATCACATACGTAGCAACCTCTATTGCGTTTATGTATGCGGGAAACACAAAACTACAAAGGACATCCATCTGATATGGTAGGTGTTAGAGATATGAGTAGACAAACTCTTAGCTGAAAAACAACTTCTACCATTTTTATTTGTGGTGCATGGTTGCATACATAACATTGGTCGACTATCTGATTGCCAATATATCAGTACTGCTTTATCATTTATATCTGGAATTAGCATGGAGAGGCACAGTAAAGCGGAAGGTCAGGAATGTTGACATCAAAAACTACCTGCCAGTCCTACCCTACTGCCAGACAGTGCAGATGTATTCCATAATGTTCAATTATCTCCTTTACCATTCACGATAGATGAATTCATTATTCGATTTTTTGTTCGGCATATTTGAATCTACATACCATTATGGAAATCTGTGCAGCCATACCTCTATCCTAGTAACATCGCAATGTTGCAATTTCTTTTGTTTGAATAATCATGAAAGCCCGAATGCCTCAAGGATTTTCTCAATGAAACGCCCCAAGTTTTGATAAGCTAGTTAAATGTTGGCACTTAATCTTTATTGTGAATGTATTCCACTGTTAATCTCAATGTACACATACTAAATTACCTCCTTGCATTCTTCTTTTCAATCTGTACCACTGCCTACTGCAGAATGATGCAATTGACTGGGAGTGTCATATATATTAATGTGCATGACTAACGAAGTCGTTATCTATTGCAGAATCTTCTGACGAGGAGGTGGGTCATTCATTTAGTGTGGAACTAATTTAAAGGATTGGCGTATCCAACATCATTACCTGTCTGAGTAATATACTTTGTAGTCTTCTATTTTATATACGAAGGCTAATTCTTTTTTCAGCATCCTATAGGATATGAAATCAAAACCAATGTGAACAGAAACAATATTTATTGGCAAAAGTTCACCCATCCATAATCTTCTTTTCAACATAATCATGAAGACAAAATCTTTGTCATGCGCGTGCACCAGCATGTTTCTTGAGTCAGATCTGTTCGGTGTCCTTAAGATTATTGAGGTGTAACCGCTATCCTCGCCAAACAGTATTTCATATATGGGAAATATAGAAGTAACTTGGTGCTAGGTATGGGCTGTAGGGAGGGTGCTCACATACTTTCCTTCCTGATCGTCTTAATTATGGACATTTGCTCCACCATTTTAAATTTCCTGCACCATGCCATCACTCATAAATTATGCCCCTTCTGTAGAAACATAATATTGCATTGGACGGAGGACCCTATGGTAATGGACACCTTTAAGTGACATAGCCAAGCTTTAATTGATCATTTCACCTTGGTAGTGATGCTGATAATGGTGAAAAGACAGCCAATCCACCATACGATCCCTCATCACCTATCATAGCTTAGCCCATCCGCAGGCGCCATCGGAGGTTGAAAAAATAGTCCTGGTATTAAAACTCATATAAGTCTAGCACTAAAAAATTAAAAAATTAAAATGGATACTACAACCTTTAAGAGCATCACAATCACGGCAAGTTTAAGGCTGGTTCAAAATAGCCCGGTAACGAGAACGGGAATATCATCTCGTTGACCATATCGATAACAAAGTAGAAAATTGAATTTGCCCACTGGACATAATCTGTAACTGCGAATGATATTTTTGCCCCCACTTCCAATTTATCCAAAACAATGCTGGTTAGCCAATGTCAGAATTGAAAAAGTTAAGAAGATCTAAATGCAGACCTATTGCTACTTCCAATAGCTCTAGTCATACCAAGCTTCATTCGTTTTTAATAGCGTTCTTTGTTAATTTCTACCGATCTTTGCCGTTATTTGTAGTTTTTACTAGATTTTTACGGGATTGTTAGATTTGTGTTGCATATATACACACACTAAAGAACCAATGCTTAATAATCTGAAGGAGTAAGAACGCAAATTTTCTGCAATTTCTTCCAACTTCTTTTTGTCAGCTTGCGACTGAATAGAGCTCTAGCGATTATTTCATGTCACGGCCGCTTTGAACAATGTTTATACACGTGTACAGTATGAATGTAATATGCCGTGTCTGGATAAACGAAAACGAGGACGTTAAAACTTGACAAAGACTTCTTTCTTGCTAAAACACGATAGAAGACGTTGTAATGGCTATATGGTGTACTAGTAGTGAGCATCTTTTGTACTTGCATCAACTTTCTCAACAAAGACTATGTCTTTTCTCTTTTTAAGGTTGGAAATAACTTTTACTTTTCAAAATTCATGTACTCATGCTTCGCAAACTATTTGACAGACTTTAATACAAGTTAAGACAGGTTGCGTAATGTCGGCAACACCTACAACCTCGATTTAAAGAGGTCTTTTGTGCATACACCCCCAGGAGGAACGGACGAGATGAAGGAGCCTTAGGTGACGCATGGGTTGTAGGACCGGCCGGCGCAGACGTCAAAGACAGATACCTAACATTTACAGGCTTGACCATTCGATTAAGAGGGCGCTTAACAGCACCTCGCTCATGCTATTCGAGGTTGGTTCATAGGCTCCCCTCTAGCAGAAGCTTGACTCAGCAGTGGAAGCTCAAAGGGCCACCCTCTGACGGCGGCGAGAAGTTCCAAATCACAAGGCCTTGCGTCATCTGATCACCATTGACCGACGCACAGCCTTGGAGTCAAAATATGAAGTGAAAGAGGGGGTGACATGAGATGAAATGGGAGAGATTACTCGTGATAGAAGCCATCACCCCAGTATTACCCTTGTCGATCAGGAAAAACACGGAGAAACCCACAGAGTGGGTGGCCACCAGGAATCGAACCCCGCACTCTCCGAATACAAGGCTCTCACATTAAGGCTGGTTCAAAACCACCGGCAACGGTAACGATAACCAGAACGGGGAAGTTGGAATAGTATTCAAATGGGAGTGTACCCAACCGACGATAAGCTTTCCTGGGTCCCGGGAACGGGAAAGAAGACTTCACCACGTGTGAACTACCTGTTATCGAGCACGGCATATCAGATTTATATTGTGCGCATTAGACTTTTCACTGTGGAATATTCAAGGCGAGCGACAGTCAAATCTTTTAAAGCTTTCAAATTTCGTTCTCTTAGCACGACTAATATTTAAAAAATGAATAACGATCTTCTATTTGACGAAAGTATTCCAAAAGTCACACAAATAATACCTCAGAAATAGTTCACTCTATAAAAACTTTATTTGCACATAAATTCTGTTTTAGCAAGATCTACATTTTTATAGTAAGACCTTGTCTATTTCTTACTGTTTACCAGTTATGCGAAACTCATCCAGAGTAAACAGGACTACATAGGCTATAGCCAGAAAATTCAAGATATGCATTTCATTTGTGATACAGATGTCTTAAACATGTGGCATTTTAATCAAAATCGTTAGAGACATTTTTGAAAAAATCAAAATGTTGAAAAGTTTTCCATGTAAAGGGTAGTTTAGGGTGGATGAATTTTATTGAAAATCTTTGTGTCGCATACTTAAAAGACATTAAACTTCAGTACCAATTTTGGTCCAAAGACTGACAGACAGACAAACGTACGTGCGCACCTTTTTCTAAAATGCCCTTTTTTTTTTTAAATTCTGGGAGGCTCGAAGCATATATTTCCGGTTAAATCTCGACGTCAAATTTTTGGATGGAATACAATACTTCCTCTACTTGCTATACATAGTAGAGAAGGTAAAAAGTGAATTTTTGGCTGCGCAAGTTGCAGGGGATTCTGCAGTGGATTATGTTTGCTAAAAAGGGGATACTTCATTCCACACTGGAGTGCTGGGGAGCCATCTTCCCCAACCGAGAGAGGAGCGATATTTCCGTAAATTCTACACTCATTACAAAGTTCCTCCTCCTACCGGCACTTGGTTCTGCCCTCATTTGGATTTTAATTCAGCTTCTCTCTCTCCCTCTCTCTCATTTCCTTGCTGCTCGTTCGCCTCCGCTTCTGGTGGTAATGAGTTAAGTTGGAGTAGGCAGTGCGGCCCACAGTGCTACAAGGGGCTATCTGCATTACTTAGATCAATAGTGTCAACCCTACACCACTTACCTACCTATGTCATAATTAAGGAAATAGCTACCTATATGTTAAAACTCTCATATAAACCATTGCAGTTTTTATCTAAATGTTTCCAAAATACTGCTATATAACAATTGTAAGTGTGTTCTACCTTCTATGTAGGTATCTGTAATATATTTTCAGAAAACAAAATATTTCGCGCTAGAGGAAGTGCTAAACTTAAGGTCATATGAACACTGGTCAATGCTCGCACTGGGCACTATTGAATAAGAGAATAACCTGATATAGTACCTTAACAATAATCTAAGATGGACAATTTTGATATACTAAATTTGGCAATTTTATTTCAAAAATTAATAGCGTTAGCAAACGAAGTAATTGTATTTGAATATTTAATTAGAAATTGTCCAGATGCACTTCTTAATATCTAAACGCTCTGGGCTGTGGTTGTTTTATTTTAATTTATTATCCATTAACTGGATAACTTATTGGGCAATAAATAAATGAATTGAATCTCAAATGAGCCCAGGGTCCATAGAACCTGAAGTTACTGACATTCGTGTTCTACGAGCAAGGAAAAATCCCAGAGGAGAGCATTATCTGGTTAATTCATCCTAAGTGAGGTTTGATTTCGGGACCTCTTGAACGTGAAATAGAGGTGCTAACATACACCACAGAGGCGGACAGCTATGGAGAACGTGTGTTTTGCATGCGTTATACTATCCTTTATGGAAACATAAATAACTTCATGATGGGAGGATGCAGTGTGATATAGGTTTATATGATGAATCAGTCCCATGACAAAAGACAACTGTTCACAACATTCCTCGGCTAACACCTTAGTTCAAACCTAACTTTTGTTTATTTTTTGGCGGGGAGGGTAGTGTTTAACGCCGACTTTTACTACATACGGCACCGCAGGCGGTGACACTGATGATACATGGAATGAAGATGGAGCACCGGTGGAATGAGATGGCGGGGGAAACCGGAGAACCCGGAGGAAACCCGCCCCAGCGCTGCTTCGTCCACCAGAAATTCCACATGCGGTTGCCTGGGATCGAACCCGGGCCGCTTTGATGAGAAGGGAATGGTCTAACCACTCGGCTACCCTAAGTTTCGTGATTGAAATAGTTCGTAGTAGTGGACTTTTAGGATCACTTAATGTATCTTAAGCTCTTAGACATAAGTATTCCTTAAGTATACAATGATTTCTTTTTCACGGTGGGGGTATTCCACATTTAACATTAAAGTCATATAGGTGGCTTTTCCTTTAGAAAAATTACTCATTGGCAGCAATATTCACTCGTTTACTACTGTTCATTAGATTCACGCCCATTTACTCTTTCAATCATACTCTCAGAATCTCGGGAGAATATGGAGTAATCCTGGTTAAAGGCCAATTTTCATCTAATCGAACCTGGGAATCGAACCTAGAACCTCTGTATTTGCTAGCTAACCACAGTCCACAGAGGCAGTGAGCTATTATTCTTGTTCCTTAAATCCTTTAATGTTCACTGGATTTATTCAGCAGTCACAGAAAGGGCAGTAACTCTTTTGTTTCTAAACCTTTCCGTATGAAATAAACATAGCTTATATTGGAGTTAGGATTAGACCCCCTCATACGAATAATCATTCCTATGTGTGTAAAACATCGTGAAGCAAAGATGCAAAATACACTGACCATCCCACTTGCGTAGTAAGAGAAGTGGTGTTTGTATTATTTATTATAATTAAATAAAGACAATTTTAGTAATTATGTTTTGTACATCAGAATATATTGAAATGAATTTTTCTTCTGTTTTTCTTGTTCTTTTTAGTTATCCTGTCGCAAATATTAAAAAATGGGGGTCAGTGTTCCACCTGCTGTGAGTGTAATAAGTAGAATGTGTTATGTATGTGGCTGACTCAAAGTTCTGATAACACTTCTGCTCTTTTCCTTCCCCACAACTTCTTCTTTTTCTCCTCTCTGGCATAAGGAGTGTCACGACGTTTTACAGAAACTGTGTAGATGTTCGTACTCTGTATTTAAGTTTGTTCTTAGAAATGAAATTCTTATAACGTCAGATCTAATTAAGCTCTCCATGTTTAGCATGTTTTGATGCTATTTTCTTTTTCATACCATTCTTCAATACAAAAATGTATCACAAGTAATATAATAAGAGGTCTGATCTTGATATTTGCGAAGGTGAAGCCACCCAATGACGTTTATCTGGATACATGTTACAAATAAAACATGAATTTAAATACTATATCGCAAACATTTGACCATAAAATGTTAAATTCCATAAAAACATAACCTAAAATGTATTAATTACAATTAATCCAGCTCTACTGAATACTGCCAACTAAGAAAAATGAAATCCAGAAATTACATATATTTCGATTTTCTCTTGTAACAGAAAACCAGTTGATAATCTCAAATAAATCTCACTTTAGTTTTCACATTAACAAATAACCTTTCTTCTGTAAAAATACGTTAATTATTGATTGTAATCGATTGTAATTTTAATTAATTCTTTTTAAGCGATTTATGGGAATACAGTTGACGACACTGGCAAAAGAAAATACTGATCTAATGATAAATGATACAAAACAAAAGAATGGCCAGGTAGCAAATCGTGTGTTATAAATTGAAATAGTTAACAAGCTTTTTACGACAAACTTTAATATTTTATAAATTCTCAACTTCTGAGTTCTTAAATCTTTTAGCCTTTTCAATAGTTGTTCAGTTAAAGTATTAGCGATATATAATTATGATAATTTAAATACCTTAGTATCGAGAAGTAACCTACTTTTCACCATCCCTGAAAACCACTGCTGCATAACGTGTGTTTGCAGTTTCATGTAAAAGCTCAGAAATAGAGCTGTAAAATATAATGTGAGAAGAAAAAGCTCAAAAAGAATTAAAAAATATCGACCAAGAAAAATCAGAATGCATTAAAGATAACGAACATGAGAATTGTTAATATCTAAGCAGTGCAGTCTAAAACTAAAACAGAAGAAAAACAACAAACTTTGTCTCTCTCCATTGCCGAAACCTAGCTCGTGAAGTTATAAAAACCGGAAATTTTCACATTGAAAGAGATACAGCACCAAATTAAAATTTGATGAAGTTAAGTAGCACTTTAAAAGGCGATATATCGATTAAAGTGTTATCATATCTAGCAGTGATATTGATTAGCATCCCAGTGTCAATCTAAGTAGAGGCAACACTTTGCCCCTGTGTCTTGTGCGGCGATGCAACATCAGCGCATGCGCACTGCACTTCTAGTGGGGGAGGCGCAAAGAGGCACAGCCTCCGCCATCCCTTACGTGCATCCGAGGGCAATTAGTTCTTCCCTCACAGGGAAATTTATGTTTTAAAGCGATCGGGCATTTATAACTCTCTTTGCCAACAAACCTTGGTTAGGGAAACTTCGATGTTTGCTCCGCGGAGTTCTTTTGTTAATACGCAAAGCATCAATTTGTGCAGGGAAAGCGTTTTCCTGCCAAAATGTTATCGTTGGGATTCGTCGTTGTTCAATTTTTTTCAATTGTTTCATTTGTATAACCCCCTTTAACTTCTTTGGTCATATCGGGAGCTTTGATTTGAGAAACAGCTGATGGTAACTGTAACTCGATCTTTATCACGTTACACAGTCACCTTTACTTCCACATTCATACTTCCAGACTCTTTGGGGGATATGGAATGTTTTACTTAAATAAAACTCCCAATCCCAGCCGCGAATTGAACCCGGAACTCAGGGTTGACACTTCAGCATTAGGTATAAGACAAAATTATGGTATTCTGCGCATCTCTGTTATTTTTAATTAAGATTCATTTTAATGTAACAAATGTTCTACAAGTATTATTCATCACAATATACATAATGATATAAAATGTATTTTAGTGCATAAAATTGTCATTTTCATTACACGCTTTTCCATCTATAAACTGTAAAATAGACTGAAAAATGATAAACTCGGAAAGCATAATCAAAATCGCCACAGTGTTTACAAAGGTAATGAAATGACTCAACAACATATTTTCAGTTTCAGAATTACGGATCAAGTAATTAAAGTATTTGCCTTAAACACCAAGCTTTTCCCAAACTCTCAAATAGAAGACATTAACCTGAAAAAATTAAAGCCGGGGGTTGTTTAAAATTTTACTCCGTAGCTGGTCTGGTAATAAATTGCAAAAACCTTCACTAAGGTTGTGAAACTTAGAACAAAGAATTATTCTGGTTATGACGAAATATCAATAAGATATTTAGATCATGCTCATCTCAAATTAGTATTTACCTTAGTTATTTATGAAATGAGAGACTAAAGACTGGACTTTTCCCTGAAAAAAATTATATACAGATCAATCTCTCTCCTGCTTATTTTTTCAAAAGTTCTTGAAAAAGTGATGTTCAACAGACTGTATAAGTATCTCGTCAGGGATACGTTTGGGTCCATTGACGACAAATAATGCGGCTTATGAGCTTAGGCATCAATTGCTGACCTTAAACTAAAAATGCACGCGATTGGAATTTTCTGTGACCTAGCAAAAACATGGTTATGTTAATACTTAATGATATTCCATCCAAAAATTCAATACCGAGTTTTACTGGAAATGTACCTATGTACCTTATGAAGTCCCCTGGGTGCGGAAAAAGCATTGAATGGAACAGATTCGTGTGTATGTGTGTGTTTGTGAACTGTATAACTCAAAAACGAAAAGTTGTTTAAACATGAAACTTGGTATTTAAGTACAGCAGCTTCCAAAAATACGACATGAAGATATTTAATAAAACCCCAACCTCAGCTATCCTTGACGTGGACATCTTTTCAAAAAATTTTATTTTCTCAAAAATGCCTTTAGCAATTTTGATTAAAATATCACATGTTTGAGAAATTTTCATGAAAAATTAAATATAGAAGTATCTTTTTTTGTTGGGGGGGGGGGGGTGGACTTGATCAATTTGAATGACTTTTGCATAACCGCTTGTTATTGGTTTGAATTTTCAAGTCGTAATTTTCTCAAACATTTTGTTTTCCACATTTGGTAATATTGAGTAAGTCGAACTGCATCAATACTAATGAATATATTTTAGGTTATTTTTATAGAATTTAACATTTTGTGATCAAATCTTTGCGATAGAGTATTTATTTTTTTTAAACAATAGGTAAAAAAGTTATGTGAGTGTAACATATCGTATTTCCTTATAATATGACATGGTGCCGGGATTTCAGTCAAAGTAGTAAATGTAGGTATCCTGTTTTACTGCAGAAAATATGCAGTGCAGTACTGCAGATTAAAGGAGTAAATTACTGGCAGAGCAGTGTGCTCTAACGCCAGAATTGCGATGAACTTTACCTAAGGGGATTTAACACAGCAGGGCTTAATGTAAACATCTAACAAATTGTATTAAATAGAGCGATTTAGGCGTGACTTAACGTGTTGTAACTTAAGAGTTTGACAATTTCCTTCATGTTTTTACGTTACAAGTTTGGATGTCATGTGACTAATTTGAACCATCGATAGAAGTAATAGCATTGAGTAATAAATTATGCCTCTTTATGTAACTATTTGCATCAACATTCTCTCTCTCTGTTCCTATTGTTTTGCTCCTAAAGAACGTTTTGACCAACTCCATACAGACATACAATATTCACCGTTTAAAAATGCTTCTTACTCCACATTTTCGTATTCTCTTTCCTTTCACTTTTAGAGAAACAAACACTGATTATAAACAGCGAGCGACTTCGAATACTCATTTCTGCTGATGAAACCAATAACCAATCAAAATTATTCCCATTATGTCGAGTTAAGTGCATCCTATGGGACCTGGTTTAACGTCAGACGTTAAGGGCACATGCAAGTTCAGCTCACTAATTACACACGAAGAATATGTTTAAGTGTACAACACATTCACCATTACAGCTATAATCATAATGTTTGCAATACTTGGGGTACAATATATGTGATAATCTAGTTTGTAGGTCCAAAGCAAAGCATGTAAATTAATACACAATATAAATAATTTTGTTATGCTGATGTTCACTTAGGTGCAGTTATTTGAAGAACCTTTGTTCTAATGAACGCTGAACGCTGAACGCTGAACCCAGAAACCAGTATTTCTTATAAAATGAATGGATTAGTTTTTTTCAAAATTCTAATTTGATAATAAAAAATTGCTGTTTATATATAATTTTACAAATTAGCTCAATTTTGTAGTACATAACATTTAGTTACTGCTCCACTCATTTTAAATTTCACATGATATTTTAGCAGCTCAGAAAATTTGAGCTTTCTTGTTCTGGACAAAATGGTTCTATATTAGATTATTATAAGTTGCGGGAAAATGCAAAAAACTAATAAACCAGAAAAGGACTCCGCAGGTGCAGCACATTATTTAAATGCAATTTTCACAACTATGAAATGTACAACTTATATATTGTATATCAATGGATACGGAAAAGAATGGAGATTTCACTAGTAAAAATAAAAAATCGTATATGTTGCACTCTTGTAATAAACATTCTTACAAACTCTTATTCCTGTACCTTCTTCGTGTTAGTTGAGATAAACATTTGCAGAAATTATCTTATTGCTTATTTCCTTGTAGGTGCAATGGGAATATTAGAATACAGTAGGCTTTGTGCGACAGTCAAACCTCAAATCTAAAGCTCTGAAATTGCATTCTTTTGCACGCTTAACATATAAAAAAATTAACAACGATGTTCCATTTCACGAAAGTTTTAACTTTTCCGAAACTGACACATATAATGACGAATATCACCGAAATGGTTCACTCTACAAAAAAAAATTATTCAGACATAAATTGGTTGTTTTAGCGACATATACATTTTTGTATAGTAAGATTTCGTCTATCTCTTACGGTTTACGAGTTATTCAAAAGTCATCCAGAGTAAACAGGACTACGTAGGCTATAACCAGAAAATTCAAAATGTAGATTTTAGTTGTTATACAAATATCTTAAACGTATGGCATAATTAAAATCCTTTGAACTATTTTTTAAGAAAATCAAAATTTTCGAAAAATTTTGCATGTAAAGGGTAGTTTAGGGTGGAGTAATTTTCTTCAAAATCTTCGTGTCGCATTCTTGAAAAACATTAAACTTAAATACCAACTTTGGTTTTTAACCGACTTTTTGTTCTTGAGTTATGATGTCCACGGAGTGACACACACACACACACACACACACACACACACACACACACACACACGGACCTTGTTCTAAAAATGCTTTTTTTATTCAGGGGGGGCTCAAAACATATATTTCCCGTGAAATCTCCACATCGAATTTTTGGATGAAACACAATATTTCCTCTACTTACAAGGAGAGAAAGTAAAACTCTGTCTTTTTTATCTTAGGAACTACAATTTGCCTTTAAGCGAGGTTAAGTAAAGTTAGTCGTAATCTCGACATTAAACCGATAAATCAATCCTCAGAATGAGTTATCGCAGCATATGAATTGTATTGTAATGATAATAACATAAAATTCTTTTACTCTACTACTAAAAGCTGCGGTGTTTTGAAGGCAAGTAAAACAGCTTTAGGATCTCCCGTTGATTAGAACATTCCACTTGAGATATCTACGTAAAGATGCCAGAGCATGGACGCTAACGACACACCTTGAGAGGGACACGAGGCACTCTAATCGATATATCGTATTTTAAAGCATTCGAGTTCCTTAATACTGTGAGATTTAAAGCCACATCTTATAACAGTCTTCGCCTGTTTGCTTTGTCAATTGATGTAGCTATTCTGCATTAACAATGCGAGATCCACACCAGGGGATGTTTGTCTGTAATTGCTGCGGTATGGATCGAAATTACACGCATCAGCCCTCTGGAGTGTGCGAGGGCTTTACAAAGCAAAGGCCTAACCCCACATTCCACATATCTCACCCTAGATAGACAGGAACCTGCAGCAATACTGGTAGCTATGTTGTACAAAGTCATCGGAGCAAACAAGATTCAAAATACCTCTGGAAAAATGTTGAGAACAAGCCAGACAAACGACTTACTCAACTCCTAAAGAAAGTTTCCTTACTAGGGAGATTTTCACAATCGAGCCATAGACAAGGTTGGCGTTTCGATTCTAATAAGACAATGGCACCTTCTTCATAGTTTCCTAGGGCCCAAATGACCTAGTTGTCGACGGGCCCCTAAACTCCATCCATCCAATTCGTAGTTTCCCCCGTTTATACCGAGCCTTTAACTGTTATGATCACGTCGGTGGCGTTTTACCCCTTGGAACATAATACTGTTGTTGTTGTAGTTTTTAACGCCCGCTTTTACTACTACGGCACCGCAGGCGGTGACGCTGATGACACGTGGAACGAAGATGGAGCACCGGTGGAATGAGATGGTGGGGGAAACCGGAGCACCCGGAGAAAACCCGCCCTGACGTCGCTTCGTCCATCACGAATACCACATGCGGGTCACTGGGATCGAACCCGGGCCGCCTAGGTGCTAGGCGAGCGCGCTAACCGCTCGGCCACGGCGCCGCCATAATACTGTTAACTCGTATACAGTCGTCATTCGAATTCCTTTTTTGCTTTCTTTTCTTTGAGTGTAAAACCCAATTGGACATAAACTCATTACAGAAAACAATTTGCAATTTGCAAAGCGACCGTTACCATGGTATTAAACTATGGCAAACAACAGGAACAGGCACGCTTCTTGTGTGGAAGCTACATTTAGATTTTATATCAACAACAATAGCAGGCACAATAATACGAACCATGTACATTTTTATTACAAGAAGAGGCATCCAACATTGGAATGACCAAATGTCTGTCTTTGCTAAAAAAGCAAACCTAACTTTTAATCCTAACCCATGCAGATGGTACAGCTAAAGAAAGGCCAATGCAATCAACGAATTCATCTATCTCGTTGAAATTCAAAGCGAGCAAGCCCAACTTAATGCATCAATAGTTGGTTGTATTCGCGCCTGGCTTTTAAAAGTTTCCTCTGTGCTCTATATGTCCTTTTTGCACGCGACAAAGCTCGAGATTACGCAGGCTCCCACAGCCATGGTTTAGGCAACATTGCGTACGCGCGCTAAGAACAACCTATATTAAGCTTAACATAGCTTGTTCCAGATTATATCGAAATGGTAGGAAATGAGGGAAAGAAAGTGGGTGATAGAACAGAAACCACCCCAGTATTCACCTTGCTAACCACGAAAAATCTTGGTAAGAGTGGTCGGCACAAGGAATCGCATCCAGAACTTCCGGTGTGTTATTGCGAAGCCATCTAGTAGCTACTTATGGTGTTGAAATAGATCTTGTTGTAATCTTAAATATTTCAATATTAAAATGTTCATGATAAATGTTGGAAAATATCTTAGCTCTCGGTACGGAGTAGAACAAATTTTAAAACATCAAGGAACATAATATATAATCTACGGTTGCGACACTATATAGATACAACAGGTCTGTTTTGTAGTATTTAACGCTCGCTTTTAGTACTGCGGCACCGCAGGAGGTGACACTGATGATAAATGGAATGAAGATGGACTACCGGTGGAATGTGATGGCGGGGGAAACCGGAGAACCCTGAGGAAACCCACCGCAGCGCCGCTTCGTCCACCACAAATCTTGCCTGGGATTGAACCCGGGCCACTTTGGTGAGAAGCAAATGATGTAACCACTCGGCTACGGCGCGGCCAACTACAGGGTGGTTTAACCCCCTATGGAGGGAATCATTTTATCATATATGCCGCTCTTCCTCTATTTAGAAAACCTTTTGTCATAACCCTTTTGCAGGCACCACAAGAAAATCGGTTCGAATGGCCATGATTGTTAGAGCGATGTGCAATGAACTGGCTCTCTATTAGGAGCACGAATCTAAACAACTGTGGTCAAATGTGTGTGAAGGATGGGAAGGGCTCAAGTAAAAGTGGTGTGATGGCACACTTCGAAGGTGATAAGGTTACACAAACAAGAATAAAAAGAAAAAAAATGTCGTTCATCTTCTAAATTCTGCAGCTCAGCATAAACAACGGGGAATAAGACGCGCAATAAATTAGAGTGCCAAAACCCGATAAGGGGTGCGGACTGACGTGATGATAGAGGTGGTTTAGTATTTTCCTTACCAACGTAAACCAGGGCATATTATATCGGCAAGATTCCATGCACTTGACTGCACTATTGTACCGCTATATTCATTTATGAAACTTCGAAACAAACAGGGAAAAACAAACAGCCCAGACTAAAACTAAGTATCTTACAATATATTGCACAATCTAGGATTGCTCTCACTTTTAAGAGCTTTTGCGGGCCCCAGTTTTGATTGCATGTACCTCATATTACTTCCCTGGTTCCTATTCAGCAATATTTGTTATCTATGACTACCCATCAAACCTCTGCTTTGCCTGCGGAAGATACTTATTAAAGACGACGTGCTATTACTCCTACAATTGTGCTCATCCAATTATGGGATGTATGTAGTGCAATGAAATATCTCCAGGCTAAGGTATTGAGAAAGCAAAGTCTACTTAAATGAATGTTTGTATGTTTGTCCCCTATGCATCCTAAACCGCTTCACCGATCACCGTGAAAATCGGCACGTGTATGTATTTTTTCATGGAGGTTTCTGTGCTACTTTACAATGCAACCTATTACATTCGCACGGCTTTCTCTGCTCGATTTTTTTTTTCCTGTAGTATTTGCGATTGTTTGACAGTGCATTTGCATAGGGTAGCCCTTGTGTTTTTATTTATTTTTCTTATTTTTTGTTCTTTATGGTATCCTAAGACTTAAACTCTTTGTTTATATAAGCAAAGAGGTGTCTCAAAACAAACAAATCTATTGGGCAAGTGTAACCTAGGTCTACAACTTGGAGGTATAAGTCGTTAAACCACGGGCAACGTCGAGTATTTCAGCTAGTATTACCTATAGGTATATTACACTCATTTGACTTTCTCTACTCACTATAGTTTATTCTTATAACTTCTTTATACTCCGTTCAAAGAAGTTACCGAAATTAAGAGCCTCTCAATCCAATAAAATTATGTTTAGTAAAAGGTCTGTACTGCGCATGTTTGTCTCTGAACAGCGTAACACGAAAACGAAAAGTCATTTTAAATACCGAACTTCTACTTAAACTGAGCATTTTTCAAAAATTTCAAAAATATTACGAAGAAAATCTCCAGACCCGAACTGCACTTGACATCTTGCGTTTTTTGTCTACCTCTTAGATTTACCACAGACATTTAAAAAATTCCTTCCGAATAACGACTTCACGGGCTATTACAGAAAAATTCAAGATGTACATTTTATTTTTCATGTAAATCCCTTAAATATAAATTATAACATTAAACCCATTAGACACTTTTGAAAAAATCAAAAATTTCTAAAAACGTTCCATGTAAACCATATGGGCATTTTGTTGAAACTCCTTGAATCACACACATATGGAAAACACTACAGATACCAAGTTTGGTATTCATCCATTCTGTTGTGTAAACCATAATTTTACTCTAGCACTTGATTTTTGTAAACGCAAATTTTGCAACCCCGAGGGTTTCTGAGATAATGTTAATGAAATTTCGTCAATCAGAGAAAGTGAATTTCCCAGTAATTATTTCGACCTTCCAACTGCTTTAAAACTTGCGATATTTTAGAGAAATTATTATGGATTTACCGTATAATTTCTTGAATGCCCTTTTTAGCAAAAGATTCAGTATATATTAATATTAACTGCAATATTAACTGCATCTTCTGCATTTAGGAAATTCGAAAGAGTTTTCGCTGCACTGAAATTTTCTGCATAGTATGAAACGGATGACTGTGAGATATAGGACACTTTTAAAAGTACAGTTTTCAGTAAAATTACCATTTTAAGTAAAATAAGTAAGCAAATACCTTTGCCTTTGAAATAAGCATAAATAAGCACAAACATAGTTAAACTGCTCATCTAGCTTTCTACTTACCCTTGAAGGCATGGAAAAAGTTAAGCGTTTTGCTTAGAAATCCGGGCTTTAATCATGAGCATAAAACTAAATTACTGATTGTTATTTGAGGAAAATTGTAATAGTCAATTGTTCTCTTTTGGTGAATAACAGGTCCTTCACAGCAAACACAGCTTTTTCCAATCATCTGTTTTTGCACTTTCCTTTTCGTCTATGCATAGATAATAACCATTTGCCTTAATGCTTTCATCTGAGTATACTTATTACTTTCCTGTAATGTTAACCTTTCCCTTCCAATGTATACTATAAAAAGTAGTTGCTTCTGATCCATTGTCCCACACGATTACTGTCCCTCTTCCTGATTAGTTTCAGTACTGGCTTTCCCTTCCCCAGTCTTCCTAAAACAGTTTCATTGCTAACTTTAACTACCCATATTCCATTCCCCTTCATATCCACTATCAAATGCTTCAAATTGATTTCCTCAGTTCGTCGCGAAAAAACATTTCGGCACTATTCAGTGTTGCACGACACTAACCTCTTCCCTAATTCTTTCCTATTGGTTTCACAGATGAAGTTCCTTTTTGTTTTCTTGACAGTAGTTCATGTCGCTTTTTAAGCATGTCATTTGCTGAGGTAGCACCAGTTTTCCCTAACGGTTTTCCGTTTTGATGGAGAGTAAGTAGGGAAATGTGTGAATACAGGTGAGTACTATTCCCCAGGCCTGCTCTTTTTTAACCCACATTAAAACACCGTGCCTTGCTAATATACATTTTAGATACATTGCATATTTCCATATGATTGACCTTTTAGCTTCAGATGGACTCACAAGCCAGACATGATTGAAGAGTTGGTAGTAGGGTTCAAACTTGAACTGCTGGCTTCGGAATGTGAGTTTTTTTCCGTGGCTCTGAACTTCATGTATTATCCCATTTTCTTTGCGAAGTACAGTTTACGTCAATAACAATATCATAAAATGCTGTTTTGTTTACATATCGAAAACTAGGTTCAATGATGAAGTGTGACATAATGAGAATAGAAAATTTTCTAGAATCTTAGTTTAGGAGTAGAAACTATTTAAATGGTGGGTACTAAAGCTACTCTAGGTGATACGATTAGCAATTTAAAGTGGGGGAAATAATAGTAAAGAAGCTTGAGTTCCTTCAGTGGGTTAAGTCTCTCAATGGAACTGTGCCGTTATAATATGCAGTGGTAGGAGGTTGCTAAGCAAATACTATATCGCCCCTGCCACATCTCTTACCGGTTCTAGCATTCCATTTACACTTTACTTTACTCCTCCCTTTTTCTTCGCTCGTGAGCTTCAAACCTAAATGTGTTAGTAGTGAAATGTTTGCATGCCAGACATCAAATTAATTTCAACCTGGGACTGATGTGGACGATCCTTGCAAAGAATGCCGCCTTCCAACCATTCAGATGAAATTTTTCGAGACAGCTGTTCACAAAAATTACTTTTTCCATAGAATAAAGAATAAATTATATTTTAAAGCTAAGAGCACAAACTTGAAATACTCATAAAGAATATTGTACTTTCATCGGTGTTCCCTTTGGTCATAAGATATTCAAAGAACAAAAAGCAAAGCTGGAGTTGTAACAGACAAAAATATATCATGGAAGTTGATTTTAAAAAAGACATCATATAAGTCTTATACATTCAAATGTGGCTACAAGGAATGGCAGCTGAATTTTAAATGTGGCTCGTTCCTCTTTAAACGCAGTTTTCTGTAACCATGGGTTTTCAAGAAAAGGACAAACTTATTTAAGAAGGTATTTTATTCTAATAAATCCTTGTTCCAGCTCTTTACCCATATACTTAATTATATGTAGGTATTAATATTCAGGTAAAATGTGTAAGTGTCTGATTTGTCTAACTTATAAATCTTTAACCTGATGATTATGTTGTTTTATTTTTTGCATAATTACGATTTAAAAATTAAAATAAAACCAGTGAAACTATTATTAACTAGGATATAGAAAGATAAATGAAGAATTTTACGTGAAAAAATATATGTATGAGACATTGCATTGCATTTCTTCATCCTCTTCTTATTCTTATTCTTTTAGCAGTAGTTTTTTTGTTCTTTCCCTACTAGTCAATAGAAAATGCTCCAAGGA
This sequence comes from Tenodera sinensis, assembly GCA_030765045.1. NCBI lineage: Eukaryota > Metazoa > Arthropoda > Insecta > Mantodea > Mantidae > Tenodera > Tenodera sinensis. The sequence goes on along the minus strand of CM060963.1, from coordinate 172,146,008 downwards.
GTAGTCGGTCTAGGTGGCTGAGTTGGTTAGGTGCTGGCCTAATGATTCCAAGGTCACGGGTTCAAAATCAGCCCAGGTTGATGTGCTTAGAAGCGATAGCTCAATGCCACTAGATTTACTGGCATGCTTAAGAACTCCTGTGGGACAAAATTATGACTTACTGGCGGTATTGTTATGAACCTGGTAATAATTAATAGTGTCTTTGACAAACAAAATGTTTATAATATTTCTTTGCGCTGCAGTTACCTATACAAATTTGATAAGCAGAGGTGGTTTTTGAAGGAAAAGCCAAGATTGCTCTAAAGACAATTGATGACTGATGAATGACTTGAAGGGCTGGCAAGGACTCTGGGAGGGTCCGTTATTGCAGCTTTCTCGGCCCAGGAATGCTTGCCTGGAACTTCATAGAAAATTTAGATTTCTGTTCCAGATCTGATGCAGACTCAATTGCTAATTGAGAATATTTCTTATTTCCTTGCCAAATCATAATCATTATTTTCTAGCAGAAATGTGAAGGGTTGAAGTTTGTTGCTCAGTCAATGTATATGGTAATTAGAAGGGTTGAGGGTTAGTGCGACGTGGGGTGGGGTGGGGGTGATATCCGGCGTCGTATGATTGGCAAATAGCTCGGCAGTGTCTGGCCAGTAATTAGTGACATCTATACAGCGCCTGCCCTCTGGGAACTCTCCTGCGACGCGCACACCACTAAGAGCAGTAAAAAGCAACCAATCAGCTCGTCCGGTTTATCTGCCGCTTGTAATTAGAACAAAGCAGGGAGGATGGCGCCCTCTGTCTCTCTCTCTCTCCCTCCCCCTCTCTGCCCCAATTGCTGCCTCGTTAACGCCATCGCGTAAGAGAAGAAGAAGTAGCCTTGGCCAATCCCAAGCTACCGTCCTTTCATCTCTCTTTCTGTCCTTCTGTCTCTGCTGCTTTTAACCTCCCTGCTTTACCCTTCTTCGCCATCTCGCTATCTTTGTTTAACGCTGATGAAATTATATTTTCTTTTGCCGTAGCACCGTCTTCCAGAAGACCCTACTCATTCCGGGCTTTGATGAAAGAGTTAGGCGCTAGCATCGAATAACGCCAAGAATTTGTGTATATTGCTCGTCACGATGAAAGGCTTGTGTATCCGATTTGCACAATCTTACGCGAGCAAAAAGAACCTTGTTTTATTTCAAAGCTTTTTGAAGATGAGCCTAAAGATGAATCAAAAACAGCCTAATTTATTTTAATAAAGGTACGCTCAGGAAATTTAATTTAAAGAGGAATCAAACTTAACTCCTATAAGGAGTTTAATTATTTGATTAGCCAGTCTATGGTAGGTACTTAAGACTATGATATAGCAACCTCTAACAGAGTTATAATTATTTCTTACTTCTAAACAGTTGGTATATACCTATAATCTAATTCAAACTAGGACGATCCTGTTGTTAACATATGGGAGGAGAGAAAGAGAGTGACAGAGATATTGTAACGGAACGCTCTTAAACAGCTGAGGGTAGATAAAGGGTAACTCATGATGTGTTTTGTTTTACTTTCACCAAACAGGAACTAATAACCCATTAGATCTTAACAGAAATAATCATAAACTTCCCTTCTACCGAATTAGGATTCTTAAAGATGTTCCAGGCACTGAAGATGAAATATAAGGTTCCAATGTCGTTATGATTAGTTGAGAATAATCATTGTTGCAGTATTTTTCGAGCCTACAATAAAAGAAAACATCAATGAACTTCCCCCCACTGTTTAACTACCTAAGAAAGTTCCATGACAGTCCCTCCGTCTCAGTGTTTCTCCCTTCCAATATGTGTATGACAGGATCATTCTAATTTGAAACAGATTATAGTAATAGTTCACATCTAACACTGAAACACTTTATTTTTTACAACTAAATAAATCCCATTCAACAGATGTTGAACAACAGGGTTGATTTTTTAAGATTGTATCTCTTATTACCTTTGTAACAAATGAAAGGAAGAAAATTTTGATATAATGAATAGTTTATCTTAAAAATATAATACCAAGTGTAAAAATGTAATAAAAGGCAGAGCATTATTATATTAATTTTTTTTTTTTTAAGTATACGCAATATCAAAATTCAAAATGGATACTTTATTACCCATATTCTGAACTATATTGGAAACACTTTCAGATCCCTAGCTAGACTTTTGTGGGAGAAGAATATGAGAAAGTAACACAAAAATCGTTTCCGAGAAAAATGAGTTAAAGTTGAACTGGAAGATACGAGCAAGCCGGTTTAAAAGGCAGAGAGGCGCACAACTTTAAAAATGGCGTCGAAAAGATGCATTTCCCCCTCCATACGGGATTAAAACTTCGTAGAGATAATCTTTAAAGGTATGACGATCTTTTGCAACAAAACTTCAAAAATAGATGTTTGTTTTTTACCAAATAAGCTAAAATATCACTTCAGCCTTCACTTAAGTGCCGTAAATCTCGACTGGGACCACTGGCTTTACTTCCCTTCCAAAGGAAGCCGTGCTACGAGGAAATCCATCCCCTTAGCAGGATATGAACCCGCGATCCCGGGAGGCAGAGGCTAGCAGCTTACACCTTGACCACGGAAGACAACACCTTTGACAACGTTGTCCTGGTATGTTGCCGTGGTAGCTCTTGTTAGGACGGAAACCACAAGATCCGTAGTTCAAATCCTGCGTATGGCATTAGATTTTTCAGTCTGATTTTATCTTTCCAACCTTGTCCCAGTTGGTTAAACTATGAAGCCCAGGTCTTAAACCACTGGCAAGTGGCTAATGAGGTACGTTATGTTAAACTAAATTTGAGGTCGCTGTGCTTTATAAAAAAAATTAGGTCAATTAGGGATGTTGCCACGGTAGCTCAGCGGGTTAGAACACCAGGACAGAAAGCGGAATGTCAATGGTTTGAATCCCAGCTATGGCATCAAATTTTTGTCTGACCCCACCTTTCCAGCTTTTCTTGAGTATTCGTGGCCCTTGAAAGGAAGTAACAGCGTAGTGGTGTGAGGTGTCATCCGAGCGGATCCATACCAGCAGGGATCTGGTTGTCCTATTTACAGCATTAAAAATGAGACAGCCTCCCCTATTTTGTCCCTATTATTTTTTATTACCCTTTAAGAAATAGCTATTGAAGTTAATTTGTACAGATTGTATTTCAAGCTTCCATCATAATATGAATCAACTGTTTAAAAACCTTGTGTGGTTACTCACATGACTTTCTCCACCCGTTCTTCAACAAATATTCTTACAAAAGTTTATTTTTATATAAACCTAATGCTAATCCATATAAAGTTTATAAAAACTGTTTTATTATTTATTTCCTTGTATCTGCAATGGGCTTAAGTGATGATCTTTAAAGAGCTGATCACTATGTGAAAACTTTGAAATTTCAGTGTATTTGTATAACTAAGAGGAAAAAACAGTTCCTATTCCAGAAAATTAAAAAAATTAAAAATTCATTCAGTAACAAGGAGTATCTCGGAAATAATAAACACCACAAAAAAGCTTTTTTTAACTTCCCCTACTCTCCATACGTAGCACAGAAGTTCAACACGAGAAGAGCCTTTTCTTTTATTTTTCCTGTTATGACAGTGTAGAAGAGAGCGGTATAAAAGTTCGGTGAAATGGGTGAATGAAAGGCGATTATGGAGCAATTGGTGGAGCGGTCCCCTGGGATCGAACTCAGAATTAGAGGCAAGAGGTCTAACTCGGTACGGCGCCGAATGATTTGAAGAATCAATGAACAAAATCGTACGAGACAAAGTGTAACTCTAGATGAATTAAGAGATTTATTTTATAAAACCCTTCTCGCTCCTTGCTTGTGAAACTGTTCGAAAAGCTTGCATTTGGAATACAACTTTTTCCTTCAGAACAGGACACTGCTGCAATAGTTCAGTGCCAGTTTATCCTATAGCCCTTATTTCCTTTACGAAAAAGAGACAGATTTTTCTCGTGAATTTGTGTCATTAATAATAACAACAATAATGATGATGACGATGGCGGTGGCGATGACAATGATGAGCCAATAACAATGTTACCTGTTGCATTGTGTAATTTGTCTTTACCACGAAGGTGAAGTCAGACAATTTAGATCATACATAATGTTTTCTTTTCTCTATTTCTTTTACGTCACGTCACGTACCTAGTCATATCGCGACGGATCTGTTAGGAGATACTTACTCATAGATCGGTGTATGGCGAACAGTTAGCCTTCAAGGTCTCATCGCGATCCATAGCATTCTGCTTGTCAGGTGTTCACAGAGGGATCAGTGCAGGACAACTGTACCTCCGCCTCTGTGACGGGTAGATGACATTAGGGTGCCATCCAGTGGATAGATGACACAGCATTCAATATAACCAACAATTTTTTATTTTTAATATTTTTTTAGACTTAAGGTCGAACTTCAGTTACCAATACCAATCCGGTAATTTATCTTGGGGACTGAGAGAAACCACGAAAAATCCAACTCAGATTGATCGACCGACGGGATTTGAACCCGGGACCTCCTGAATATGGGCCACAGACGTTACCGCAGAGCCATTTTGCTCGGTAATTTGTACCAATGTTTGTACAAATTTGTATGAATTTTAAGTTCTAGTGAAATATTTATCTTTATTTTATTTTCTTGCATTAATTTAGCCCAAATCCATATTGATGCCCTGTCTCGCTAAAGCTCGCGGTAACTGGTGTGTACAATGCACTGCGATAGAAGTTAAGTAGAAGTTCCCAGTACGTTGGCATTGGAGTCCTGAATTTAGACTCATTGGACGGCACCTGACTGACAAGCGTGCTTGCTCTCGGTCGAACACGCAGTGCATTGGTCTTTCCATATATCTATCGCTAGTTAATAAATTATACAAGTTCACAATCCACATAAAAATATGTATAAAAAGAACACATTCATAAAACATGAAGGTATTAAAAAGCTAAACATATTGTGACACCGGGTGCGGCGCAAAACAAAGGACTGTCGGAGCTAAGCTACTTCACACCACATACCAGGCCGGCAAGCACTACTCACGCAAGCGAACATGACTAACAACAATGAAATATAAATATGTTTTTTGTTGTTTAACGACGCTGTCAATTGCCAGGCTAACATCATCGTCGCCGCTGTGCCGGAATTTCTTCCCTCAGGAGTTCTTTTACATGCCAGTCAATTTACTGATATGGAGCTGTCGTTTTTAAGAATATTTAAAAACTATCGGTCTGGGCCGGATTTGAACCCGAAACTTTGGGATCAGTAAGCCAGCATCTAACCAACTGAACCACCCAGACCGACAGAAATGAAGCGGTAACACAAAGGGTTTCACTTCATCGCCGGCACGTTTGTGGAAGTCGAGAAGGCCATGTCATGCTATCCCCTCCATATAAGGAGGCCAGGAAACAGCAGAGCAGTTAGTTACAGTCACAGGCACGAGTCGGTTAGTGTTTCAGCGAGTGTGAGACAACTGTGCGTGTGATTATGTCGTAAAGAAGACTTAACGAGAATCGAGTAATTGTGTCATCGTAATGTGTGAGACAGACAGAGCTGAGAAAGACACTGAAAGGACTGAGTCAAGATTACGAGAGGTAAATAGTTGCAAGTTGTGATAGCATTAAAGACTACGAGAGGAACAACGAGAAGAAAATTGTTTACTTGTGATAAATTTTAAAAGAGAATAAACTTAGAGAAAAGTAACTGGACTGATTAGTCATTTTGTCACTCGGTGTCAAAAGGGGATCCCTCGAATTGTCAGTTTGCTAGAATATAAATTAACATTGCAATAAACCCAGTAAATCAATGGGAAAACGGTTTTATTATTTTAGAAATTAATTATTCAACTATTTCGCTACCAGAAGCAGCGTTTGAATATCCCGAACCATTTCCGCACTTGTTTTTATTTTCCTTTCCTTGGGAGGTAAAATGGGTACTTTTTGAGCGAAAATGTTTATTCTTAAGCTACGATATAGTTTGGGGCCAGTTTCCGAGATGCAACTTCTGTGAATATTATAAATAGTAAAACCTACATAATATATTAATTATGTCATTCTGTGTGCTCATTGTATGCTTATAGTGTTTTATTGAGATTTAATCTGTAATAATTTCAACAAAATCGACCTTATTACTCGCAGGAGCAATCTAAATGGAGAGGAGAAAATATTAATGTTGCTGTGCTTCCCTCAACTTGTATTCTTATTTGCAGTCATGGCCGTAGACAGATAAATGAAAATCGTTAACCCTATCTGTATGTAAACTCGCGTGATTTGCAATTTATCCTTAGATAAGTTTACCCCACTCCAAAGAACAGAACCTGGTTCTTACGCGGTTGCACTATGCAACGCTGCTTGACAGATACGTTTGGTGGATTGCCTATATAACCGGGCGTTTTGCTATATGTCCTTGCACTTAATCGTTTCGCTGTAATTGCAAACAGAACATTATTTCCTGCAATGGAAGCAATACATAAAACTTGGAAAAGCTAATATTACTTAAAGAATGGACTTATTAAGCTACAAAGCCCGTTTTCCAATGGCTACTATTAAAATGCAGTGATTAAATTCTTAATTGCCATAACCGCGCGCGTTTAAGTGCCCAGCATGCAGTTTCGAGTCCCATCTAATGTTTGTGTGATAATAAATATGCACGTGCGTGAGGAATAAACGGAGAGCAACCAGAAAAATAACAAGAAGATAGAGAATGATGGGGAAGAAAATAAAAATAAAAAATACGTTTTACAAACAGCCCAATACATAGATACTTAGTAACTGGTTCTGTAAAGAACACAATGGGTTTGACACAAGGCTACAAACTAAGTTCAAGTACTGCCAAAAAAAATATAATAAAATAAATTTCTAAAATGACTTGAACGTTATGAACTTTTTAAATGCATCGCATGTAACACATTTTACAAATCTATTAGTAGAAATATAACAAACTCAATGTTTAACCATCTTGAAACATGAGGAGTTATGTTAAAACAAACTCATACGCTGCGAAAGAAATACTCTTCCCTTCTTATCCTCCTCCTTCTGCACTCTTTCTCTCTCTCTCTCGTTCTCTTTCTCTGTCTTTGTTCACATCCTTCTGTTGTAATCAAAACTTTTGTCTTATTTTTATTCTTCTTTATCTGATTACCCTCCCCGTATGGAGGACTTGCAAGCCAGTGCCTAGGATCAGGTGCCTGTCCAGAATCTATGGACCAGACAGAGTGAAGACCTACAAGGGATGGTCAGCAAGCACCAAGAGTAATTGGTGAAATGAGTGGCGGGGTAAACCGGAGAACCCGGAGAAAACCCACCCAGACGTTACTTCATCGACCAGGAATACCACATGTAGGTCCCTGGGATCGAACCAGGGCCGGCTAAGTGGTAAACGAGCGGTCTAACCGCTCGTCCACGGTGCCACCGGTCTAAATGCTTTTACTGAGATATTACGTGCAGTTAAATTACAGACGTAATATTACACTAACTAGTGGAAGTTTCCTTATTCTTGTTACGCGCTAGGTAACTTATCACTTCCAAAAGTTAAAGAACAGTGCAATAAACTAGTTATGTACCGGATTAATAGTAATAACTAACTACTCTAATGCCTATTCACCCTATGGAAATTATGTAAAAAGAGCATTATAACAGTTATTTCTATAAATAAGCATTATATAAATTTTCAAAACCTTAACTACTTTTTTATTTGAGCCACAACATAGCCAACGTCTTGGGAGAACAATTAATTTTTTGTGAAGTCTAGATTTTTAAGCGTTATCTGAACAGAGAGTGGGGTCATTTCCAGGAAAATAATTCATAAAAGTTGATAAAATGTTTTTCTGCTCATCCACGTCTTAGCTATTGCCAATCAGCGCTTATTCTTCTGTCTACTTCATGTTAATCGAGATAAATATTTTCACAATTTAATTACATTACCTTATAAACACAATGGAAACAGGGAAATACAATAGTACTATTAAGCATTACTCAGAAAGCTTAAGGTGGTTTTGTAATTCCGTTCTTTGTGTACAGGATAAACGAACAAATGAATTCCCATTTGAGAATAGTAAGTATTTGAAAATTAAACCAATGACAAAGAATACCTCAGAATTGCTCCATAAAAACATGTATTTAATACAGATTGTGTGGCTTAAAGAAATCGACATCTTTTGTGGAGTAAGATTTTGTCTATCTCTTACAGTTTACAAGTTATACAAATGTCATTCGGAATGAACAGAGGTTATTCCCCAAAATTCAAGTACAATTTTCACCTCCCATTAAAACATGGGTACTCGTAATTTGATCAAAATCGTTAGAACCATTTTTATAAAGTCAAAAAAATGTCGTCTCATCGTTAAATAACAAATTTGGTATTTGACCGACCTTTGGTATTTAGGTTATGCTATTCAACCTGCAAAAAACACGAATATTATTATAAATAGCTATTTATAAGTGGCTTAAATAGACTATTTGTAAGTACGAGAAAGTGGTCTCATTTCTCACGAGCAAATAGTTGTTTGATAGGTAAGCCACGTGTATTATACGTTTTATCTTACCCTAATATTAACTGAAATAATCTTATACTTTATTAATATTGATATTAGAGATGTAATTACAAGGAATTGAATTTCAGTCATGTCGGAAGTACTGCATTGTTTTCAATTCTGATTGTTTAAACTGCACCAAATAAATCAATAAGTGAATGAAAATTGATATCCCCGAAGAAGTCTTATGTTAAAAAGCAAATGAAATTGTAAGCAAGAATGGAGAGTATTTTTATCAACATGTGACAGATTTTCATTGTCAGGAGGAGTAAAGCTCAATTGCAATAATTGTCGAATTACTGTTAATATTCACAATAGTGGAACTAAAATTTGTTTTATTTATTCTGTGTTTAATAAAGTTACAATGAAATACTCAGTTTTGTTATTTCCTAGGATATATGAAATGTATACATAAAGTCTACAGGATAAGGGGAAAAAAAAAACTTTTTTTTTTTTCAATTCAGGGAATCTAAAAGCAGCATTTCGGTGAAATATCGGTATCGAATTTTTGGATGGTACTTACCATAGTAGAGGAATTAATACCTTTTGTCTCTAGGTTAGCACATAATCTTCATTATTTATTGCAATTTAGAAATTACCCAAAGAATTCACTTTGTATCAAATAATGATGTAATAGAAATTATTTAACCTACTTAGTAAGTTTTAGTGGCATCCTGTTAGTATGGTGTATATCAGGGATAGCGATTATCACGATTTATTAAACTATGTTGTTAGACTGATAAGAGCGCGAGGTAAGGCGCTAACTGTGTCGCATTGTGCACCTTGTTATATAGCTATTATACTGGAAGGAGCGTCGGACCATTGATTACCTCGTCCTAAGGCTAGTGTTGGACGGCGATACATCCCTCTCTTTCTCTCGCTCACTCGCTCGCTCGCTCGCTCGCTCTCCGGGTCGCTAGGTTTGTCATAAGCCCGGAGGCTCCGGTGATGGTGTACCGCTATCGACCCAGGAGGACCGTCCTCGTCTCAGCGCTACTGCGCATGTCCCGTGTCCGGTCGTCCGTTCTCATCCCCTGGAACGGCAAGACGCTCCTCGCTTGCTGCAACAAGAAATATTAAAAATAATAACTACCATTATATTAACAAGCCGATACACGAAAGGATGCTTGCCAGTATTAAATTCCTCAGCGGCTAGGCTTATATAGTAAATTGCCTTTATTATCCCTGCATATTTGTTATAATATTATGTAGCAAAAATTAATCTTAGGTGAGTCTCCCATGTCAGGATATTTAAAATAGCTGCGTTCTTCTGTGTAGCTGAAACTGGAGCGTCACATTACACGAGAAAAGTGAATATTAGTTAGGTGTATTTTATAAGATAATCCCATAGCAATACGACTAAAATGTATAACAACAAAGCGAACTGAAAATAAATCATTTAACCCTAGCATATATGCCCACTTTGTGATTTTTATTCTATCTTTGAATTTACTGACTAAAGATATGCAGTTAATCGCTACTATCAATCACTGTTTATATTCTGAATTCCTTAATTGTTAAAAAGTTTTCATTGTTGGTCTTTGAGAAACAATGAAATGTCAAGGTGCTCATAAAGTGTCCCCCGTCGGTAAATTGTGATTCATGTAAAAAAGCAGTAGTTAAACCAAGTTAATTATAAACTTTATAATCATTACAACATATAATACGTATCTAATTTTAAAATAAATTTGTTTTAAAAATTGTTCAGGCATTGTGTTACCAATGGTGGTCACAAAGTTCCCCTCCGTTGGTAGTAGAAATATAAGTAGTATACATGAAATATTTGATGTGTTGCATTCGCATGACTTTCTCTACTCACTCTATACAAACTATTCCTCTATGTACAATTCTTCTATCTACTTAATGCTAATCGAAATAGTATTTGCAGAAATTGGCTCGTATGTCTCCTTGTAAGTACAACAGGAATACAGGAATGCAGTAAGCTTTAAATAACCAAATTATTTAAGAGCTGGGCGCTATGTGAAGGCTTTCAAATTCCGTTCTCTTTCCAAGACCAAAAGGAAAAATAACATAACCACTTCTGAGAAAAGTATGGTTTTGAAAATTCAAATCACTTACAAGGCATATATATTTGACATGATTGATGCTTTAATGAGGTCCACAATTATTTTGAGAGTTTGTCTATCTCTCAAGGTTTAACAGTTATGCAAAGGTCATTCAGAATGAACAGGGTTTCAGAGCTATATCCAAAAAATTTAAGATTTCGTTTAATTTATTATAAAAATGTCAGAATCAAAACCGTTGTAATTTGTTTAAACAAAAATCAAAATTTTCGAAATAAATCTTCACAGAATATATATCAATTTTTGTTGTGTGCATGCCCAGGTTCCTTAACGCATAATAATTGTCATGTTTACCATCGTTTTCTGTTTACCATGAAGAAATTTCATACACCTATGAGCATGGTGGTTTATAAAAACGTAGGTATAAAAGTCGAAAGGAACTTACGTTTTAATTGTTATTAACATGGCATTAAAATCACTTTTATCACAGCTTTTTTTGCAAACGTCACTTCGAGTGTGTGTTGTACACAGAGAGCAGAGGTTGAGAAAGTGAAAGAGAGGGTAAAGGGCAGGAGAGAAAGGGAGATGGAGAGCGATTGAGGAAGAGAGAGGGAGGCATAGTGATAGATGAACGGAATAAAGAATCTCCGAAACAAAAATAACGCGAAAGTAGCTTGGGTCTTCAAAATACAGTCTCATACACGAAATGGCATGTGATTAGTGAGTAATATTTCAATAATAAATTAATCTAAAATTAATAGTAAGTGAATGAGTGTAAAAAGGATTTTGTTTGAATTAAACAAATATTTCCTCTTTTCCTCCACTTCATGGCACGGGCAATCAAGTGCGTGTTCTACATTCCAAGTTCTGCAAGGCCATTGTTTCCTGGGTCTGCCCACCGATCTCCTACCTTTAGGATAATATTGCATTATTTGTTTAGTACGTCTGATATCTGTCATTTTTTCAACAAGTTATTTCCACTTTTGTTTGAAATCTTTTAGCCTTTCATTTATATGAAAAATTCCTAACACTTCCTTTATACTTTCATTTGTTATTAGGTCTCCCTTCGCACATTCCTTCACAATTCTTAAGAATTTCATTTCTGAGGCCTGTATTTTACTCTGTTGCTTTTTAGTTATATCCAAGTCTCTCTTCCGTATACTGGTATAGGTATAGCCATAACTTTAAGTTTGTTTTATTTCATTTGGTAATCTTCAATATTCAGATTAATGCGAAAAAAAAAACATGTAACTTTCTGCTTTTCATGTCATCTTTCTTAATTTATTTCTTTACTTGTTTACACTTTCACAAAAAGAGCCCTAACAACATTACATAACATTTGATTACCTCCATTTAAGCATCTAAAGTTTTACCTAACTCAGTTCGGATAAGGCTTCTTAAAGATATCCCAAGTATTCCTGGACTGGGTGACACTGGACTACAAGCGAAGCCAGGGCAATTGTACATCAAACCCCTAAAAGGAAAGGATGAGATGAGAGCGACCTAACGGCGTGCCGGAACCGCTGAGGGACGCCAGTCAGCGTTGAAGTCCCTAACAGGGCCTGGAGGTGCTTTATCTCGACACCAGGGTTCACCATGCAACCGCCAACCGCATGGGTTTCTTCCGCGGCCTCTCCATCAGGTCAGACAACTACAACGCCAACTCTACGTCGAAAACAACAGTTACATTGCGCAAAGCAGGACCTTCTAGATTAACGGACCTGACACTGCCATCTAAGTTGTACAAAAATGGCGTCGGCTGGTGGCGATGATTTCTGAAGTGTTTCCACACGCTGTTTTTCGTATTATTTTCTATGTCTTCGAGTTATTGTTTCTTATAATAATTCCTGTGTAAGTTTGTCTTCATATTAGCAAAGCGAGTGTTTCAAAAGTTTTATTTGGGCAGTATAGGAACAGGAATAAATGTAATAACGTTTTGACTGTGCCGTGTGCTATCCACGTGTTCATGTTTATTGTGTTTCATCTAGGACTATGGCTACATTAGCCGTATAGTGTGGTTAATTTATCTGTTTGCAAGTACAATTTGTGTCACGATTACAGTGGTGAGAGGTTGTTGAAGAAAAACTGTTCCAGTAGTGTATATTAATGTTGCCATACTACAACCTAACCTCAAACACGACAATGCACCGGTAACTGTTGCATTCCCGGATTCAAATTAAAAATCAGAAACTTTCAGTTAAAACAAAAGGTAAATTACAACATAAAGCTTCTAAATTCAGTATTTAATTACAATAAATTGCAGCGTTATGTGTATTAGTTGCCGGTGTGTATATAACATGGTGAATAGTGTGAATAGTGAAAGACAATAATTTCGAGTGAATTCAATTAGTGGCATCTGCAACACCAACAGTTTGTTTCATGTAAGTAGTATGCTGCTCATATTTGTACATTATCTTTTGTCTTTGTAATTTAAATGTGTAGCTGTAGTTTAGAAGAAATGTGTTATGTTGCTGCATGTAAAACTGTAGACTATAGCAAAGTTTGGTAAATATTTACAAAATCGTCCGCTCGAGAAAACGAATGAAACATAGTGCAATAGATGCAGTTTTTATTGCTGATTACGATCTTGTAAGTTTTATTGTGCACTCAAGCTTCGTGTTTTATTTATGAGAAAATTTCGTACGGTCGATGAAGTGGTTTTATTTCGCTTATGCGGCGGATATTTAGCTAATAAATGTGCATAAACGAGTGTAATATATGCTACAATGATTGATTAATGCATTTACGTTGAAATGATTGCATAAACACTACCCAAATTGTAAATATTTCGATAACAGGACCCTGTCACCCCACTCATATGCAAAACTAACCTAACCTAAGCTAACACAATGTTGCTTTACAATACTGATTTAAGATTACGTATTTCATGTATTTCATTTACAGTGCTGTTTTACGGTTATTATTTTAAATATTTCATCTGCTTTTGTGGATTCCCCCTGTAAAATAAAGTGTCCTGAAGTGCTGAGTAATATTTTGTTGCAAACTGAGTAATCAAGTTCTCAGTAATAGTAACAGCAAAATTTCACCCTAAAGGTTTTGAATTCAGTAGGTAGCTTTAGGTCATTCTAAATAGCAGCATTTGTATATCAGCCATCCAGTATAGTATGTTTTGTGTAGGTATATAACATTATGCACATTGTACAAATGTGAAAAACAGTGTAAACAATGATTAATAATTCTGAGTCAACTCAATGTCAACACTTCTGTTTTATTTAAGTAACATGCTGCTTGCAGTTTTGTCTATCTTCTTTATAATTTGAGTGTGTAATGCAGTTACATAATGGCATGTAAACCTGTAGATTGCATGAATGATATTTGAGGTTATATATTTCATTGCCCATGGTTTATCGTTTAATATTAAATGTCATTCTTTTTTGTTTACTTGAGTTTATGTTTAAGACAGTGTTTTTGTGTTTAACACAGCCCATATTCACAAAATAGGCGTGTTATTACACCACATTTTTATTTTACTGCGTTGAAATCGTAGCCTGTAGACGAGTTGTTTACAAGTAGTTCCCACCACATAGGCCGCCATCTTGAATCACAGTGTCAGGTCCGGTATTTAGGAGGTCCTGCGCAAAGTCTCCATACAGTAGCGCCAACTAGCTCATCGCCAACATTTCCAAACCAACGATCTCCCGAATTTGGGCTACAGACCTACCGTCCGAGTCATCCGCTCGGTCCAGTATTCCTGTTCAAGCAACAAACATAAAATATAAAGTTCCAGTGTCTTTACTGAGAACAATCACGATAAATGTAACTAAGACCTCAGGTGCAGAGAGACTTTCTTTGGTGGTCTTTGTACAAGATCGTTCCTTTTTGAAAACTTAAAAAAACGTATGTAATTTGCTACTATAATTCTTCTTTCTGATCGTCCTTCAAAATGTGACGTGTGTTTCACTCCGTGCGCAGCTGAGGATTAGCTCTGGATTGAGCAATTAAATAAATTAAAAATACAAGTCAAAATTAATAGTATTTATTTCCTATTGAGTGTGCTAAATTTTTAAATTAGATTTTCAATATAATGTTAATTTAAATAATATTACATTACAGTCATGCTAAGTTTTTACGCCCGAAAAAAATGCACGGCCTTCCGGAGGACTTGAACCCGCAATCTCCCGAATCAAAGGCTGACAAGCTACCCCTATACATATAATATGCAATAACGAACTGCTAGTTCATTAAAGTACAATAAAAGATTAGGAAACCGAATAAGAAGGGGAAAAATAAAAATACATTCCTTTTATTTTCTCTGTCAACTCTTACAGTACGTATGAAGAAGTATGCATTCCTCCCAAAAATTCGATGTCCAGATTTCATATCTTCCACGGGTCCCTGTGTGAATGATTTTTTAGCAAATCTGATGAACACCAAACTTGGTATTTAAGTTTATCTTCCAAACACGTGACGCAAATATATGTATTTAGGCTTTCACGGCCGGTGTCTTGAATATTCGAAATGTTTAGTTCTTCCGGGCTTGTAGGCCGTGGTCTAGAAGGCATGGTAGATACCAACGTATCAGGGTAACTACCCTGATGATGCTAAGTGCAGTACTTGGCGAAACGTTGGTATTTACCATGCCTTCTAGACCACGGCCTACAAGCCCGGAAGAACTAAACATTTCGAATATTCACATGACGCAAAGATTATCAAAAAAATCCTCCACAAATTTTCTATTTTATCAAGAATGGCTTTAACGATTTTGATTAAAATACATCAGTAAGATATTTATATAAGAAATGAAACGCATATCTCGAATTTTCTGGGAATAGACCATAGTCTTTATTCGAAGACTATTTGATATAAATATGTATAACTGATAAACCACAAGATATTAACAAAACCGTACTGGAGAAAAATAGATCTCTTTAAAACATATGATTGGGCTGGCTCCGTAGCTCAGTCGGTAGAGCACCTCATGCTGTGCTAGGGATCCCAGATTCGATTCCTCGCTTATTAATAATTTGTAGAAGCACGCCTCAAAGACGCTCAAGGTGAAGTATCTCACATCTTTAGTTATAGTCAACGTGCGCCCGGTAAACAAGGAAACAATAGATGTGCCGGAACAAAGACCAATTTTACATTGTTCCATATTCGTTAGACTACCGGCTTGTTTACGAGAAGGTTATCGAGAAAAGATGTATTTTTGAGAGAATTCGCCACCAATTTGCTTTGCCTATATAAGCGAGTCGGGATGGTGAGAGAAAGCACAATGCCCACTGTATCCCCGGCACGGACACACATACACACCAGCACATCCCAACGCAGCTTCACGGCCTGCACATACGCCAGCACCTTTCATCGCAGCTTCACGGCCGTACACACGAGCGGCCCCAACTACTACAGGAACACCACCAGTCACCGCTGCCACAGTCACATCGCCACAGACCGTAGCAGTCCCAGCACCCGTCGTCGCCGATAGCATCCTTCGAGACGCGGTTCAAGGCCTCCACTCAGAGGTTCTGAACATTGGTTCTCGGCTGGAGGCTATCACAGAAAACAACACGCCGGCAAACTACACCAACATAACTGAGCTCCTACAGCGCCATGACCACGCCACAACCAACGCCCTAGCAGGAATCCAGACATACCTCACGGAGCTTATCCAAAACCAGCGAAGAACTTGCCCGACTACGCCAACACACTGAGACCATCTACCGCAACACACAGAAAATCCAAGACACCAGAGCACTAGAGACTAGAGTCAACAGATATACGACTTCATCACACTCCCCAGATTTCCCATTGGTCCCCCAATGCCACACATAAATGCTCCAAGTCGTAGGTCAATGTCAGGGCATCCGCCATGATATTAAACCTGCCTCCATGCACCACCCATCATAATATGCACCCACAATTTTCCGGTTTGCTTCGGCGGTACCGGACCTCATGTCACCCCTGGTTAATAAATAAATTGTATCACCACAGAATAACTTAAAAAAAAAAGAAAAAAAAAGAAAAAACAACGAGGGAAGCCAGTTCTTTCATTGTGTTGCGTACATTTAGTGTTGAGTTTGAGGATGTGTAACGTTCAGCGACCTTTAACCGTCGCGTCGGAGTTGTTTGTTGTGTGAAGCAACTTTTAGTGAGCCTAGCGTCGGAAACAGCTGTTTGTTACACAAAGAGAATAAGAAGATAATGAAACATGTGTCAAGGTTACGAGAGGAGAGAACAGCTGTGAGTTGCAACGCCAAGACAAATTGTAAATTGTGTTAATGACAAACCACAGTGGTGTCATATATACACTCAAACAGTAGTGATTGGAAGTCATGTGAATCGTATCACATCAATCTTTTTGCTCATGCTGACATTTACATCAGAATTCGTTGATTCGTGCAGTATTGAAAACTCTTCGGACAATTATGAAAACTTCGAATTATTTCTGGTATCGCACAGAGAGAAATGGACCAGGATAATTGTAATTAAAGGGAATTCCCCAAACATAAACAAAAATTGAATGTGAAATTTGCCAGTTTACAAATTAGTATGCTATTCATTAACAGCTACAGATACAGTCGTATTCCGCTGGAGTATTCAAGTTTTCTCAGAACACAAACGTAAAAATGCTGGGCTCTGATAGCGCTGGATTATTCCAGCTCCTGCCTACGTACGAAACACTATCCCTTTGAGATGCGAGAACCTCTTCTGCACAGAACGGCTTAAACTGCTCAATTGGTTTATACTCTCCCCTATTACTTTCTTCTTAGTTTGTATTGGTACTTTCACCTGAACGTAATCCGCAATGACAGATATTTTCCTTATAGGGGTAAACATTTTCTGTTGAGTTTTTATTGACAGTCACATGTTATCTACTTAGGTCTTTTAAAGTTCAACAATGTTTTAATTAATAGGTAAACCGCACATAAAAGTTCCTAGTGGATCAGCAGGCTGCATCTCACATAAAAAATACAATGAAAATTAATTTTCAACCTTTGCTGAATTTGAGCCCAAAGCAAAATGAAAATGATACGTTTATTGCGAACCTGTGTGAAGTTCTAGTAGCAGCTAATATATGTACCTTGAAGGAAACTGGTTTGAAAACAGTAAGTGGAATTCTACAAGGTGACTCCAAAACTGTTTAAAATTACACACTTAAAGAAATAGCAGCGTTTAAGCACTGTCCACTAAATTCTTGTGAAGTTGAAAGAACATTTTCTTTGTATAAGAACATTTTAATTCATAATCGAAAAAAATTTACTTATGAAAATGATTATGTAATTTGTTGCAACACCAATAAGAGTGAATTTTAATGTAAATATAGGTACATGCATGTCCTCTAATATATGGACGGTACTTATTAAGTTATTCGTTTTGGAGTAAATAAAATACTTTAAGCTGTGCATATTTTCAAGTTTTAATGCATATTTTCTTCATTTTTTGATAATATTTCCATGCATGTTTTCATGAATTTTAGTGCATATAAATCCGCAGCCTAGTTATCACTATGATGAATATGTGTTATAATAACAGCATATTATATGAAACGCTCTTCTACAAGCAAATGCCGGACAAACGTTCATTATAAAGGTCCAGGAATAAGTCCTAGTAGATCAGTTATACATAATCTTGGAATAAACATACTCATATGGTCTTTTGAACAAATAAGAAAGGAAAAATATTACTTCAACAACGGCAGGAGTTGAATGAAGTAAATTGGACGAAAGTGACAAATTGTTCACTATCAAGCTCACCATTCTGTGCATTTGTTGCAATGCAGGTAAGCTAAGCTCCTATATAGCTTTCTGAGTGAATTTCAGTTACACTGCCATAAACTCTAGAATCCTATACATAATATGACTCCGGTCGGTATCCGCCGCTCAAAAAGAAGCTCGGTGTTGACTACCTGATACCACTATTGATAAATACGCGACCCGACGACAATGGAGCGTTGAGAACAAGAGCTATGAGGGCGGCAGAATAAAACGATTCCAGACAATTCTAGAAGCTGCTATGTTCCGGTTTTGTTTACGAGAGGTTTAGGAAAAGGTGTATTTTCCAAGGAAAGCATCGACACTATACCTGCACTTTACAGGCAAGAGAGCATAGACAGGGTTAGAGTTGGTTAGTTTTTAAGTGTTGGAGTATCTTCTGGATAGAATGTCCAGAAAGTCTTTAGTGAGTGTATCGTCGACGCCAGCTGTTTGTTAGAGTAGAAAAATAGTGACACGTGTGTCAGGGTTACGACTGCACAGAACAGCTATGAGACCGATTTTAAATTGTGTTAACGATAAAACAGAGTACTGTATTTTCGCGATTCAACTTTAGAAGAAAATAAAGTGACATATATATATCGGATCAATTTTTTGTTGAAATGCAATAGTTCTTCCAACTATATGTAAGTGATAGAAAAAGCAAAATTTGAACAATATCCTAGTTGCCGATTTACATTTTAATCTTCACAGTTTTGCAGATAGAAGAAACAAACGTGCCATCTTGTAGATAAAAGTAAGGAAGGAACGCAGTGCAAGGTCAGTTCGAGTGTAAAGAGGGCACTTTATGGTGGCATCAAACCCTTCAGCTGGGAGAGTTTATTTTGTTTGTTACGTAAAGAAACTGCACGCTGCATGCACCCCGGAGATTTCGCTGTCACGTGCACCCAGCACTGCTTCTTTCATATAAATTAACGTGTAAATAACATTAGAGCTTCTTATATAAACTGAAACATATTACGTGTGTTTTAATGGAAGCAATTATGTTTTTGACAAGGATATAATTTGTTTGTCACGTGTAAGCATAACGTGACAAGACTGAGTTCTGTGCCTTGGGAATACCTGTATAGCAAGACAGTCAGTAAAGTAGCTCATTAAAACCAGATACAGTGAATGCTTGCGTATTAAAGGATATTGGGACTGAATTTTCAAATAAGGCGCTCAAAAATCAAATTGATCAATTAGAACCTTGCACCTTGAGGTAAATGTTCCCCCCCCCCCCTTTCTTGAGGGATTCGAGCGCCCACTTGCTGGGATTGCGATGACAATCGCAACATTATAAACATTAATATAGGCTTTTTGACACACTATAATTTTAGAACAAACTACAAATAAATAAAAATATCTCAAGTACATTAAAAGGTATTCAGCAATACATTCTAACAAGTAAATGTACTCTCTCCTTTTTCTTCAGTACTGCAACCACATTATTGAAAAACAGAACTGGTCATAACTGAGCGGGGAGGTGTACGAAGTAGTGCATGTGACTCGTGGACTGACCTCCTGACCCATGGATTATTTTACGGGCCTTAGGCAAATGTTGGGAAGGTTAATCACATCCCGCGAATATTCTGTCTCCAGTTCACCTCACTTCTCATTTCACATCACCTTTCGTCTAATTAGTTGCTTCAGGAATTCAAATTGAATCGGTGATTTGAAAACCATAGTTTTTGGAAAACCACAAAAAAGCTTAATAGCATCCGAAGTTGGTATCTTGGAAATTTTTGTTACATAGATAACTTGCAATTGGGCTATTCAGTAACCTCAATTTTCACTTCATTGATTTGCAGAACACTTTATATTCAACACTTGTTTCGTTTATAAAATAATTAGACAATGTTATGTAAAGTGTAAGAATGTTTTGGCCTTTATCTGTGTACTTGAAGACTTATGAAACAAAGTATGCTCATCCCTCATGAGGGTAATTAACATATTCATGTATTGACATTACAAATAACACTGAACAATAGTTTCTGCACATCAAATTAAACATCAGTTTTTGGCCATATCATAATTTTCTGATAGAAGTGAAGATGTTCATCTGGAATGTACTGTAATCTTTTCCCAACATCTACTATTTTCTTATTGCTGATTGGGATAACAACTGCCCCATATACCTTCTCGGATAGCAGATCTGGACTAATGTTCCCTTTTGCCAACTTGAAAAGTGCTGGATAAGTCATCAATATATTTACGGGCCTCAGGGTAAACAAAGTGTTTTATATCCTAGGTTAGATGCTTATACTTTGAAAGTATTATACTCCAGGCTCACAATAAGAACTACAAGAATGAGCAATAGCTTTGCTTGTCTTCTTGAAATACTTCTGCCACCAGCTTTTCAAGTCCATATCTTCAGTGTCTATTACTGCTGCCATGAAAGCAGTTGAATATTTCCTAGCTGATAATCTTAGAGACATGTATTCAAATGGAGTATACACTTCATCATGACGACGAAAGAGGCGCTTTATAAGACCAAAGTCGCGGTCACATGGCCTACTTTTCATTGTAATACCTTACAGAGCACACACTAGTTCTGGACTAATCTCTCTTTTCAAATCAATGGCAGCCTTACTCGGCTGTAAGAGTCATGCTTTATACCGGACAAGTTTCTGTTTTAGACTGACTGATAGGTTGAAGAGTGAGAAACAAAATTTATATTTCAACTTATTTTTGCAAATCACCGATGCAATTCATGGGATAGTAAGTCAATCAACCGAAGAAAAAAGATTTATTTTCTGTAAGAATCGACTACTGCTTATTTATTTTTCCTACAAGTTTATAAGCGATATTATATTTATTTCGTTACTTTATAAGCACTATGAGATGTTTTGGCCTTCAAACCTTTATAGTAAGAATAATGACGAATATAGAAGTTGGTTTGGTTCTAATGAATACCTTGCATTTTAATAAAAAGACATTGGTAGCTTTTCAAAACAGATAATGATTACGACACTGCTCCGATAGTGACGTAACCCTCTCGGATGTGACACGTTCTTGCCCACACGTGTATTAAAGTGTACGTATAATTTAGTGAGCTTTAAGTGTTACTCAAAGCTGTATACTCTACGAGTTGCAGTTTCTCATAAGTTATATTTTCAATTTACGCCCCTTAGAAACGCAGCAAAGTTGCTATAGCCTCAGCATCCTTCCGCATCATGACCTGGACCACTCACTCTCCCCCTCCCACCCCAGCCCACCCCTTCCCAGCTTCCTTCACATCACTCTAAAACTGTGCCCTGGAAAGGCAAGCCCACCCCTGTACAGCAGTGCTAAAGCAAAGAGTGAATAACAACATAAGAAGAAAGTGTTTCGAAAAGAGGAATATGGCAAGAAAAGAAAGCAAAGGAACTGGCACTAAGTAGACAGTTGCTGGTAAAAGTAGATCGCCCTTCGTCTCTCTGCCATTACTTCAGGCAGTTGACGCAATAAAGGGCCAATTATATATTCCAATGATCTTGAAACTATAATAGGATACATAGCAACTATTCTGGACACAACCGCGTGAAATGGTTCCGCGGTAACGTGTGAGAATTTCATTCGGGAGGTCGTGGGTTCAATTCCCATGATCGACTGACTCTTCCTGACCCATGGGTTTTTTCGGGCGTTTCCCCTGGGAGAACTATATCCCCCGAATTTCCTGCCCCTCCATTTCACCTCACTTCTCATTTCTCTTCGCCTTTCATCTTAGTCTGTGCAGGAGTTCCGGCGTGCATGGCAAGTGCTTGCTCTCTGTAAATCGTCGTCCTCCGGATCGGGGGAGCTCCCCGAGTCCCACTCACCCCAAAGAGCTAGAGCTCGCAGGGGATGGAGGAACCGGAGTACGAACTGCCAACGGAGAGCTCAAATCTGTAATTGTTAGAGACCCCGCTCTCTGTTGTCTCTTCTCAGATCCGACCTCCCTTCGTATCCTCTCATCTCACTATCAGGAACATAGACACTAGAGATCTTGTATAGTCTAGGTGCTAAGCTCAGAACCTATCTATCCTATTCTGGTTACAAATGTATCCAGTTGATGTTTAAGATTATCGGGCACTCTGGGAGTTGCGTGAACTTAGAATAATAAAACTCAGTACTAAAAAAATGTGTAAATATTAGAATAAACAGCCAAATTTAATTACGATTTATAATTTCACTTGAATTCACCTATTTATGGACACCTTTATTTTTAAAAAATCGGATGTGTTACATTGATATAACTCTACCAGTGGCGCAGCGTGGTGTGTGGACTTTGAACTTGTGTTAAGCGTACGCACAGGAAACATTTTTAAATTCTACAATTATAGCGGATTTTGTTCAAACTAGTATCAGACATAATACATGTAAGTTATAATGTACATCACATTTTCATTGCAATATCTTTAACCCCTTTAAATGCATCTTTTCTACCTGTCATTTGACAGCGTACTCGAAATGCTCCACACTGTGAAAATTTCAAAATGTTGACAATATTGAAGATTTTTCTGTTATAGATAAATACTCTCCACAGAATGTTGGAAACAGAAAAATATGTAGTGCTTTGATATATTAAATAAAAATTGTTAACTTTGAAGAAATAATTTTTCACAATTTTTATAGTTTTCATAGAGCTTTATAATCCAACTGGTACATATTAAAATACAGAAAAATCACTGCCACTATTTTTTGTGCGTTCTCAACTTATTGACTACAAGCACTCGGATTCTATATTCGGAATAGTAAATTTCCAGGAAAAGCAGAGTTCTCGCTACAACATGTTATTTCCTCGTAGTGGGCCTCGCGGATGGACGTGGCCAATGAAATTCACACACATTACTGTACAAAATGCTTCTTGTTGTACTCTGATACGTACAGAAGAAGTTAAAATATAAATTAACCTTTACTGCCAAACAAAAGCTAGCGAGATGCACTCTTCTACGTCACATCCAATGCGCTCTCACATCGTGACTGGCGTGACCTACTAGTCGCTCTGTTACAATCCTTGGTGTGATACGCTAACAATACTAATTCATAGCACATTGTTCGAAAAATACACCTCAGCAAGCATTACGCCAACTGTATTAGTATATAGATAACTAAGGAAAACTGAATGGGTATGCAATACGTCACCCACATCCATTGACGCTACGCCCATGCACTCTACCAGTCTTTAATGAACGCGAGTGCAGTTGGTCCGCAAGGGAAATGTGTGCTATCCACAAGTAACGACTGTCATAAATCCATCTGGACTCTTAGGAGATAGGGAAACCACAATCCTGTCCATGATGACCAATAACAACCCTGACAGTACCTGTTGAACCCACGTGAAGTCTCGGTTACTGAAATTTTGAATTCTAGTTTTCCACTGCTTCACTAACTACAAAGAGGTTGCAACTCTGCAAGAAGAGCTGAGGAGGGGCCCATGTTGTAAAGCGATAAGGGTTCCTCAATGAAGGCGGCAGAACTGCACACGCGTCGACAAAAACGAACTCTACTATTCGAACATCTTAATTTCCATTATAATCCAGTTTCATACGACTATTTATGCTCGACTATGTGTCTAACTTTAAAATATTATAAATTATTTTCAATATTCTACGCTTCCCTGAGGCAAGTAAACTAATCTCAACTTCGAATTAAAACACCTGAAAACGTTGTGATATGTGCGCAGACGCGAAAGTATTCACGTTATTCTGTTTTTGACCTTGAACACTTGATTTCAAAATAGGATAGTGAGTCCAGTGTGTCAATGGTTCCAATTCTTCGAAGCACGCCAGCAATATCATGAATTGTGCGTGAAGCTTTTGGTAGATGTTTCTTTATTTTTGTCACAATAACTTACTAGTCAATCGTGTGCCTTTGCAGAAATTTCCGGCGGTGTAAGTTGCATCTCACTGTTACTCCTGTCCGACATGTTTACTTTTTCTAAATTCGCGCAAGTTGTACTTCGACGAGATAACGATATTTGCACTTTCTTCTCATTGGTGTAATCCTACACTTCAATGAAGAGGTGCACTTTGACGAGATCTATTAAAGTGCAGTACGAGACATACAATTCTACATTTAGGTATGGTCGAGCATAAAAACGTTATGTGTCTTAGATTGGTCTTCTCTAACCTATACGGTCTATTAGTGCGTATATAAACCATTTTTATGAAAGCTTATTTTTCTATCTCAATTTTAAGGGATATAAATATTTGCAGAAATGGCCCTTTTCTTGAGAATAATTGCCCATTGTCAATTATGTTCACTCATTTATAGTATTCACACTTTCAGACTCTAGGGAGGATAACGAATCATTTTGGCTAAACAAAAATTCCCATCCTTCAAGCGAGAATCGATCTCGGTAGCTCTGGACTTAGAGGTTGGTCTGCTAGTCACCAAACCACGGTATGCTGTACATTTCGATTAAGATGTAAAGAAAATAACGACAGTCGAATGTTTAAAAACTGGACGCTGTACGCTGGACTTAAACTGCCATAGGTTTTCCATATAATCAGGAGAAACAACTGAATATCGACAGGAATTTCAAATAAAGTATTGAACAATTTTAACCATGAAAAAGATCTCAGAAATGACTTATGCTAAAAAAAAGTTGTTTGAAATGAGTATGTTAAAGCAATCTACATTCTTATGTGCTATGTTTTCGTCTTAAGATTTTCCAGTTATAGGTACAAGTTTATACAAAATTCTTTCCAAATGAACTGAACTTGACATGCTATTCGCAGAAAATTCGAGATGTGCAATTTATTGTTCATGTAAATATCGTTAATATCTACTGTTAATCTAAATAATTTCATATATTTTTGACAAAATAAAATTTGTTCATGTAAAGCAAAGTCTGTTGTTCGAGGATATCTTTTTAAATGTTGGTGTCGCATTTTTGGACTTGAATATCAATACTCCAACAAATACGACAATTTGACGAATCCCAATCCAGTTCAGTTATCCTTTTAACTTTTATTTCTGATTGAATGTACTAACTCTGAGGATACAATCACTGACACTCACTAAAGTGCTTCACTGGCTTTACTTCGACGCGACGTATCTATCACTACGACTGAATACACTCACTCAACGCTCCTCCTGTGACGACTCATGTCTGTAACTACTACTCTATTACTGACTCCTCTCGTGACCTCGCCTTCTTATATAGTGACGATGACGTAACATGAACCTTTCTCGGACTTCACCTTTTCTGGAATCATTACAAATACGCCGGCCGCCGGATATCGCGAATAACCTTAAAAATTCCTTTTGCTTCTGCCACTGTATTTTTTGTCACGTGTTTGCTAGCATGAGTGGTGTGAAGCAGCCTGAGCTTGGGCGCTATGATACGCGCCACGCCTGGTATGTGGTGTGAGCTAGCTTGTTTCCAACAGTTCTTTGTTGTGCGCCACGGTCAGCGTCACACTACACGCACGCGCACAGACACACGGAGACAAGGAACCTTCTAAAACCACCTTTTTAGATTTAAGGTGTGTCAAAGCATATATTTGAAGTGAAATTTCGGCATACTAGGTAGTGAAGGTGTGACGTAAGCTGACACTGCTGAATTTGCCCGCGCTGAAGACGAGTTCAGCGTGTGACATCACCGCGTTCTGTACCACTGTCACAGGAGAAGCGGCATGCGGGACGCAAAAGTTACAAGTTTTCCAAAACTTTCTATTTCTCTTTTCTTTTACTGGTTTATCAATGTTAGGACGTGACATCTGGGAAATTTGTAGTCGAAGACTGCAGGTTGGGTTGTCATCTGCCAAGTTACTTCGGGATTTGAACTTAGCTAATTTCACAACAAAACCACACAGAAACACTGGTTGTTCTTGCACTGGCCATATTACACGATAGTGCTACACTTGACTCACAGCGCCGTTTATCTAGGCAACATGGTATTGCACGACTCTAGCCTGACGTCACAGGAACTGATAGGCTTGCTCTTCGTTCCAATACTTCACAGCGCTTGAACCTGTCTTAGTTTGACACAGACGTTTGAAAAGTCAATAAGAAATTCATTTGTTGAATATAAGTCAATTCAAAAACGTATTATGGCTGCAAACAAGTGCTTCTTTGGAATAAGGAGACATTGCCGATCACATGTTACCAATAAGGACTAGGATCCTGATCTATAAGAAACTCATAAGACCTATAATTACTTATGCGGCAGAGACCTGAAATCAAATGAGAAACTATTTTTGGTACTATGAAAGAGAATAATTTGTGGAGAGGAACAAACTATAAATTGTATGAAACGTTTAAGGAGCCTGACTTAGTGAAGTGCTTCAAAATTAGCAAATGAGCTTGCCCTGGACATTCAGTACGAATGGATGGAAATAGCATTACAAAGAGGATTTTCCTAACACAGCCACAACAAACTAGGAAATCTAAGATGGCTAAGATGGGAGGACGGTGAGCTGCAAGACATTAGAGCTATTAAGGTCAAACATTGGAAGCACCAAGTCTGGAGGTCTATCCTCAAGAAGGTCAGAGCCCATAACGGGCTGTCGTGCCATGTTTGATGATGAAGTCAATTTTATTTCGCTGATCAAAATCAAATATTTAACAAATGAAAGGACTACTCTATAAAAATAATGTCGTGGCGACCGCACCTTAGAGAAAGATAAATTATCGGCTAGCTCACGCCACTGTATGTAGGCGGCGGTCGGTAAACAATAGGTACACGACAATGGAAGGCTCAAAACAAACGCTGTTGCACGAATTTCTGGGACTTTTGTATGGTGCAAGTCGAGAAACTTTGATTTTCAGGTAATTCAGAAACTATATAAGCAGACTGGCTTGTGAGTTAACTGTCAGTGTGAATTGCGAACAATTGGGAAGTGTTTGTGAGACAAAGAGAGGAGTTTGTGTTTCGGTAGATTACGATTCAACGGAACAGCTGTGCGTTTCAAAGTCACGAATTGTGATTCAGTTTTAGAGGAAATAAAATGAAATAAAAACTACCGGGCTTTGTCACAATAGGTAATATTCCTCAATAGAAAACACGTCGTTTTCAATGCATTTTACTCAAATAATTTCGGTAATGATCTCAAACATAACCTAAAAAACATTCTAAACACTATTTTAGAATGTAATGTTCTACCAGATATGCAAAGCAACGGAATATACTATATGTAGGTGTGGCAACTTTATGGAAAAATATACTGATTGCAAATATTTTATTTTGCTGGTTTCGCAACTCAGGTTGAGAATCGAAGGCAGTGCTCAAAGAAAAAGCACTGCAGGATCTTATCTCCTTGTCCACGAGATCCACACCCGTCACCCCCGTATTTTTATTACCCTAAAGTTCGCGGCCCATCAAACACTCCCTTTCCAACGTATCTCTATAATGTGGGATTATGGCCATTTTCGCATGCTTTCGCTCATCCATCAAAAAATAAGCATCCAGTGTCGACTGGTAAAAGAGAGAAGGAGGGGGTTTTGAACACGCTCCCCCGGGCTAAGTGAATACATTACAGCGACAAAACGAGGGCGATCCCGATCCTGTTTGAGAAGGCTTACTTGAAAAGAGTTTCCACGGTGTCCCGTTTAATTGACGTTGGCAGGCAGGCGGGCGGGCAGGCAGGCAGGCGGGCAGGCAGGCAGGCAGGCAGGCGGGCAGGCAGGCAGGCGGGCAGGCGGCTACAAGATTACGCTGTACATATAGGTGTCTGTGGCAGTTGTCAACAGACTAGACAGTTCTCATTAAACTTCATTCTGTGAGAATACTGTTTTCAGAAAACACATGACAGCGTTGAAACTGTGAACAAGGAAAATAAATAACACGTTTCTCGTGACCATGCTCTTTCTAGCTGAGCTACCGTGTAGTTAACAAGCTTTTATTTCCGTTCTCCCTCTCTTCCTCTTCACCTCTCTCTCTCCCACCCTTTTCTCCTTTCTCTCTCTAAGGAAGTTCTATCTGTGACAAAGTAATTATAATTTTAATTTTAATTATAATACTTACGTTAGTAAGTCGCCTATGAGACAAATTCTCAGATGTGGGATTCCCTAGTGGTCTACCGGGGATAAACTAAAATACAATTTTTCAGTTCTAATTGTATCTCTCAGCCTAGTGTGTTTAAAACCACACCCCCCAGTACAGTGATTGCATTAAAAAAATGTATTGTATTATTGTGCACTGCATTTAAAATTATTTCACGCGAACTGACAAACATTTGCAAAAAAAGATTTTATTATATATTTTGGAGGTATGAGGAGATTTGGTTAGTATCTCTTAACTACAGTTTTCCATTATCTGAAATATCTAATTTCCTTAAAAATGACAAAGAAAAAAGCGCCCGAGATTATGACGTTTAAAAAAGTTCTTCTTTGATTAACTTTAAAAAGCAAGCTCTGGAACCTAATGATTTCAGGAATAGTATGAAGCCGACCCACGGCAGCGGCAACGCAAACAAGGACCATCGGGGCCGGGCTACCACACAACACTGGCGCGGCGTGTAGCAAAGACGCTCAAGGTCAACCTTCCACACGACACTCAGGTAACTATCGAGCGGCAACACAAACTATTTTCCAGAGTATTCGATAAGTGCTCGGCGGCCGGCGTGTTTGTAGAAGTTCGAGAAAGGTCCGAACTCGTCACAAAAGCAACGAGTTACAGTTAAGACATGACATAAGTCTGTCAGTGAGTCTAAGACAACTGTGTGTGTGTGTGTGTGTGTGTGTGTGTGTGTGTGTGTGTGTGTGTGTTACTGTGGTGAAAGATGTGTCGCGTCCAAGTGTAGAAGTTTTAATGAATGTTGAGTGATTGAATCATTAGAGTTAATGTATGAGAGATAGAGAAATGAAGAAAGACAGTGAAAGGGCTGAGTCAAGGTTACGAAAACAAAGCAATTGTGAGCTGCAATATCACGAAAGACTGTAGACCACGTTAGCGTTAGTAAAAAAGAACTGTGTATTTGTGCAAACGTGTTAGAAGAAAATAAAGTGAGAAAAAATAGTTGGAGTGAACTTTAATCGTTTTTGTGACACGTGTTAAGAGTAGATTTGTCGAATTGGTAATTTTGTTATGATACTATAAAACCATAGTGCCATCGTTTTGCATAACTAGTTAACAATTTTTGTAAAACTTTGTCTCGTTCCGGAATGTACGAAAAAATAGTCTATGATGTCTTGACGTGGTTTGCCAATGGACAATTCATATGTTCTAATATATCTGTAATTTAAGATTTGAAGCTTTCACTGCGATCATTATTAAAGCTTCTCGGGTTACCAGCCGTGCAATACGAGGACCTACAAAATTGTTCGAGCTTTGGGCCATTTCAAACTCCATGCCATCATCAGGAAATAAATAATAAATGGCCATTTAAAACTCATCGGGAACTGCATAGGAAATAAACGTCCATCTTAAAATCATGGCCTTCTTTTAAGTGTTCTGGTTATAGTAGTATACGAGATTAAGGGAATCGTTGTTTTAAAATACCGGATGTTTACAAAATCCCTTGCCAATGTGGAAAGACAAAGGACAGACGGGTTGTACATTGAAGAGAGACATGAACACAAACACAGCCTACATTACTACAACCAGAAAAATCAGCATAGCACAATGATCACAGAATTTTACTTGATTAGGTCGCGGTTTTACAGTGCAATAACCGACATTACGACAGTCCTAAAAGAGGCGATTGAATTTAAAGTAGAATCAAATAATTTTAATAGGGACAACGGCCTACGACTGAGCATAGCTTGGACAGGAATACTTAAAGAAGGCCGTGATTTTGAGATGGTTGTTTATTTCTTATGCAGTTCCCGACGAAGACCATGAGTTTGAGATGGCCATTTATTGATTAATTATTCATTTCCTGATCATGATCATGGAGCTTACAATGGCCGAAAGCTTGAACAATTTTATAGATATTACACGCCTACTAATCCGAGGTTTAATTAATATATGTAATTTCTTTGACCGTGTATCTCCAATTACAATCCTATCAATATATCCCTTCAAGGTGTCAGAAATATAATTTCGATTCATTAATTTATGCTTTACTTTTTACTGGCACATATGAAAATTTGCGTGCAGCCTTTAAATATATTTCTTTGTTTATGGCTTGTCTGTTAATCTTATTTAACATTCCTTGATATTTGCTCATGTGTGGAATTGAATGTAAGTTTATTCAACACGAACTAAAAATATGTCTAATGTAGACCATGGGCCACATGTGCGTTTGTTTGGGGCTATCACCCTAATCTCCGTACACTTTGACGACATCGCTCAGTGTCCGGTGATACGGCAATGTTTGTGTTGCAGTTTAAACTGTTGGAATAGCCCGGCCTGGTCATTTCCTAAGTAACGAAGACAAATTACTTGTTGAGCGTGCCCCAGATGGACACAAACCGGCCGGCGAAAAGCCCTGGACAAATCAACAACAATCCGAATAACTGATGTGATCAGGATTGCTGCCACCGACAAATTAATCTTCGCACTAAAGCGCTTCCTGCTTGACAAATGACGGTGTCGCTGAAATCCGTTGATACTCCGTTATGATAAACGCGGCGTTCTGTTTTTCTTGCAGTGCAAACACTCTCTGTTAGTCAGACCCATAAGTCATGTACTCAACGTGGACATCCTCTGAAGACTAGAACTTGGATTGTGTTTGCATCATATCATTTCAAGTTTTATATAAACCAACACCGTTCTTATATGATTTCGTCTGTTTTTATAGCCACAAAATATTCAGTCCTGTACTTGCATAGAGAAAGAAGTACCTTCAAACTCTGCTTTCACTGTTCATTTATTGATCTCTAACATGTGTTTCATTCTTCTGCCTATTTTTTAAATAACATAACGTTTTATGAGCTACCAGCTGAAATACCTGAGGTTGCCCGCAGTTTGGCGATTTATCCCCACAACTTTTAGACTTAGGTTACATTCGCCCATAGCTTTCTGCTTCTTTGGAGACATTTAAGAAAAATTAACAGCCTTAAACATGCTTAAACAAAGAGTTAATTAAAACACTTATAGTACTATAAAGAACAAAAAATAAAACAGCCGGTAAAATCTGATGTGTTGCACTCACAGGACTTTCACTACTCTTGTACAAACCATTCTTACATACTCTTATTCCTATATCTTCTTCGTGCTAGTTGAGATAAACATTGCAGAAATTATCTTATTGTTTATTTCCTTGTAGGTGCAAGGGAAATATGGGAATACAGTAGGCTTTGAGCGATAGTCAAATATTTTAAAGTTTCCAAATTCCGTCCTCTTTGCACTGCTAACATATAAAAAGAAATAATAAAAATGTTCCATTTGACGAAAGTTTCCGTTCCAAAACTCACACAAATAGCAAGGAATATATGCGAAATGGTTCGCTCTAACAAAAAAAAAAAAAAAAAAAAAAAAAAAAAAAAAAAAAAATTATTTGAACATAAATTGCATGTTTTAGCAAGCTCTACATTTTTGTATAGTAAGATTTGGTCAGTCTCTTACGGTTTACCAGTTAAGCAAAAGTCATCCAGAGTAAACAGGACTACATGGGTTATAGCAAGGAAATTCAAAATATACATTTAATTTGTCATAAAAATATCTTAAACATATGACATTTTAATCATGATTGTTAGAGCTATTTTCCAGAAAAGCAAAATTTTCGAAAAATTTTCCATCTAAAGAGTAGTTTAGGATGGAACAATTTTCTTCAAAATCTTTATGTTGCATCTTTAAAGGATATTTAACTTAAATACCAAGTTTGGTTTTTAACAGAGTTTGAATTATGCTGACAGACACAGGCTGTGTCAGAAGTGTGAAGGCGCGCGCTGGCGCACGCGCGCGCGCGCGCGTGTGTGTATGTGTGTGTGTGTGTGTGTGTGTGTGTGTGTGTGTGTGTGTGTGTGTGTGTGTGTGTGTGTCAAACACACAACGGAGAACATTTAAATGTGCTACATGAAAGAAAAGAGTGGAGAAAGCTGTATGAATGCAATACATTGTGTTTCTATTTCAAACATATAGAAAATTGTATGAACTGTATGTTGAAGAGCTAGTAGAGAAGAGCATGTAAATGTATTACGTAACAGAAAACTCAGAGAAAGACAGAGGACAGCATAAAACCTTCTCCATGAAAGAAAAAAAAACCACTTAAACGTGCCAATTTTGTTGGAGATC
Organism: Tenodera sinensis; assembly: GCA_030765045.1. NCBI lineage: Eukaryota > Metazoa > Arthropoda > Insecta > Mantodea > Mantidae > Tenodera > Tenodera sinensis. Next base: position 172,113,682 of record CM060963.1, on the reverse strand, counting down.
GGTCAACTAGTGTTGTAGTTTATCAAATTTATACATACCAACATCTATTTTATATATTATTTGCGTTATGGAATAGGTAAATGCAACTTAATGACATACAAAATATTTCCTTGGCACTAATTTTCTTCATCGGGTCATTATGACCCGTAGGATCAAGAGTGTGTACTACTTTTAAGGAGAATAAAAGGGTTAAGACAACTTTCTCTAATTTGTCAGGAATTTTAAAGAACATAACCTTTCAGAGGGTGAGGACTAAGAAAAAATTAAAGAGTGTATGAAACTATTAAACATTCTCCTGAGTAAATGAAATCAAAACCATTATTGCTGCTCCATATTCAGAAGAGTTTGTGCACTGATAACTACTTTGTACAGTAGACCAAAAGCAAACGAGGCACTTATATTAACAGTGCCTTCAAATGTTAAAAATTTTAATTAAAATAATTTATTGAAGTGTTATGTTTTTGGTAGTAAAAGATAACTGAATAGGTAGTAAATACAACTTTGTTATTGATATTACGAATTTCAACATAATTTATCTATCATTAATTAAACGAAACTAAAGGAACTTAAACTCTACACTGAACACTGTGATACTCATGGTTATTCTAAAAATTGTCTGTTTTGTTTATCCTCTAAACAAATGTAAACGAATACCTAGAAACAAAAGGAAAACTTTTAAACCATTTCTAACGGTGCCAAGCACTTGCCGCGTTGCAATGAAATTTGCTGCCAAGTTAGTAACTTTAAAACTAAATATCATATGAATAGAGCGCGAATGCCCGAAGTGAGCAATAGCCAATATAGCTTTTTATCAGGATAAAGGTACACCTGAAGAAATTGAGTTAACGGGGACATGGCAACATTGTGTAGTGCTTGGAAATAAACACGGCAACGCTGCTAGGTCCAAAGGTTACTTCACGTTGAGGTAATGCATTGCGTTCGGTTTAATATATCATTAGTTACTTTATTCTTGGCATCCAGATCTCAGGACATATATTTTATGACCATTACAACCGTATTTTACACAGTTAATGCTTTCCAATGATATGTAATATATTAAATTCACTTGCTTTGGATAAGTACTCTGCGTCTTATTCTCACTTAGCGTGGCATGTGTGTCGTCTACTGCATAACGAATACATGAAGATATGCAGTTTCCATATATCCTTGTATCTAGTGTGAACATTAACAGGGCTTATAGAGATATGTGTTTGAACATGGATATTTGAAGGAGAAAAATATTGTTAATTTTGAAAGGAATGATTGTGAGTTAAAGTAAACATATTTCCCGTTTTATTTTCAGAAATATTAGTTAATATCTTCTAAAGTATTCATTGTGAAATTCCCATGATATTGGGGAAAAATTACAGCGTTATGCGAAATAAACATAGCCGTGTAATTTGCTGCTTTATCAGAAATAGATTCCATTAATTTGTATAATTTTATATGTGGCACAGGTTATATAATTAATTATGCTCCCGTTAAGAGAGAAAGAATGGGGGGGGGGGGATAGGTGATAAAATAGGATTCGATCTAGGGTTAGACCACCACCGCTGATTTGCAGTAACACCCTTTAGCCAGTTCAGCTATCCCGCACATGGAACCAGGTCTTTAGCTTGCGTTTGTAAGTCCAGCACCCAACATTGGAATAGCTCTTACATCTAGTCTACAATTTAATGGAAACAGAATAAGAGTATATAAGAACATATTTTCAAGGTGCAATGAAGTTAAATTTGCAGCATTTTCCCGTTAATATAGCAGGATTGTTGAAATATTGCCAGGTGAGCCCATGGTTGCCGTCTAAACATCAAGGGAAGCATATGACGAACACAATTCTTATACCAGCCACACAAGAGCGCCTGAGAATTAGGTGACCCTTCGCGCAGGTCTCGCTGAAGTTGGGTATTTACTTTTGTGAAAGATAGTAGGTACCTATGTCTGTATACCGGAGTTTGATTGTTAAGAATGACCTTTTGCATCACACGGAAAGGAGTCGGGGTTGAAGCGCCACATGCGGTGAGAGGAAAGGGGAAAGCCTATATGGGATGCATCAAGCATTTCTGAATACTCTCTCTCTCTCTCTCTCTCTCTCTCTCTCTCTCTCTCTCTCTCGCTGCCTCTCATACAGAAAGAGACGGAGATGTCCTCCCATACTGTCTCATCCCGTGACGTCATCAAGATAATTCATCATTGTCTTTCAATGTTTATCTTCGCATTAAGGTGACCCCAGTCTCGAGTTCCTAACCGCGATTTTGCTAAGGGTTTAATGTTTTTGTTTTGCTTCGTCGCGAGTTCTGAACTCGCCCTATTAAAGTGATTCTTTTCTTTAAGGGGAGGTCTATGATGTAGTGTATCATATGTCCCACTGTTTATGTTTTGTTTCTGGGAGTGCTCTAGTTATTTAGCTAAACATTAAACTGGGAGTTTAATCACGGAAAACCACATGCAATTTGTTTGCAGGGTTCCTTACTTCCTGACGCATGTGTTACACAGATTGTTTATAAACAAGGCTGAAATAATGCATGGACCATGGAATATACAGTTCAATTCTTACTTGGTAGAGTGTGCCACCGAGTGCCGAAATAATGAAAACCGCGCCATCGATTATGTAAATTGTAATATACGAGGACTCGATTTCTTGAAACACAGTTTATTTGTTTCCTTTTAGGAACATATGTGCACTTCTCCCAACGTTCTTGTCCATTCAAAAAATAGCAATTGACAAGTTCTGCAAAATAGTCCCCTGTGTCGAAAATAACGTCTAAATGTTGATCCTCGAGTAATTTCTTCATGTTTGGGAACAAGAAGATTCGCAGGGAGCCAGGTCGGACGAATATGTGGATGCAGCAGCAATTCATAGTGCAACTCATGCAGCTTGGCGGCGACAACATGTGATGAATGTGTTGGTGCGTTGCATGGTAAACGAGCACTTTCATCTTCGCCAAATGGGGCCGTTTCTTCTTCAATTTCTTGCAAAATTGGGCAAATAACTCATTGTAGTGTTGTCAGTAATCTTTATGTTTCCAAAAAAGTGAGTATGACACCTGCTGCATCCCAAAAAGTCGTCGATATCACTTATCCAGCCCATGAGACCAGCTATGCCTTCTTTGGACTAGATTCACTGGAAGTAACTCATTGTTTTGATTGTTACTTGGTTTTCGGAGGAGGCATAATGATGAATCCAGTTCTCATCGGCAGTGACAACTTGACGGGGTTGTGAAATAATAGCCGAAAATAAACAAATACCTTTAAACGTTTATTTTCCATACTATATACGACAATGTGTCGCTGATTCACAAATTATATCTTGATATCGCAATATATTTGCCTTATGAGTCTATAACGAGGGAATCAGGGAACAAATCGCAGTTCTGTATTGTACTGAATGCATCAAAACTTTAACTGCTTTCATAAAGGAAACGGAGCAACGCAGTTAGCGTAAGACACAACATAGTGCATAATAAAACCCGTCCCGGTAGAGTTAGGATGTGTTGGACGTGAAATGGTTAACAAATGTTGCTCAAAGACTCAGGTTATGAGGTGCTTTTACGTACAAGCAAGCCTCAAATGAAACCATGAATGAAATTATGCTTTAACGTCTAACGAAGGTCATATCGGTAGCATTGCCTTTGGAACGGCCCATCGATAAAGATGTTCACTCGTGTTAACCTTTGGGTTTGGATTTTCTTTAAGCATATTAAATATTCACACACATATACATACACACGCACACACACCACCTAAACTCTCCTTATGCTTCCAGATTCTAGAAGAAGATAGGTATAATCCTGGTATTGAAGAGCTATGAACGCTCAACGCCGTGTGACTGGAAGGTCCGGAACTACAGGGTAACTGTGAGAGCATAGTCTAAGCAAACTGGAAGCATTCATTTGTTGTATTATTCTATGATCGTTGTCAAGTAGTTCTGTTAGTAAAATGAAATAGTTGTTAGTATGTTAGTTTTGCCGTAAAGAACTTAGTACAATTGTGCTATACTTGTTACTATTTGTTATATGAGGCCAGAGTTAATACCATTGTAAAGAGAAGGAAATAGTGAATAAGATAATGAACTGTGTGAGATGTTCTTACATTATGTTGGTAGAAATGTGTTCTTTTTCAGTGTGTATGCATATTAAATGACCAACACTTGATTAATCCAGGTTTTGGAACTTGGTTGCTCTGTGGTGAGAAAGGGAAAAGGGAGTAATTTTTACGGTTATCTGCCTCCTCTCTTGCACCAAGAGACTGCCTCATGCCAAACTCTGAATAACAAACTGAATATCGATCGACAAACATGATTTTGTTTTCTATAACTGCATGAGATTGCCCCTGGACGTGTGTTTAGCATGACAGCTTCCAAATTCATAGATACCGGATTCGATTCCAGTTGGAGGGGATGCTAATTTTTCATTACCCAAGATCATTCCCTGTCCTCCATAAAGTGTAAAGTATGATGAATTCAATATTATAAAGAAAACGCCAAAGATTAGCTAATAGTTAACGAGTGTAGAAAAGTGAATGAATGAAATGGGTGAAATTATGCTCAAATGAGCCCGAGGTCCATAGAGCTATAGGTTATCCAACATTCGTTTTCTCAAGATAAGGGAAAACCTCGGAAAAAAACCTTATCCGGGTAACTCATCCTAAACGAGATTCGAACTCACGACTTCTTGGAGGGGAGGCACACACGCTACCACCACGCCACCATGGCGGGCGAGCAATTTGTTCAAAGGCAAAGCCACCGATGTGATATTAGTTATTAAAAGTGGCATATGGGGAGGGGGTTATGTTGATGGGGTGAAGATTGTACGTTGCTGCTACTTGTGTTACTAAGGAATGCTCTAACGACTGACTGACTCTGACTGACTAATTAATGGTGCACTTGTTCATAACGATACAACTATTCACCAATCAAAGGTACACCTGTTCTTAAAAACACTGCTATCCACCAAAGATGCATCTGTTCATAACGATACTGCTATTCACCAATCATAGATGGACCTGTTCATAACGATACTGTTATCCACCAACCAAAGATTCACTGTTCATAACGATACTGTTATCCACCAATCAAAGGTGCACTTGTTCATAACTTTTTTTAACTGCTATCCACCAATCAAAGGTGCAGCTGTTCATAATGATATTTCTATCCACCAGTCAAAGGTGCATCTGTTCATAACGATATTGCTATCCACAAATCAAAGATGGATCTGTTCTTAACGACACTGTTATCCATCAATCAAAGATGGACCTGTTCATAACGATACTGATATCCACCAATCAAAGGTGCACCAGTTCTTAACGGTATTGCTATCCACCAATCAAAGGTGCACCTGGTCATAATGATACTCTATTCACCAATCAAAGGTGGACAGCTTATATTTATGTTACTTCAGAGTTAACATTTATTCGTTTTTCAAGATTCTAAGCTTTTTATTTAATTAAGGCACCATTAAGCATTACTGTGATATATGGTTAGTTTAACAATTATGTTATTTTAAATTTTAAAAAACAAAGGACCGTCTTGTGTAAATAATTGGAAAATAACATGTTTGCTTGACGTTTTCTTCTCCCTGGGAATCATGTAGGTATCAAGAAATTAACGAAAACCAGGTATTTTCAGATTCAGCAGCGTATGCCGATTATAAAAAATCTAAAGTTTATATTTCAATTAGTGTCTTCAAAATGTGCATGCCCTTCCTATTGTGTCTTTTCCCCCAACAGTTTTTGCAGGTTTAAACATCTTTATAATGTGTCTTTAGGATTGGAGAATCGCAAACCTAGCAGAAGATTGAAAAATCTCTTTTAGAGTATAATGAGAGAATATTGCACTGCAATTGCCATTTGCTGCAGACGTAGATGACATATGTTTATCATTTGATTTGAACGCAGCAGAGTTTGGAAATCTTCCAGCTCAAAATGATCAACTTCTTGAGTTTGGGAATGATGAATGCATTGAAACTTTTGTCCCACGTTATTCCATATAACATTGGTCCGTTTTATAATTATTTGTGCCATCTCAGCGAAACAAATAAAATCCGAAGCAGTCTTGTTAGTCACTTTGTTCCTCAGCGTCCAAAAGGATTCAGATCAAGCAAGCACGTAGTACTGTGGCTCGGGAGTAAACATTTACAAATAAACTTTTCTTGTTTCTGTGTTTGTTTATTTGCAGCTTGTTCATTTTCAGCCACTTAAACAGAATCACGTTTACGATTTCTCTGTCAGGTTCATTTTCAATTACAATTCGCTATCTACGATACTTTCACCATCACTGGCATCTCTTTTAAGCACTTGAATTTCAAAATCACCGTCACTCCGCTGAAGGAATATCACAATTCGCCATTGTTACCAATACTGCTCTTCACAGAAAAAAATCACACATCTAGTGACGTGACGTCTCTCAGACGCTGATATTATCTTGGACAGTAAACAACCAAGGCCTATTCGCCGAAACTTACTGGAATATCTAGAGTAAGCAAACATAAGAAGACACTGTAAGCACTACTAGACAATTTCTCACATACAGTGCAGAATAGCGTTTCTTAATTCCCACGACGTCTGAGAGACATCACGTCACCATTCGAGGGTTAAATGCACACCACTAATTATTCAGTTACGGATTCATTACATTAATTATCGATATACTGGGCAACTTTTGAGGTATGGAAGACAGTTGCTGCGGCATCTTAAGACCTTGAGGGAAAGGATAGCGCTATAATTGACGGCGGTGATGTCCGTGGGATTGGACAGTGGTGTGCGACAACCAGGGTAGCTTTCCCTTTCTCCCATAGCGAGCTTTCCTCTCATCTTCCTCCCTTTCACATCCAGTCTCTATCCTTTCTAAAATCCAATCGTCCTTCCTCCCCCTGCACCCCTCGTCTCTAACGTAAAGGGAAGTCCGGAGGCGTCAACTCCAAGAGCGTACTGATCAATATTCGATTTTTGAAATATCAGCCCTTCCCCGTTCCCCGCCATCATCCGGGGTGGGTTGGACGGGGAGATACCGAGCTTCGGCATTCCTGCCAAGGAAGCATGTGTGCTGCGATACTCTGCCATTAGCTCACACTCTTGTCCACTCGACACTACGTCATCACATTTAAAACGTTAATTACAGGAGCGTTTTAATTGTAACGTACAATAAATTAAGAGATTTTAAATATGTAAAAATAAGTATATTTTTATTTCATTATACCAGTTCCCAGTAGGGCATAGAGCTATTGCAGCCCCCTTCATGCACAACGATAACACTATTTTATAAATGATTTATACCAGGTGAATCAGCTGACCCTATTTTATATATCTATACAAGCTGCAGATTATAGTCTTGCTTGAAAACATCGCTCCATTTGTCTGGCCAGATTTGTTTTGTAGTTATATTTGTAATACCTTATCACCGGTCAATGGAAGCGAAATAGAGGGTAAAAAAAATATGACACATTACCGCAGATTCGAACAGGCATCATAACATCGCTGCGACCAAAACGAAATAATTCCGCTTGACCATCACAACCCTATTAAGGACGTCGATTACACTCCAATGCTAGTTGTGGTATGCAGGAACAATCCATCGCTTTCTAACTTTACTAGTATATTATAAGCTGTCAGTGTAAGTTTAAGATTCTATTGGTATTTAATCTTCATTAATAAACATGTTTCAGACTACATATTGCGTTTGCTATACAAATTAGTAAGGGCTGTGATTTATGCCAACACAGAGTTATAAAACCATTTAACATCTGCTGATTGACTGTGCAACTCCATTGTGAATGTAGGCGTGTCTTTAATTGACTATACCGGCCATTTGCGTTAACTCGTTTTGAAAGTGGATCTATTACACTAGGTCCTCGTTGAGGATTCTTGGAAGTGTGTGTGCAAAATGTATACTGTAAAACTGTTTATACCGGGTGGAATTTTCGATGTAAGAGCACTATGTTTTTGGAATAGATTTATATCGCGAATACCTTAAATCACTTATTCACTGAGATGTTAAGCTGCTGCCTTCTGTCTATGTTCATATGTGAGGAGTCGAGTGTGCGTCAAGATAGACTCTAGACACATCTGTTTCTTAGTGGGTTGCATAAATTAAAAAAATAGAAATATGGGCAGGTGATTATGTTAAATAAGGAACTATTTTGTACTGCACAACAAAATATTCCACAGGGGCCAGAAGATGCGACAGTTAAAGAGCTATTCACCAAATTTTATCCAATGGTAGACCTAGACTCTAAAATAGGCATGGGCAAAATCAGCTCAACGGGGCCACTCACCTGAAACACTTTTGCCTCACTCCACCGGCCAACCCATCCCTGCACTACAGTTCAGGTTCCGACACGCCTCATTCAGTGGCGAGTATGACCGTTTCATGAAGAACGGTAGACATGCGGATTGCAATTTGCAAATATAAAGCGTTACAATAGCAAATACAACTTTGATCAAAGGCATAAGTCAAACTTCTGTGATCTTACAAGTATTTATTTACAATTTTAAAAGGTACTTCGAATACTCGCATTTCTAAACATTTAAAAGGGGCGAAATGATTCCACTGTTTAGTGGTTTAGCTTCTTATTAGTTTATTTAATATAAACATGTATTTCGCGTTTCAAGGTTTGAACACACTATTAAGTTTAAAACCAAAGTATTTTCTATGTTGATAAATTAGGTTTAAAATATTTTAAGGCTAAATAGCAATGGAACTTTACTGCTTCATTTATTGTGAAAGAGAAATAATTTAGTATGTTAATCATAAGGCAGCGTAAGGATATTATGTGCATAACACAAGGAAGATTATATTCTTCAAGATTATGTAATTTACCTAACCAGAGTAGGTGGCTGTAATAATTATTGTATGCAAAATATGTTTAATATAAACAACATAGTTAACAACAGCGTAGAAATGATTACTACCGCGCAGATGGAGCGAGCCCACCACTGCACGTGTTATATCCAAACAACCTTCGTCACTTCGTCACTGTGGAGTGGGTAAGGCAAGTTCAGTCGCTACCTCTCCTCTCATGCCCATGCCTGATCTAAAAAGTAGTATATGGGGCACATGTGAGTTTGCTTAATATAGTAGCATTGGCTTGCAGCTCTCTTACTGGTGAATTAAATACGCCTCTCAACTTTGTTCTTCATTTATTGGTAGAACTCGCAGTTCCGTTCACGATTTGCATTAATTTCACTGACACTTCCTGTCTTACCCCTCTAGGTATCTCTCCCCCTCCTCCATTCATTCCTCTATGCAACACCAATATCACATTGTGAAGTTTTGTAGTGTTAATAAAAACTAAGGATAAATTAGAGGTTTTAACGCCAAAAACGTGCACCTGTTCAGGTTGTTGCTATGCTACTCGAATTGAATACTGATATCCGTAACTTAGTGTAGTTTACCTGCACGGACAATTATTATATCAAGGAACCTATGTATAATCGGTCTTCTTGAATGGTTTGTAGGAATTACACCCTCAAGACTTACAACCCACTGTCTTGGGTCAGTAGCCTGTCGAGGAGCAAGCAAACTTGGATCACAGCATACATGATCAGCCCGATATGTCATTTGCCGCTGAAGCTTGCCGGCGCAGCCATGGTCGTTGGAGCGCGTGTTAGGCACGAAGAAGATTAGGAATAAGAGTTTGTAACAATGGTTAGTACAAGAGTAGAGAAACTCATGTGAGTGCAATATCAGATTTTTTTTTCTAGTGAATTGATACACATTACTAAAGCATGAGTAACATAGAGTAAAGACATGGACTAACTAGAAAAAGTAAAATCAAGATTCCCAAAGAAAGCCATTGGAGCAGGGACAAATGCTCCAGGTAGAATGGGTTTAGGAAGCCACCTTCCTGGAACACGTAAGATGTAAGATGTTACCACCAGCAACAAGAACTTACATCGAAGCAACAGCTAGGGGAAAGCAAAATATACCAACTTCTTCGGACCAGACGCCATGGTGAACCGGAAGTGGACCAAAAGCAGAGGCACGCAATCATAGGACTTGCGATTCACGGATAATAACCCTGTGGCGCAATTGCCCTAGACTTACTGCCCGGCCGCTACGTTCGCCACTTCTATCCACCATAGGGGTGGGGTGCAGTACTGTAGGTGGGAGGTGGTCAGCGTCCCGGTCCCTCCCGCGATCTTCGCAACGACGGGTCGTTACGTTTCAATCGAGTAGGTGCTCAACTGAACCCTCAGAGACTTAACGAGGCTGAGTGCACCCCGGGAAACGAAACGATTCACAGATACCACCACAAGTCCACAGAAGATAAATACTACATACGAAATGAGCGATGCATGTAAAATACGTACCCAGAAGTGTTGAACAAATGTAAGAACAGAACAGACACTTTGGACGAACTTATAGAAGCCACTGCACAGACACAAATGCGATTGCCATTTATTCATTATTACTAAATAACTGAGTTTCAAAAAGTAGTTGATTAAATCTATAGCAAGCATGCAAAAGTGTGATACTATACGCAAGTAGTTTCAGAGAAAAAGATATGTTACACGTATTTTAAGAGTAAATTAATGGTTTTTCTTTCGGATTAAATCAATTTTACAAAAACAACCATATAAAATACAAAGATAAACAATTCACTAAAATAACTGTCATGATTAATAAAATAACTAATAAAAAGTTCAAATTAATTCATTGAGGGTTTAAAGAGGAGTGATCAATTTAACTCAGTAAGGTGTCATTGCCAAATGTTCCGACTGGCTTCTTCCCTAAGATAGTGTTTATCAATAACTGCACTTATATCTCTAACAGCCTGCATAAAAATGAACTATGGTAGATGAGAAATTCACGTCATCAGACGTTTTTACTTTCTCTACTGGTAAGTAGGAGAAATATTGTATTCCATCCAAAAATTCGATATTGAGATTTCCCTGAATAAAGAAAAAGCATATTTAGAAAAAGGTCCATGTGTGTGCTTGTGTGTGTGGTGTGTGGTGTGGTGTGTGTGTGTGTGTGTGTGTGTGTGTGTGTGTGTGTGTGTGTGTGTGTGTGTGTGTGTGTGTGTGTGTGTGTGTGTGTGTGTGTGTGTGTGTGTGTGTGTCAGTCTGTTGACAGCATAACTCAAAAACGAAGAGTTGGTTAAAAATCAAAGTTGATACTTGAGTTTATTGTCTTTCAAGTGCGACACGAAGATTTTGAAGAAAATAGACCCACCTTACACTACCCTTCACATGGAAAATTTTTTCGAAAATTTTGATTTTCTTGAAAATGGCTCTAACGATTTTGATTAAAATGCCATATGTTTAAGATATTTGTATGACAAATTAAATGTATATTTTGAATTTTCTGGCTGTAGCCTAGGTAGACCTATTTACCCTGGATGGCTTTTGAATAACTCGTAAGCCGTAAGAGATAAAAAAAATCTTACTGCATAAATAATGTAGATCTCGCTAAAACACAATTTATGCCCAAATAATTTTTTTTGTAGAGTAAACCATTTCGGAGATATTCCTTGTTATTTGTGTCAGTTTCGGAAAACTTAAATTTTCCTGAAATGCAACATCGTCGTTCACTTTTTTATATGTTAAGCGTGCAAAGAGAACGGTGTCTGATAGCTTTAAAAGATTTGACTATCGCTCAGAGTCTACTGTATTCCAATATTCCCTTGCACCTACAAGGAAATAAGCAATAAGATAATTTGTACAAATGTTTATCTCAACTAACACGAAGCAGATAAAGGAATAAGAGTTTGTAAGAATGGTTAGTATAAGAGTAGAGAAAGTCATGCGAGTGCAACACATCAAATTTTTTAGCTTTAAGTTTCCATCTCAATTGGTACATTAATACGGTACCATTCTTTATGTAGTTACAAACTGTAGGTATTATGTGAATTTCACGTGTCTACGAGCCTATCAGTGAAGAGGTCCCCTGGGTCCTGAAGGAGAAAAGACACAAGAAGTGTGATCTACTGTTTCCATATTGTGTTTTATACTGGCAAGGGAGCAAGGAGGGATGATGGGTAGAGGAAAGGTCATGTGACCTTGCCCCCATAAAACTGCGGGGAGACCTCCCTGGGAGCCACGTTAGTCATTGTGTCATGTTTGCGGGCAGCAGGAATGTTCCGCGCCGGCAACCATAACGCTTAGCTGCACCTCGGGCATTCCGTGCCACATTCAAGCTACCGCGTGCCACGCAATTACTCCTCTGTACAGGTATGTTAATGAGCAGCGGCTTGGAAATCCTAAGCCATCCCAGCATTTCATCAGGACAGGCGCGTTCGCAAACTCATTGACAAATTAGACGTAAATGTCTATCTACCCCCACAACTTCTTTGCTTATAAAGTTAGGGTCTGTTCAGTCAACGCAAGTGCAGTTGCCCCACAACTAATGACTGTCATAAATTAATCTTCACGCTTCAGAAAAGGAAAACCTCTATCCCTGACCTTGAAGAGCAATAGTAATTCTGATTATAAGGAAAATACAGTTACATGTTGACTCCACGTAGAGTTTAAGTTGCCAAAATTCTGAATTCCAGTTCCTTTTTCTATCTTATTTGGTTCATGTTAAGGCGTTGCAACTCTGCAGAAAGAACTGAGGAGGAAGGCCTCATATTCTGAAACGATTCGTCAAAGAAAGCGGCCGAACTACACAGCGTTGACTAAACAGACTAATTACCTACACTGAATTGGGGAAAAAAAAAGGCCTTGTTGTGTTCTGTCACATGATTTTCTCTACTTACTCTTGTACTAATTATTCTTAACAAGGCTTATATTTCTATCTATTTCATGTTAGTCGAGATAAATCTTTGTATGAATGGCTTTATTACATATTTCCTTATTGGTAAAATGAGAATAGAAGAATAAATGCTTAAGCGGTACTCAAGTAATTTAAGAGCTGATCGCTATATGATGGCTTTGACATTCCATTCCCTTTGCATGGCCAGGAAATAAAAAACCAATAAAACCTTCCCGTTTGAGTAAGGTATAAGTATTTTAAAATGTAAACCAATAACAAGGATTGTCTCGAAAATGGTTATCTCCAGAAAAAATTGACGTAAATTCTGTGTTTTAACAAGATCTACTTTTTTGTGGAGTAAGATTTTATCCCTCGCTTACAGTTTTGCTTCTGCTTCTTCTTTCCTTATCTGATTACCCTCCCCGTGTAGAGGACTGACGCCCCCTAGGAATTATAAGCCAGACCTAGGATCAGACGAACCTATGGAACGGAGAAAGTGAACACCTGGAAGCGGGTGCTCAGCCCAGCATCAGGTATGAGAATGAGAAAGGGAATTATATGAAATGCAGGTGAAATAGATGAATGGAAGAGTGATGATGGGGCAGTTTGTGGAATGAGTGGCTAGGAAACTCGTAGATCACGGAGGTTTAACAATAAAAACCTAATTTGTTGCACTCACACGTATGTCCTTATGTACTCACTCTTCTACAAATTATGTTTAAAAAGGGTTATTTTTCTATCTAACTCTTGTTAATCGAGATAAACTTTCATTACAAATTTGCTTGTGGGTATAAGAATACAGTAAGTTAAAGCGATATTCGGATTTTTAAAAAACAGATCGCTAAATGATGTCTGAAATTCCATGTACCTTGCACAACCACGAGAAAAAAGTAATAGCGATTTAACTCTTGAAAAAAGTTTAAGTGTTTGAAAATCAAACCAATAATAAACAATGTCTTGGAATTCTTAAGGCCATAAAAGTGTTACGTCACACAAATTGTGTGCTTTAACATATGTACAAAATATTACAAAAAATCATTCAAAATGAAAAGAACTTCACAGGATATTCCCATAAAATTCAAAATATTTTATCATAAAATATTTCAACGTGTTATTTTAATCAGAGTTAGTAGAGCCAATTTTTAGAAAATCAAATAGAACGAAAATGTTCCACCTAAAGGGTAATTTGTGATAGGAAGACTGTCTTCAAAATCTTGGTGTCGCATCTTTGGAAGTTGCTGCACTTATGTACCAAGTTAGGTATCTAACCAACTTTTGGTTTTACTTAGGGTGTTCACAGACACACACGATGGTTTTTTTTTCTATTCAGGGACTTCTAAACGTGTATTTCTGATGCTTATGACTTATCCACGAAAGAAAACAATACAAATAGTCGTCAGGCCATTAATAATTAATTTTTATGCTAAGGCTTAACAGCTAAGCCAACTTCTGCAGGATGATTGGACTGCCTTCTAACCCGAAGAGTACGATTCCGAAACTTGGTAAGCGTAAGTTTAACTGATAAGGACTTTCTAGAATATTCGGTTAGGCCTACAATCAAAAATGTCACAGGTTCAAACTTGGCCACATAGTAGTTTTTAAGTGTTAGTAGATTTATTGATCTGTAAAAGAACTCTTGCGGACAAAATCCGGCACACTGGCAATGGAGAGCGTCGTTAACAAACAAAATTTTTATTTTTTCGTCATTCAAAGCAATGTGAGTCCCTGTTTCATTTGAGCATTCGTCTCACCCACTTTATTGTCTCTGCAGACGTGGGGTTAAAGAAACAATCAGAATTAAAGCCTGGAGGCACCGGAGTAAGAAGTCACTTGAAACAACGGAATCATTTGTTAAAGCATCTAAGGCCACATTTCTTGATTAAATATTCTGTGTCGGAAACTTTTTCAAAACTTCGCTGAGCAAAGACAAGGCAGATGACTGGTCTGAAGCAAAATGTCACACGTTTACAGCACAAAATTATAATGGAAGGTAGGTATAAAGTGGATTAGTCGGTTTTACATAATGAAGGACAATTTTCACCTCTTTGGTACTAAAAATAAAATAAAAGAGGTGGTCTCCAGCTACATCTGGCTTCAGGAAAGCGTAATTCTACAGATTGTTCTAAAAATGCACTCGGTTGTTACCCATTACAAACTTTGTTTTATATTAATGAAGAAATGGTTGTATTCAACTATATGTATTCAATTAAATCAGAAGTGTCAAAAAGTGACACCGTAGGTCATTCTCCTCTTTCTTTCCCTCCACTTGCTTTGACTTAGTGGCCTGGGCGTGCAGGGCAAAGGTGACTAGCATTCTATAATACGATAGGCAAAGGGCAAAGGCACCTCTGAGCTTCATAAAATAAGGAAGTCAGTGTCGGACGTCAACATGTTCGTTTACAAATTCTGGCCGGAATCTCCTCAGCATTCTTCCTTGCCCTCATATCTAGTATTATGTCACCAATGAAGGGTAACTAGGAAGGGAAAACAGTAACCACTCTGTTTCACCTCAGTGATTCCACTGAATTAAATTATTCCAATACTAGGTGTGTCTATGCTAGTGTCAAACATTTCTAACAATATATATATTGTTCTGAGAATACTTTATTAGAGAGGTATTAAAACATTTTTCCTTTATTTTTATATTAAGATCCTCCAACGTAATATCATATCGGATGGTGAAGGAATGAAATTAGTGAAATGGTGCTTAAATGAGCCCGAGGTCCACAGAGCTTAAAGGTACCCCACATTCGTCTTCTCAGGATTAGGGAAAACCTTGAAAAAACCTTATTTGGATAACTCACCCTACCGAGATTCGAATCCGTACCTCTTGAATGCAAGGCAGGTACGCTACTACCACGCCACAGGGGCGTGCTGATTTGTCCCTTCATCGAGATAAACAATACACGTGTGTCTTGAAGACAGGAATGTGTCACGAAATGTGAGCTTTGTGCAAAAAAGTGCACCGATCGTCATTTAACTTGTTTACCAACATTCTCACGCACCAATCAGTAGCTGGTTCATTTGAGAGGAGTGTTTCCGATGTTAAGAGATCAAGAGAAGTACGAAGCACTGACGGTGAAGAACAGTTCTACATGCTGTGGATGCATACCCATCAGCTGACACAAGAGCACTGCAGTAAGGCAAGGGGTTAGTGACGTAAGTATCTGGGAAATGTGGCATGAAAATCTTCTGTAGCTGTTACCAGCTTCAGTGAATACAACGATTAAATGTGTGGGATATTGAGTCAAAAAACTTTTAGCCATCGCGTATTAAAGAATTGTCTATTTTCGTGAATTTCAGTGATGAGACAGTTTACTCGTGACGATATCTTAAATTTGCATAATAGATGCTTAATAAAACCCACCTGGGGGATGAAGTAAGATTTGGAATAGGATCAGTCATGATCTCCTCAATGGTCCCCTTTCTTCTTCTGAAGTCAGAGAGTATCCACAGATCCTCAGAACTGAGCTGGATCAATTAATTGACGATATGCCTCTGGAGACATCTAGTGAATGTAGTTTTACACAATGGTGCTCCAGCTCATTTCAGTTGGATGGTACTAATTTCCTGAATGATAAATTTCCACATAGGTTGGTCGAGGGTGATTCTCTGCAGGGGATGCTCGATCTTCCGATTTGAATTCAATCGATTTCTTCGTCTCGGGATATTTAAAGTCCCTTTTAGTGACTGTTGCATCAGATATTGACACTCTGAGAGAACATATCCATACTAGATTTGACCAAATACGAAAGCCGCCAGTAATTTGAACAGATTACATGAAGCATGCAACGTTAGCTTTAGGATATGCATCGAAGAGGCAGGAGCGACTTCCAGCAATTTTTGTAACCTTCAGTTTTGTCTTGTAACTCAACAATGAACGATCTTCAATCCCTTGTGTATATGAACTTTCTTTAATGTTTTATGTTGGGGATATGTTATCAAAATATTTGTTGTAAATAGAAATAGATCCTGTATTTAGCTCATTTCTCGTGACTCTTTTAAGTACCAGGGCCTCCACCACCAACACTAGTGTCGTAGGTCATTAAGACATGGGCTCCACAACGGAAGGTCCACTGTTCAATCCGATTAGGACTCCCTTTCTGATTTGATTTTTATGAAGTTGAACATAGGTTAAATCTTTCCTGAAATCTTTGAATGGTTAATGTATTAAGTGCATAGTTGTGGTTAAATTGACTTGTTCCCCTATTAAAGGACAGTCAATTGTTTACCAAATTCTTTTTGGGAATTACAATACCTATAGGTTGTAACTTTCCCTACCTAAGGTTTTACTTTTAAACATTACACGAGAAGCTGTTACGTCTTTATCAGATAACTTACCTACTGGTTCTTGTTAACTCTTCTCTTCGGTCGAGGTTCGTTCAAGGTTTTCCTCAATTTTCATTACTAGTGAATGACCAACAGGTAACCAAAACTTAGCCCTTCTTTCCAAAAACATTATTTTCCGATTATCATTTAATTTAATGTATCAGCAGTGTCCATCGCCTCTGGTGAAAGAAAAGGGCGTTAAATATACTAAAATGATCTGACAAAATGACAAAATCTAGTCCAGTCATTTTTCTGACACTTCATTCTCCTTCAAAGCTTTTGTACAAATACACAATTCGCTATTGCTGACATTAACGTAGTCTTCACTCCTTCGTGATATTACAATTCATAACTGTATACTTCTATTAACCTTGGCTCACTCCTTTTGTCTTTCTTTACTTTGTCTGCCACTCAAACAGCTGACTTAGGATACTACCACTCATCAAAGGCTTTGCTATCTGCCTTCACGACGCGCCGGTTCTCTCACGGTGATCTTATACACGCTGACACACACACACACACACACACACACACACACACACACACACACACACACACACACACACACACACAACACACACACACCAAAAACTAACTGCTGCGATGGCTCGACTCCTCTCATCGCCTCGCCTCCTTTTATAGCGAGGATGACGTAATCTGGACCTTTTTCGAACTTCACCTTTTCTGAGACTTCAACAACTACGTTGGCCACCGGACACTTCGCGAATAATCTCGAAACCTTTTTTAGTTCTACCGCTTGATTGTTGTCACGTGTTTGCTCTGAGTGGTGTGGGGCGCGCCTCTGATACGTGTCGTGCCTGGTATGTGGTGTGAGGTAGCTTGGGCCCGACCGTCCTTTGTTGTACGCCGTGGTCGGCGTCACAATAATAAAGAAGTGTTACTAATCCAAAGTTTTTGTTGTTTCACCAGGGAGATAAAAAATTAGTGGCTGCGTTTATTACCTTATTATAAGTAATAATGAAAACATTACTTATTTTTCATACCTAAACGTAGCAGCTTCAACTGAGTTGTGAATGAAGGTGGTTTACCTGACGCACTAAACCGCATTTCTGCAATAGCTTGGCTTGGTGACTCCCTCTCTGCCATTACATTTACCTAGCTATTCCGGTGACCGCTGTGAAACCAGCAGTCAAGGGCATAAAAATATTTATTCTTTCATTCCTTTTGTTTGTATTTAGAAAGTCAAATTCGGTTCAGCACATATACCATACGAATAATTTTCAAAATATTCTGTTTTCCCGATGTACAGTGATGATATTAAATGAGTGAAGCGTGCAGATATGCAGAAAAGCATTTTCGTGCCATGGCAGGTCACACAATCTTACAAATTAATAAATAAATATATTACATTTAAACACTGAGTGAAGTTTAGAGACCCTCTATTGAAAAAGCAATGTAGGAGTTTTCATGTGAAAATAAGCAATAACAAAGTTGCTTACATGCATTTATACACAGGAAAATACTAATAACAACATAATTCAGAGAACAAGCTGTGCTCTTTGTAAGTGAGTATGGAGTATCGATGCTTAAAAATCAGTATCATATCGAGTATCGAGAAATAATGATATCGTACCATCACTGTTTCAAAACTTCCGTGCATTGTGAATTCGTTACTTTTGATGTATCTACATATTTTCATTGCAATGAAACAGATTACACACTTTAGTGTAAATTTCAGCATAACTACATATGTTTGCTTGTAACATTTGTATTGCTTTATACGTAACATAATTATATTTTCTTAACAGAGCAATTATTCAAAATTAAGGCATATAAATTAATCTTCATGAAATATAATTAATATGGTAGAGCGCACTGGTTCCCATGGAAAAATATTGCAGTCTTATTTCTTTTAACTTTATTTCTTTAAAGTGATTTAGAATACAAGTATAAATTAAATAAAGCATAGAGAAGGAATTTTAGCATATTTGTACTGCAACAGAATGTGAACATTAAAGTAGGCTTCACTAATAATAATAATAATAATAATAATAATAATAATAATAATAAGAAGAAGAAGAAGAAGAAGAAGAAGAAGGAGAAGAAGAAGAATGTTGATGATGATGATGATGATATCTTAGATACGATTAATAGCGTTTGGGTTATGCTCAGTCCTATACGCGTTTTATAAATATCGCATCCTTATTCTGTAATATTTTAAAAAATTAGATTAAAGACTACCCCTCATCCCGCGCAGCAGTGTAACTTTGTCAATAAATACCGTAGCTATAAATTTGCTGTTTTGCCTTTAAAAACACCTCTTCAACAATTCACGTTAAGGCTGACCTTTCGCAAATAAAACTGCAGAGAACAACAATTACAGAGTGCAAACTCCGCCACACAGCTGCGCAACACTCGCCCTTCGCCGACACTTCCGACCTGCTGGATTAACTGATGGTGGAAAGAAATGGAAGAACGGGAAATCTTGGGAAGGAAAGTAACCAACCTGGCATTCCCCTACTAACCGAAAAACACGCAAGAAAAGAAGTTTGGCCTCCGAAATGCGAGTTTCGAGTGTAACCACCTAAGTCACCACGCACGGCACGATGTACAAAAGGACAACGCGTCGTTAACCCCTTCTAACCCAATTTATTCTTGGCTGAAATTTCTTTTTTAAACCTGGTAGTATAGGTATGGCGAATATTTGTGCCATTGATCTTGCTTTAATCTCAGACTTGTAGTTCAGTAATAAACATTACTATCCAGGATTTCGAATCCTTGCTACGACGTTAGCTAAGGGATGAGCTGGAGCCACCTAAAGTAAATGGCGATTGACTTATGTGAATGTATCTGTAGCTGAACACTTGGTTTAATTTAATTTCAAAAAATAAATATAGAGGTAAATTTTATATATTTTTTTTATTTATTATATGTTAATGTAATATTTAAAGAAATATTATAAGGAAGAGTGCTACTCAGGCTTAACCCTAGAAAGACCAATGTATTACCCAACTGCCAAGAACAAATTTAGTACTAAATGAAGTCATATGATATCATTGGATTAGAAAAAAATCTGATGTGTTGCACTCACGTGACTTTCTCTACTCTTGTACTAACCATTCTTACAAACTCTTATTCCTATATCTTCTTCGTATTAGTTAAGATAAACATTTGTACAAATTATCTAATTGCTAATTTCCTCGTAGGTACAAGGGGGAATACAGTAGGCTTTGTGCGATAATCAAATGTTTTAAAGCTTTGAGATTCTGTTGTCTTTGCACAGTTAACATATAAAACGATGATCCATTTCACGAAAGTTCTAAGTTTTCCGAAACTCACACACATAACATGGAATATCTCCGAAATGGTTCCCCTACAAGAAAATTTATTGAGACATAAATTGTGTATTTTAGCAAGATCTACATTTTTTGTATAGTATAATTTGGTCTATCTCTAACGGTTTACCAGTTATGCAAAAATCGTCCAGAGTAAATACGACTACAGGGGCTATAGCCAGAAAATTCAAAATATACATTTAATTTGTCATACAAATATCTCAAACATATGATATTTTAATTAAAATCGTTAGAGCCATTTTCAAGAAAATCAAAATTTTCGAAAAATTTTCTATGTAAAGGGTAGTTTAGGGTGGGGCTATTTTCTTCAAAATCTTCATGTCGCATCCTTGAAAGACATTAAACTTAAATGCCAACTTTGGTTTTTAACCGACTTTTCGTTTTTGAGCTATGCTGTCTACCGAGTGACAGACTGACACACAGACACACACACGGACCTTTTTCTAAAAATGCTTTTTTTTGGATTCAGGGGGGTCAAAACATATATTTCCGGTGAAATCTCGACATCGAATTTTTGGGTGGAATACAATACTTCCCCTACTTACCATTAGAGAAAATAAAAATGTACCTCGGTAGTGTAATGTCGTGGCCTTCCAGTTTGTTCCTTTGCTGGGTTCCGCCGTCTATTATCATCTATTGCCAAGCCGTTCCAACGAAGTATTTACAAGCAAAAAGCAAGTTGACTGTCAGTGTCTTACCTTCTGCACTCAAATAATATCTGGCTTGATTTATTGGGTAATAAATTTGCCTCCCTATTTTGGAATGTTAAATAAATTGCTTAGAGTTGGAAATGGACATTTTCACGAAACGGAAAGCTCTCTCCAATCTCATTTCGTAAAAAGTTAAATGTCAATGGTAACTATGATTGCCGGATTATTGGTAAGTGGGTGTAGGTATTAGCAATATTGTTATACGCGCTTAAATACACGTTTTCCGCTCCAAGTTACAGAAATGCAATGCTTTTTGTTTTTGTCCTTGTAGTGAATTCCGTCTAGTGAAATAATTAAGCCTGGGATAAAGTAAACCCCTGCATGGTGGTTTCGATTCAATTTTCTTTTGGCAGTTGCTTACATTATTCTCATTAGATATGGAATATTTCTCTGTGTATGTATGTTCTACAATAGTATTCCCCATCGTGATTCTGAAAAAGGTGACTCGTGATTCTGATAATAGTCCTGCTCAAAATGAAATTCTGTCTTAATGCAGATTTCACTAGTTAGTTTTTAGGTACTTAATGAAGTCTCTCTTTCATACAGGATGTTACGAGTGTAAGTGCAGATATTTTAATTTAATAGGGCTTAATACTGTTAGTGCGTTTTCCTTCCTCGTCTAAAAGTTTTTCCAAAACCAATCACATAGTTTGCTACCTGATGCCTTTCATGTAGTGGTAACTGAGACGCGAAATGACCAACGTCTGTGAGATAGACTATCCATTTTGCTTTACACCTCAAAGCACAATCCACTGGCCTAGATAATGCGAGGTCATTAATCTTGCGGAAAGCATTCAAACTTAGTCCCGAAATAGCATTCGTTCCGCCCACACTGCAGCATACTTTCTGTGGCGCGTCTACTAGGAGGTACTAACCAACATGTAAACTTAACACTCGTAATAGGTAAAATTATAAGTGTAATGGTGAAGTAAATGTTGATGTAATATTGTGCATTGCCCTCTCCTCAGTTACCAGTGCAAATATCTGTGCTTTTGTCCTTAAGTATTTTAAACATTAAAGAACGATCATAAAATGTTACCAACAAAAATAGAAAAATTAAATATAGCATATGCAGGACCCCATTTTAAGTGTTGTGAAGTACCGACTCCTAGCTTGTTGATAATACAATGCAACTGATTAAAAAATACAGGAAAAACAACAACGTAGACCGAATGATTAACGCCAATTTTTTTTTTTTTTTTTTTCCCGGGGAAGAAAGCTTACTAAATGGTCGTATTAACCATCGGTCAATTACAAGTGGTGGGAATTTACTTCCGAATTCGCGGCTAAAATGCAAGCTTAAGCATTCATGCGCGAACCAGATCGTCAATGTCATTCTCAAATCGTTTTCACATTTTAATACTCTCTTATATACTCTTCACAAGCACAGAGCCTTGCACTTTTGATTATAACCTTAAACACTAGCATGAGATAGTCTTTTACGACACTTAAAACATTTATTTATAATGGGTACTTAGTATTAAATACTAAACACAAAGTGGATAACAATATTGGAGCCATCCACCGCTAGCTTAACGGCAGCGATAGACCTTTCCGCATTCCTGCATATGAAAATATTCAATAATAAACAACTTCCCTGAACGAAAAGAAGGCGGTGGTTGTAATTCAAACGCGCTGCCACTGCCATCTTTAGTATTGTTTGCAAATTAGCAGAAACCGGTAACATGAGTTTGGGATGCCTAGTTCGAATATAGGTATATACGCACGACTAACAAAGCCAGTTATATTTAAAGAAAATTAAAGGAATACGAAAAATAGATAATGAATAAATAGTAATTATGAGGGATACGACACAACATTCGCACCAGTGGTAAAGTTATATAATACAATTATTGTAGGAGACATCCACACGATAATGTTCTGAACTAGAACAATCCTCTTGTAAACATATGGGAGGGGAGAAAGAGAGAGACAGAGACATTGTAATGGAACGCTCTTAGGCCACTGATTAATGGAGGGAAACTCATAGGTTAGGTTATTGGCGATTATTAGAGAAAGTTATTGTGCGATAAGTTAATCACTGGCCTAATAGTACTCGGTTGCAGTGTCTCTGTCTCTCTCTTCCTCCCTCCAATTTCTTTACAAAAGAACCGTGCTAGTTTAACACATTATATCAATTAAAATGTTCGATATTTATTTAGTTAATATTACTTGCATTCGCAATTTCAGTAGTTGGCTGAGCAAAATTTTATTTACCCGTAGGTAAGGAGCGCAGAAGTTGTTCTAATACTAGATTTTTATAACATGAAAAGCATTATGAATATTTTAAGAATTAAAACGATAGGAATAACAACTTTTATCCCATTTTGTGTGTCTTAAAGTGTCGATTTCTTATGATCACTAACTTTTGTGAATTGCAGTAATGGTTGAAGTTAAAAAAATATCTACAACGAAGTATCTACCTATTATTATATAATGTACTGTAAAACTCGAATGCAAGTTCTAACCTAAATGTTTGTGTATAAAAAAAATCAAATTTCTATCAATGCTATTAAATGGGTTTAGATAAACACTTCTGAATGTAAAGGCATCCTCTTCATTTGAAGCCGAACACAATTTTCACAGAAATTAAGTCTAAAAAAGACTAACAGCCCTTACTGGCCAAGGCTTACTGCCTGGTCGCTGCCACTCCCACCTCTGCCCACTACAGGCGTCATGAGTGGGGTGCAGTACTGGAGGGTGGGACGTGGTAAGCGCTCCGAGCCCACCAGGCCAGTTATGTGGCCCTCACGACCTGGGGTCACTAGTTCATCAAGTAGCTCTTCAGTTTCCCCACCCCCGGGACCTAACGAGGCTAGTACACCCCGTGCCAGACCTCCCAGCGGGCGAAAAATCCCCACGCCGGTGTCGGGGATCGAACACGGGTCCTCCGCACCAAAGGCGACACTTTCGATGCCGTCTCCAATATACCTATCCGTCTTTGGCGAAACTTCTACTGCCGGCTACTACAGTGGTGAACTATGGTAGCTTATGGTATCTGTGGGTGTGCGGGTGTAACAGACAACACCATTATGTTGGCCGATAATTTTAATAGAGGCTAATAGGTAAATGCGCTGTTTGAAACGAGTTAACGACTGAGGATAAAGAAGTAAACTGTTTTTGGTCTTATCACGAGAACTGTAACCATTGACGTATTATCTGCTAACTTCTGTAGTCTCCATAAACTTGCGTTTCAAAATAACTACTTCCACAATAACTACAAAAAACAATTTACCATGTGTCGCTAAACTGCTAAAAAGTTTTGCGGGGACCTAAAAGTGAGTATAAACCGGTCTGCCAATAATCGATCATAGTAAAACACATAAAAACACGAACTTTAGAATTGCACGCTATTTTATGAACGTAAGTTCCGTTTACATTGTGATCACCCTACCAAGGTCCTACATTATACCAATATTCCCAAATCCTAATTCCTTTCGCATTTAAAACACTATTTAACTCCATGACTGGCTAAATTCCCTTCCCTTTTGAGTTTTCAGAACTGCATATGTTTTAATGCAGTTCATTGACTTCTAAATGTACCGATTTCCATGTAACTGAATCTTGAGTAATGGATTCTTGTTCTGTGGATTCTGTGGAATACTGATTGCCTTAGCTGCAGATACAAAATTTAATGGCGGCTGTTACTGGACCACTACTATTCTCTTTCTCATGTCAAATGTGGGCTTTGCGGCGTGATTTCACAGCTTGTTAACGGTAGAACACCGTTTGGACGTTGTGCCTTTCCTTAACACGAAATTGTGCTAGCTAATGGCCTCTTATCCATGACAAAATTGTAAACCGTGCTTCCTACAAAAAGCATTTTGTCTTCACTCCATTCACAGCTATTTTCAATTAATGAGCTTTGGGATCTTGCTAGTTCGTCGCGAACAAGGTCGAATAAGCCACCTATAACGCAACAACTGAACGCTGCCAGTTGCAATGTACTTCACTTGTTTTGAAAGGTTTACAAATGGCAGCTATAAAAGCAATATTTCGAAGCGCCAAACGCTTAGAAGTTTTTCAAACATCGAGAAAGATGTTTTTCTCCTTATAACTGCATCACATGCAGAGAGCTGCTCCTTAAAGGTGTATTTTATAAGTAAAATCGTAAATAGAAAGGTAAAATGAGAACTGTGTAACATAACGGTTTGTTATGTTTCTCTAACTGGACTCTTATTAGATGCATCATGCCTTTAAAGTTGAAGTGGCTTCTGAAAACCAAAAAAATATCTGTCAAATCACATGTGCCTTTATCGTTAATTTTCTTCTAAAATAAACGTGTAACATTATGTTAGTCCTTCAGCAATAATAATTTACGATCGCAATTTGCAATTTTTGTTGTACATAAAGAAACAATTTTATACGTTTATGTGTAGGTTATGTTATTTACAACATTATTTTAAGCCAAGATGATGTAGGCATAACTGCAGAATTAGTGGCTTTAAACTCAAGTAATATTTTAAGAGCAGTTTTGAAGGATTTCGATTTTAGTATTTTTAGTTAGGTTTATTTTGTAAAGTAATGCATATTGAATAACATTTCTAATTAATGCATAAACTAAAAATTAAAACATTTGCAAATGAATGCTTGAGATGAATGTCCTGCAAGAAGTGCTGTGTTTACACAAATCTCCGAGAGATGGCACCAGCGTCCAGCTAGCCCAGACATTATAAAGTCCAGATTCCCCTCCTGTTCTTACTTTTTAAAGGCAGGGTTGAGTGCAAGCAAGATGACATCTCGTGCTAAGGATGCTGCGAGAGTGAGATGGAGTGGGTGGAGCCCAGAGGTGGGCGTGTCCAGCAAGTTGGGCGGGGACAAGATGGCGCGCACGGCAGGCATCCCCCCCACCCACCTCCCACTCAGCTGCTCGCACGGATCGATCCCGGTACTTCCCCCACCCATCTCAGCATCTCATGTCTGGAGCAGGGCAGCTAGTGTTTACACTGCCTGTCCACACCAGTGCCATGCCCTTTCTTACAACAGGCATTGTGCAATGATCTTCTCTTGTTTAAAGAGTGCTGCTGAAATTACTATTTGCAAGTGATATCCAATACATTTCCAATACTGTTTTGGTAGTGCCGATTCTGTTGCTTTTAAATTTTTTCCTACGATATATTCAGATTTTTTAAACAGTTTCACATGACATTTTGTGATACCATTCCTGTGTTTATTCTTATGATGCAATTTAACATGGCCGCTTTGAGCACTATTGAAAGTGCATTTCTATACATTGGTCTAATAATCACAAGTAATATGTATCATAAGACATCTGGCCTAACCGAATGTACCTGGGAAGGTCAGACCATCGAATGACAGTTATCTCGGCTATTTGCATAAATAAAACATGAATTTAAATACTATACCGCAAAAATTTGGCAGAAAACGTTGCATTCTATAAAAAATAACCTAAAATATATTTATTACGACTAGAGCAGTTCGACTTGCTCAGTACTGCCAACTGAGGAAAACCAAATCCAGGAATTACATGTACCTATGTATCTTCTTTTGTTATAACAGAAAGCCATTTGATAATCTCAAATAAATCTGGCAAGAGTTGGTATCCCGTTCATCACAGAAATCATTGAGTGGATTCCACACGTTTGTTCCATTTTTTATTATATTACTCTTTAAAGAATTTTGAATTATTGTTTCAGTTTCATCACTTGATGCATCAACAAACCGTTTTCAATTGCCTTTCATTTTGAGCTTTGATTGCTAACCGATTGTAATGTGACACTGACTAAACAAAAGAAGGACAATGGTACAAAACAAAAGAATGACGAGGTAGTAAATCGTAATATGATAAACTAAAGTCTTGGTCTATGAAATAGTGACGTACAAATAACAACTAATGGAAATTAAAGAAGAAACCTCAAGTTATATTACATATTAAATACCAGTAAAATCTGTTCCATATAACTATGCACTTTATCTCGTAACTGTCACGTGACTAGTCACCTCTCATTGACTGCTGTCTCAGAATAGCTTGTTCTACGATGCTAAATAGTTGCTTATTTGACATGATCATTTATCTTAAAATGTTCGAAGAGAATTGGTAGATTTACGTTACACCTCTCGCATGAATTAAATGTATTAAATATGATATGCATGTAAAAGCTTATCGACAAATAGACTTTACACGATTGTAAGTGATTGTGTATTTTCCATCCTTGCTTTAGTGCTTAGAAATTCCTATATCTACCTGTTTATAACATATATACCTAGGTATGTGGACCGCTTTGGCAAAACTAAATAATTAAGAGACTGAGTGTAACAATGATTTCATTTATAAACCCTATAGCTAATTTAATATAAGTAATAATGTGTGATTGTGCAATTGTCAAATTTTGTGACAATAGTTTTTGTGCAGAGCAAATATTAGTGGTATTGATAACATGTAATTGATTACATTGTTTGGATTGAAAACCGTTATGTCGTTGGAGGAATCCATTTCCCAGTAATTTATGTAAATATTTCGGTATTTTTTAGGGGTATGTAGACAACGCAGGGGGATACCTCGTGCTCTGTAAGCTACGAGAGATCTATTGTGCTACCACCCTCTGGGAGGAATAGATGAAGTGAATGAACGACAGGAGAGGCCCCCGGAGTCCTTAACAGTTCCAGGCTCGAAGACCTATAGCTGCCTAAGGAGGGCGATGAATGAACGTCAACTAAGCAGCCCTCTAATATCCATGAGGAACTCTTGTCTTTGTGCTAGCATCCATCATTCTGCCTGGCACCACCATGCACCACGAAAACTAGAAATATACCTGAAAGATGACAAGGAAACAGAATGAAAGTGAAATTATGAAAAAGAAGTCGCTGAGTTGAGGAATCACCCTAGCATTCACCTACCACCAAGATGAGTGAGCGAATCGAACCCAGGACCTCTCGAATGTGACCCATCAGTATATTAATCGATATAAGACCTGCTCTTCATAGTATGTGTGCAGTAAGTATACACCAGTAACTTCCATCTCAGGAAACAAGGACAGTAGCAGTCTTCAGTATGAGTTATTCGTGTTAAGAGCTCCACTTTTTGTACCAATTGCCCCCACCCCCACAAAAAAAACAACAAAAACAATATATTTACAAATTTAGAAGTTTTCCCAAACATTCCATAACACACCACACACACACACACACGCGCGTGGGTGTTTCTTTTTTCTAAATGAATTATTAATCTGGCTACTAAAGAAGGATGCATAGTTAATTTCAATCCGTTACACCAGAGGTGCCAAAAAGTGACACCGCGAGTCATTCCCCTCTTTCTTCCACTTTCAGTCGCTTTGGCTTAGCGACGTGGTCGTTCAGGGTAAAGGTGACTGGCGTTGGCTAATGCGGTTCCCTGCATCCTTTTGAGTTTCACAAAATAAGCTGAGTGTCGGGAAGCAGCACGCCCCGTTACAAATTCCAACCAGAATGCTCCCAGCATTCTTCAATGTCCTCATATCTATTACGTCATCAGCGAAGGGTAACTATAAAGAAGAAAAAGTAATCAGCCTATTTCCCCTCAATGACGCCACTTTTGCTTCATTGCAAAAATTGGAAACAGAAGCATAAATTGGGAAATCTGTGAGGAAACCGTTTGATTTAATGTATAATTATATATTATATTGTGGGAGCTTTAAATACACTAACAATGAGAGACCTAGACGTAAAGAAGTGAGATGAAACTGCTATAGAGGAGAGACGAGTAAAGCGGAAAAAGAGGGAAGCAGCAGAAAGCAGCACTGCATAATAAAATAGTTGTATATTCTATAGTTTAGCACTCCAGAGAGCTTGAAACCTATAGAATACATAGTTTATTGATAATATTCAATTAAACATTGTAGGTTGCTTTGAGTTCCTAAAATATACCTGCGGAATTTCACTTTTCGAAATTATTGTCGTTGTTAGAATTCTGTAATTATAAGGATAACTGTGTTTTGTTGACAAAATACTTGTTCTGATGCATGCTTTCAACTTTTGGATTTCAATTATCAATAAAACTGTTTAAAATGCCAATGATTTTTAATGATCCAACCTTATAGCTCATGCTCACACATTTAACACACTAAAATTGTTATCGTGTTATGGTGGATGATTAATATTTACCTACTACAATAATGTAGGATAAGACTAATAACACTTTAATAATACTCACATGACTTTCTCTACTTCTCTATAACCGAGTCTTAAAACGGTTATTCCTGTAATTCATGTTAATCGAGATAAACCTCTGTAGAAATTTCCTTATTATTTTCTTGTAGGCGCAAGGAGAGCATAGGAATACAGTACGATAGTCAAATCTTTTAAGAGCTGGTCATTATGTGATGGCTTTGAAATTCCGTTCTCTTTGCATGGCAAAGAGATAAAAAGGTAAATGTCTTTCCATATGAGAAAACTAGGTATAGGTAAATATTGCAAAATTCAGACAAATAACAATGAATATCTCAGAAATGGTTTATTCCACAAAAAGTACATAAGGGTGTGTTTTAACAACATCTACATTTTTTGTGTAGTAAGATTTTGTCTTTCTATTACGGGTTACCAATTATGCTAAAGTCATCCAAATGAAGTCGACTTCTGAGGACCTTCCCAGAAAAGTCAAACAGTGCGTTTAATTTATCATAAAAGTAACATATGATATGTTAATTAAATGGTTAAAGCCATTTTGATAAAATTAAAATTTTAGAAAAATTTTGTGTTAACAGTAGTTTAGAGTTGCTCTTTGACAGACTTTACGTTTCAGAGTCATACTGTTCACAAATATCCCTTTAAAAGAAACTTTTTTGGATTCAAGGGACCTGAAGATGTGAATTTCCACTGTAATCTTGTTATCGACTCTGGGTGGAATGCAATAGACCTTCTCTACCTAGTATATATACGTGGTAGAGAAAGTAAAAATTAAACTGTTAACGAAATGGGTTTAAAGATGTAAATACTTTGTTGTATTCTTTACAAGAATACTGATGATCCTATTTTAAAGAAATCGTAAATATAGTGATAAGTCTATTTTAATATCTTATGAAGCAACAAATCTTGTATCAGTACATTATACCTACAATAGTTAATTAAAGTACAAACAAAATCTTAGTAGCATCAGAAAATGTTTATTTGTAAATTTGTAATACTAACCAGCACATGAGGATTTGTAGTTTATTTCTACAAAGCGTGCAAGGCACTCCAAAAAAGAAAAGAAAACTTCAGAGTTTTTTCACAAAGTGTTATAAAGTAAGCAGTGGAGAAACATGCTTTTCATTGTTACCATGGAAACAGCTATTTTAAATAGAAAAGTTGTTCGTCGGAAGTTAACAGATATAATACTTCAACGGTGCTATGATTCCAAGTGCTAGGATTGAGACATCCTCAAACAGTTGGTGACTCGTTTCGGGTAGTTCAGTTACTATTCCTCATTGAATTTATCAGACAATCTAGCTGGTGTTGTTTATTCTCACATCCACCCACGCACACCATGAGAAGAGATCTCATAGTCTACCACTGTAGCGGCCGGCAGTAGAAGGTTTATCAGAGACGGAGATATTGAAGATAGCATCAAAAAGTCGTACATGGGGAGAGAGGTCATCAAGTAGCAATGAAACTTGATCTACAGGACTAATGGCTTGAGCAAGATCAATAAAGACAAGTATGTGATTCACGGAGTCGTCCACAGTGGTATAGGAGTAACATGCTGGCCTCTGGTTTGCAAAGCCGAGGGTTCAAATCCGGTGAAGGGCAATGGATTTTTTTTCAGGCATAACATTCTTAGCACAGCTTCCTCCGGAAGGGAAATAAAGCCGGCGGTTGCTGACATAGATTTAGCAGCAAATAAAAGAACCTCAAGCCTGATAAAGAGGCCATTGAAGTAATTTAAGGGGTATTTCAGGCCATAGAACTGGATGCTGAGAAACATAGCAGTTAAAGAGTCCATAAAAAATCACTAAATTTCAACGATTCGTTGTTTTCGTCTCGCATAAGTATATTTCAAAACCTTTGTTATGTTTGGATCAAAATTCCTTAACAATAAACATAACAAGTACCTATCTGTTTCTTATTAGCGACATTTAATTATTTTCGCGTACTACTAAATACTTTAACACTAGAGACACGCAAAATATGAAAAGCCAAAATGTGAGAAAATATGAAGAAAAATCCGAAAATACTATTAAATCCCTTATTTTAAAGCTCAAATATATTATGCTTAAAGGTTTTCGAGTAATTTCTCTTTATTAGTTTAAAAATAACAAATATCGTAGATGTCTATCCATGTTTAACAATATAATGGAATGCATAGAATTGATACACTTTATTCATTGTGAAAGCCTTAACCTTAAGATAAATTAGTGGTTGCTTTGTAGTTGGATAATAACAATTATAATAATTCAATAAAAGTACTGAGTAGCGAACAATAGAGCGCTTTTAATTTCGCAAATGTCGTCACATAAATGAAATGCTACTTTTTCTCAACTGCATTTGATTCTTTTTAGAAAGGGCGACTCAATTTTACAGAAAACTACCCGAATAGAATATTTGGAAAGCCCCTTTCACTGCTAAAGGAAATTATTTTAATAGCAAAAAATCGTAAATCATACAAAATTTGAAGGAATATGATTTTATAACATATGAAATTATTAATATATACAGGGCATTAGAGACGTACTTGTATAGATTTTGATTGGTAGTTGAGAACAGCAATACATCAATATTTAGGAGTACCTACTATGTTTTCAGTTTGATTAGTATCTTTAAGTGGACTTGGCAAGGAAGGCATGATGTAGAGTGGACCGTCTCGTGAAAACGAATGGTGTACTGGAACCGATGCTTTCTGCAAGGACAATAACCTCACAATTCCTAGGTAAGTAGGTCCCTATTAAGTTGTGTGTGAAGCAAAACAAATAATCTACCTCACAGACGTTGTTCCTTTCGCGGCATAATTACAACAATGTGGCAGTAAACTATGTGATGGTTTGTGGGAAACCTGTTAGACGAAGAGAAAAACGCACTGAAGTGAATAGATCTTAAGGTATCAATTATCAAAATGTCCACCCTTATAACCCTAACAGCTTATATTATGAAATATGAATCTTGTCACGTGCATTGAATTGAATTTGTCACACTACAAAATTAAAAATAAAAATACGTTTCACATACAGACGGCGAGAATGGTTTAGAATATATTTCATATTTTGCCGGTCTCTAATTTTTTTAATGACCTTGCTTTTTCTCTATGACGTGGAATTTAATTCTTCTCATTCCTCTGCAAGATCTGTTGTAGTATCTATCTCAGAATATTTTATTTTCATCTTACTTTTCTGAGCATTTGAATTTATGCGTGTATTGCTAACGCGGTAGTTAAATACCTATGCTTATTATGTCATAGGTATGTGATAATTGTTTCGGAGCTATTCTTCGTTCTTGTATTTGGTATAGCACTTCGTTAATAACCGGAGATCCTTCTTGTTGCTAGTGTTAAGGGGTTCGCAGGGATATTTTTTCGTATGTTTTGGACTAGAAGCTCAAGCTTTTGTTTACAGAAACCTACTAATAGGTATTAACATCCTTAAATAATTCATTTAATAACTGTTTGATTATTTAAGTTACTTAGAAAAGAAATACGAGTACTTTTTGAAAAGCAACAAGCTTGATAACAAGTGTAATATGTTTAAAATGTAACGCAAAGTTGAATGTTACATACAGGAAAAATCAGAAAAAGAAAACAAGCTTATCTTTACTGCCCAAATGACACATTTAAAGTTTAACTTCAAAAATGCTTAGTTTATCCAAGATAGGGTTAGGGAGTTTTAATCATAGCCTTGAGATTATGTAGTACTATTTTCAAGTCCTTAATAGAAAATTATATCGATATTCTACTGTACTTTCGTCAGTAAATATAAGTAGGTAGATAATAATAGAAGTACAAAAAAGAACTTTTGAAGTCTGAATGGTGACTTAGTTAATCGTACTTATATTTCACTGTCCTATTAAAATATATAATAATTCAATTATAATGTATTAACACCAGCAAAAATTTAATGTTACTAAATTTGATTATACCTATCATGTTTAACAATTTAAATGTCGAGTACCTATAAACATTTAACTTGGCGTTTCTTTAGAAAAAATAGGTGTAAAATTCAGGGAAAATATAACTCTCCAAGTAACTCGTCGGTTTGGGTGACTCAGACGCTGGTCTATAGATTCCAAGTTCGCGGGTTCAAATCCGGCCCAGACCAATGGTTTTTAAGTGTGTTTAAAAACGACAGCTCCATGGCAGTATATGTACTGGCATGTTAAAGAACTTCTGTGGGACGAAATTCCAGCACACCGGTGACGCTGATGACTTCTAGCTGAGCCATTTATAGGCGTGTGTCTGTAGAAATCTAGAAAGGGCCATGTAACGTCATCCCCGGTATATAAGGAGGTCAGAGGAGCGAGTTTGAGCTTTGAGTGACCGATATGAGTCGGTCAGTTTGACACAGCTGTGCGTGTGTGTGTGTCGTCGAGCGTTGCGAGTGGTTGTAACGTACATAGTAATTAGAGTAAGAGAGACAGAAAGTGAAGAAAGACACTAAAAGGACTTATCAAGGTTATGAGAATCAGAAATTGTGACTTATGATGGCCCGAAAGACTATACTTTGTTAAAAACGAGAAGAAAACAGTATTTATGGTAAAATTTTAGAAGACATAGTAATAGAAAAGTAACCGAACTGATTTTGCTTTCTTTGTAACAAAATGTACAGAACAGTCTGTCAATGGAAATGCGGTAACTTGGATGGGGAAATTTTCATAATGTAAAATCTATGGAAACAACTTGGGTAAAACTAAAAGAAAATGACTAAGAATGGCTATAGAGCAGGTGGAAAAAATATAGACAAAATAGATTAATATTTTAAATATATACTGGGTCAACAATACACGGATAACCAGGAGTTGTGTATTAAGGCCGTAAATTAACATAGGCCAGCAACCTAGAAAGATATTATAAATTACATGTAGATTAAATTACATAATTAAGAATTTTAAGAAACCAACTTTCTAGAAAGAAAATATAAAGTGGCTGTCCAAATACTGTAGAATAGAATATGCAGGCAATTTTATAAAATACTTTTCTTTATTTTAATAAAGAAACAGTATCAGTGATTTTACTTTCTCTACTGCGTATAGTAAGTAGAGGAAGTATCCTAATCCACCCAAAAATTCGACGTCGAGATTTCACCCTGAATTTAAAGAAAGCACTTTTAGAAAAAGCTCCGTGTGTGTATATGTGTCGGTCTGTGGACAGCATAACTCAAAAACGAAAAGTCGGTTACCAACTTAAGTTTAATGTCTTTCAAGGAAATGACACGAAGATTTTGAAGAAAATTTCTCTCCGCTTTACATGGAATATGTCTAAAAAATTTTGGTTTTCTTGAAAATGGCCAACCATTTTTATAAACATCACATATGTTTAAGATATATTTATGACAAATGAAATATATATTTTAAGTTTTCTGGCTATAGCCTATGTAGACCTGTTTATTCTGGATGACTTTTGAATAACTCATAAAGCGTAAGAGATAGGCAAAATATACAAAAAATGTAGATCAAAACACACAATTTATGTCCAAATATATATATATATATATTTTTAGAGAGAATATTTCGGTGATATTCCTTGTTATTTGTGTCAGTTTCGGAAAAAAAGAAACCTTTCGTCAAATCCAACATCTCAGTTTTGAAAGATTTAACTATCACTCAAAGCCCACTGTATTCCCATATTCTTCTTATGCCTACAAGGAAATAAGGAATTAGATAATTTCTGCAAATGTTTGTCTCAACTAACACAAAGAAGATATAGGAATGTAAGAATGGTTAATACAAGAGTAGGGAAAGTCATGTCAGTGCAACACGTTAGATTTTTAACTTAATTTTGCTCCTGAATTTAATAATGAACCTGTATATAAAAAACTATATATTTTCATCATGCTTTGTATACAATTCCAAAGCCGAACAGAGCCGTTTACGTCTTAATATTACATTCCTTAAATACCTGACAGGTACTAAGGCTGCTCTGGAATGACAATTACCTTTTAGATCGATTTAACGAACCCATGAATAACACATGAGATATTTTTTATATATATTTCCTGAAAATCCATTAAGGTCAGTGCTACAATAAAAAGGTAGGAAATTATAAGAGTCTGATATCATCAAATCTCCATAGAGGTTCTGTTGGTTTTCATTGTTATGGGTCTAGCAGACGTAGACTGCAGCGTATCACGAAACAGTTGGTACCTAGCACATTGCCCATATCTCTTTCTCTCTCTCTATCTCTCCGCGTTTCCTTTATTTATTCTTTTATATTGCTTTATTCTGGTCATTTAAGCGGCTCTTCTATCAATAGCCTTTTTTATATGCATTACATTTTTTAAAATGTTTCACGCATTTAGATTCCGTAATTTATTCTTCCCAGTTATGTCTTTTTTTCCACCTTGGAAGATACGCTTTGTATGAAGTATTTTTCTTTCAAAATGTGTGTATTTCTTTACAATAATTTAGTTTTTCCTTTGCTTTTATTAAAATAATTTCTAATTGTACGTAATTAGAAAATTATTCGATTATAATTATTTTCGTAATAAGTCCTAAAAAACAAACATCTTAAAAGTTCTTATGTTATCATCTTCTACTCCAGCCACCGTTCTACATTAGAAACCTTACATGATCTTCGGTTAAACCAACTCGATTCAGCATCCTTACATAACTGACTGTTTTTCTAACTTCACGTATTGTATATATAGAAAAACTATTACATTCTCTGACACGCTAATAGCAAGTACAATTGTTGTATCCCTCTAACATTTCGATGCCGAAATTTCACGGCAAAAATGTCATGAGACTACCTGAAACAAAAGATGGATTTTTAGGCAAAAATGTCGATGTGTGAACTGCATAACTCAATAATGAAAACTCGATTAAAACTTGGTATTTAAGTTAAGAATCCTCCGAGGATACGACACGAAGATTTTTAGGAACCCCCCCCCCCCACCCGAGACTACCCTTCAAGATGTTTGGAAGATGTTTCGAAATTGTTTGTTTTTCCAAAAATGGCTAACGATTTTGATTCAAATATCGTCCTTAACCGATACCATATTTTCATGCAATTTTAAATATAGGCATGCACAAGAACGTATATCTCGTTAAAAACCAATTTAAATTAAATACCTTTTTAGTAGAGTGCACCGTTCCCAATATATTCCTTGTTATTTGTTTCGATTTTCCAATATTTATATTTTTCCCGAATGGGAAGACATTCATTTATTTACGGCCTGAACATTATAAGATAATGGAATATCAAAACCGTCACATAGCGACAGGCTCCCAAAATGTTTGACCATCATTTAAGCCTAATGCAATCTTCCCTTCCCATTGTATCCACAAGGAAACATATAATGAAACCATTTCCAAAAATTTCTATTTCGATTAATATGTAGTAGACAGAAATATTTTAAGAATAATTTTACAAGAGTAAATAAAGAAAGCCATTAGAGTACATACAATTTTTCCCCTATTTATATGCCACTTTAACGTCCAAGATCTTGTTCATCGACAATGATATTTATACATATAAAATTGTGTATCTTTGGGTTATTCCACCCTCCAGCCGGGGATCAAAGGCCCCCTGGATTTGGAAGTTAACATGCTAACCGCCAGATCACAGAGACAGCGTTTTCTCTACTTATGGCAAACAACTGTAATGATCTATCTAACCTCCTTTTGTGTCCATAAGGATTGGTTCATTTTTAAGTCTTAGATAGACTTAGGTCCGCTCATTGCTATGGCATCTAGCTTACATTTACAGGATTTGTTTCGCTCACGACGGTGGTCTGAGGATAACGTGCTTAATTTTAACTATCGTATGCGATTGACTATTCCCCTCAAAGTGATTTGGTTGAAATAAACCAACCAGGTGCATAACAATTTCAAATTTGAACCAGCCTTCATTCGCGAAAAATCAATCAAATTTCATTATCACTTCCTCTGAATTTTCATTATTACCTCTGCTTTTTTATGTTGTGATCAGGTTAGAGAATCTAGTTGCACTTCCTAAAGATGCGCAATAGCTTGCGTAATTTGATGCAACAGAGCCGCTTGGTTTAAATGTAAAATATAGCTGACTCTCGCTTCGGTGAAGAACCTAATGCTGAAATAGATGAAATAGTATGAGGAAGGAAACCTCAGAACACAGAATACAACAGGAAATCTGTTGGAATCAGTTTGGCAAATTTTTTATTGTACGAAATTATAAATTAACAGGAGATACTCCAACTACTGACATTGCTAACATCTTAAAAGAATGGAGCTTCAGTATGAGAATGGCTAAATTACTTTATTTTATTGTTTTATTATTTAATAATATAACTCAATAAACTGGTGCGCAAGTAGGAAACTACCTTAGTGGTACTTAATCCTGTAGGCGAAGCCAATGGGCGTTGTTGTATGCCTGCTTCATGTTTCAAGAGGTTAGTAATTGCTATACAGAATTTAAGTAAAATTTCATAGCCTATATCATCGTTTAATTCATGAAACACCATAAATTTACGCTTGAAACATTTCCTTCCCAATTACCATTACATAATCACTAATATCCTGTGTGTGTGTGTGTGTTGTGTGTGTGTGTGTGTGTGTGTGTGTGTGTGTGTGTGTGTGTGTGTGTGTGTGTGTGTGTGTGTCTTATGTAGCAAGAAGGGCAGTTAAACACTACTAAATTATCATTATAAACACAGCATGACTCGAAAATGCAGCATCGTTATATAAATTTCAGACAGAAGCAGGTTCTTCACGGAATTACCGAACTCTAAAACAATCCTTTTCACAAAAAAGGAAAAAAAAAAAAAGTGGTTTATCAGAAACGTTTTAACGAACTGGTAAAAAAATTGAGATATTGATATTACTAATAAAATATACTTTTTCTTGTACATTGTGTATTATTGGTAATGTAAGGGATACAAGCTTAATTCAAGAACAATGTAACTGATTAAAACATCCTAAGCTTCTTCCGTAGAATCAAACATTTCGGAAATATTTGCTAATGTGTGTTGCAGATTGAAGTCTACCTTAATTTGCTAAATGTGTTAATTTGAAAATGCGAAATTTGCTTTTCACTTTCTCTACTGGTAAGTAGAAGGAAGTAGGTATTGTATTTCACCAAAAAATTCGATGTCGAGATTTCATAGGAAATACATTTTTGAAGCCCCCTGAATCCAAAAAAATCATTTTTAGAAAAAGATCCGTGTGCGTGCGTGTGCGTGTGTGTCTCAGTCTGTGGACAGCATAACTCAAAAACGAAAAGTCGCTTAAAAAGCAAAGTTGGTATTTAAGTTTAATGTCTTTCAAGGATGCGACACGAAGATTTTGAAGAAAATAGCCCCACCGTAAACTACCCTTTACATGGACGATTTTTCGAAAAATTTGATTTTCTTGAAAATGGCTGTAACGAATTTGATTAAAATGCCATATGTTTGAGATGTTTTAATGTATATTTTGAATTTTCTGGCTA
This sequence comes from Tenodera sinensis, assembly GCA_030765045.1. Lineage (NCBI taxonomy): Eukaryota > Metazoa > Arthropoda > Insecta > Mantodea > Mantidae > Tenodera > Tenodera sinensis. The sequence continues at coordinate 172,075,114 of CM060963.1, read as the reverse complement.
TAGCCTATGTAGTCCGTTTAGTCTGGATAGTTTTTAAATAATTCATAAACCGTAAGAGATAGACAACATCTTACTCTACAAAAATGTAGATCTTGCTAAAACACACAATTTATGTCTAAATAAATATTTTTTATTGAGGGAACCATTTCGGAGTTATCCCTTCTTATTTGTGTGAATTTTGGAAATCAAACTTTTGTCAAGTGGAACATCGCTATTCATTTTTTATATGTTAGTGATGCAAAGAGAACGGAATTTGAAAACTAAAAGATTTGACTATCGCTTAAAGCCTACTGTATCCCCACATTGACCTACAAGGAAATAAGCAATAAGATCATTTCTACAATTTTTATCTCAAGTAACACGAAGAAGATATAGAAAAGAATGGTTAGTACAAGAATAGAGAAAGTCATGTGAGTACAATACATCCGATTTTTAACTTTTAAACCATATTACTATGCCCCTTGGCTTTGGAAGCAATTCTAGCTTTAATATGCTTGTGGGCTTGTGTGGAAAGTTACTTCACCAATAATAAATTGCTTCAAGCACTCATTCATTCACACATTCACACCTTTTAGACTCTGGCCATGATAAAAAAGAGTCATAATGATTGCAAAACTTTCCCTCCAGTTGCAAATCGTATCCAGAATAAATAGGCCTCGTCAAGGTTTCGGAGATGGTATGATATCGCGCATGATTCTCGGTTCTTCATATTTGGTATACGAACTTGAATGAAGGAAAGACCATACATTCTCTCAGCTTAGCTACCCACTTCCGAATTTCTTAACGAGATGATAACCACTCGCATCACTATTGCAGATAACAAAACTTTGCTTTGGTTTCCACTGGCTTGATGCCAATACATTCCTTCTCTTAGAACGGTGGGTTGGTTGTCTTTGTAGGTTATAATTAGGGCCCGGATTCTTAGTTTTTTAACTATTTTATTCCTTGATAGTTAACTGCAGCGGTTTAATTTAATTATCTGTTTCATGATGATCGAAGCCAAATGCCTGAATCTTATAAAACCTAAAAATAGCTAAATGAGACTTTAAAACCTAAAAGAGGCTAAATCTCCTATTTATTTTAAAATGAAAACAAACTTTATTTTAAAATGGCAAAATGAAATGTTTATGAAATTATAAATGGACTTTGACTGTTACATCTTTGCTACGTCTTTTTGCTTATGTATGCTTAGAGGAGTAATGACAACAATGCAAGAGGCAACTGACTTGTATTTAACTGTGTGGGACCAAGCTCTGAATTGTTGCAAGCAAGGAATGCGGGATTGTTGTCGAGGGGAAAGGGGTCATTAGGAGAGCCCGTCATAAACTCAAACCAATCAGTTTAAAAACAGTATCCGTTGTGTTCAGTGGACTGTCGTGTATTGTTAATGCATACAATTACTACATCGTTAGAAGTAAATTTTCCTTAGATTAGGCAGGTAATTTAAGGAGCCAGTGTCATGCCTAAAGTCAGCTCATCTCGAAGGTGGTTGATTCGTCTGTGGATAGGTAACGATCCGAACTTCACCACAGGTGGCAAAGTAATATTTTGCCAAATCTGCCAAAAGGGAAATAAACCATCCCCACAGACACAAAAGTTTGAACAAATATTAACATCTTCTATACTGCACGGATAAAATCGCATTAAGCGGCTAGGTGCTGTGCAGATAAACATACCGTACAGCAGAACCTGTGCGACCTGCTCTCTAATACTGGAATGCAGGTAAGGATTAAGCACCTGTTATAATGCACATAGCGTATAAACTATAATTTCATTTACGTATTTTCCAGGTGCCCTCTGGCCAAAAATCGCATTTTGAGGTGCACAAAGGATCTACAGGACATACCAGCAACATTGCTAAAAAAAAAGAGGACAATTAATAATAAAATTAATAAAAAATAATAATATAAAAATATTTCAGGAGGTTAAAGAACTAAAAAAAAAACTTTTTTAAGATACAAAAATAACTAAAAAGTCAATTTTAAGAACCTAAAAATCCGGGCCCTAGTTATAATATACCATCGTTCACTTAGATTATAGGCACATTTTTCTAGCACTGCTATGGCAAGCCATCCGACTCTATCTCGTGTGAACATCGATTTTTTAAAATTAGTGAGATAAAACACATTCGTGGTTAAAGTCAGAGAAATATCCATTAGTTACATTAGTAAGAGTGTCGATGCAAGATAGGGTATATTTCATTCAAATCTTGGCCGCAAACCAAGATTTTCAACTTCGACTGTCCTTACCAACAATAACAGAATTAGTTTGATTGTTCTTTCTTGTTGTCTCCTTTAAAGAAATTGTCCTCGAAAGAATAAAAAAGGATATAAATCTGGGCATTTATTCGTTCATGTCATTTTCTTTGGTTTTCTTTTTCTTTTTTATGCTTCTGTGTATATTGACGTGTGGCTTTTACACACCCCCTGATGCCAACTTCTTTAACGTTTATTGATATCAAAAGGTAACATAATGCGGTATTTGGACGTGTCTAAACATGATACAAAATATGAAGCCTTGTGCAGTGACCATAAAGAGAGGCTTACGTGGACACGTGTTTGACACAACCCTGCTTACTCCTGAAAGTGTATGACGAAACGAGTAATACTGTGACAAAATGACAAAAGTTTAGTCCAACTACTCTTTTTCTATCACTTAATTTTGCTCTAAGGAAGTGCACAAATACCAGCACTCTTTTACTGACATTAACGCAGTCTACAGTCATTCGTGATATTACAGCTATCAACTATTTTCTTCTTGTAGCCTTCACCCAGTCCTTTCATTGTCTTTCTTCACCTTCTCTGCCTATCATATATTAACTCTGACGACATCACTGAACACGCATTGAAACTTCTTCACTTCGACGCAACGTATCTTTCATGACGGCAGTACCTCTCTCTCTCTCTCTCTCTCTCTCTCTCTCTCTCTCTGTGACACACTGACCGATTCAAAAAACAGCCTGTCCTCACGTGCTCCACAAGCTTTTATACCGATGATGACGTACCCACATCTTTCTCGAACTTCTTCAAACAAGCTGGCCGTGTAGCACTTCTTGAATGAGCTGGAAACCCCTTTTTGACCACGTTATGTTCAAACGTCAACAGTGCATGTCGTCTCTACTTCTGCACTTAATTTTCGTTTTGTTGTTTAATGTATTCATTCAACACTCTACCTTTCAAACCCTATTTTAATCAATGCTACAGTCACATGCATCACAAAAAGATAGTAATCTTGTGTTTTTGTTGCTAAGGCTTAAACAGAGTATTGGAGTTGTCTGTCTGCTGCATACTAGTAGATATGTAGAGCAATAACTGAGTTGATAACATTGCGGTTCTGCTCATGTTGAGGACTTTGAGGAATAGTATGTTTAATGTTTAAACCACAAGTCCAGTTTAAACAAAAAATCCTCCTCGCACTTTGAGATTATCATCTCATCATCGTAATTATAAATTTGACCTCAACGGCCTGTCCTAGCAGCTCATCATCTCATCTGTTTTGCAGTATAGCTTACTCAGATGACAAATCTCACTAAGTATGCAATTTCGATACTATCAGTATTTAAGAAGTTATGCAAATATTTCATTACTGTTATTCTCTATCTAAACCGCTTATTTGAGAGCATATAGCTCCCAGGCTAGAACTTTCTCGAAGGCTCTGGAGAAATCCCCTTTTGGTTCTGCTGCTCTGATTGTTGTTAGTCACGTACACACAAACAGTCGTGCGAGGCAGCCTGAGCTTGAACGCCTTTGTTTGCTCGCCGGCCTGGTACATGGTGTGATGTAGCTTATCCCGGACATTCCCTTGTTTTACGTCGCACACATTGCATTGAAAGCTATAGAAAGCTGTACACATTTGAGATCCTCTGACATTTATTTACGTTTTAATTCTTATTGAAGTTCAAGAAAAAGAAGTTTATTGCCGATGCTCAAAACCTCACACGACGTCCACATTTTTCACATGGGAGGGAGAATGAGATGAAGAGGAGGCGACGAGGGCCACAAAGTGAGAGAATGGATAATTAAATGCAAAGGGAGAGGGGAGAATTCGAGGAGAGGAGTCACAGACGGATGGAGGAAGAGAGGAGATTGGAGAAAAAGAGGGTTAAAGACAGAGAGAGAGAGAGTGAGAGAGAGAGAGAGGGAAGTCAGAGACAGTGGGAAAGCGAGAGAGTCTGCATTTTTAGAACAATAAATATATAATAAATATAGGTAAAAAATATACAGGGTGGAAGGGAAGTAATTGCATTCCTTCTAATATGTGCTTCATAGAAGCGTTACAAACGAAAAAGTCTAATGCATTTGGTTCTCTGATCAGCCGATTTCGAAAAAATAAATGGTTTTTGTTCCAAATTGGATGCGTAATTCTACAAGAATGTACGAAGAAAACAGTTTATTATTGCAAGATGCATAGAGCAACTTATTTTTGACATAGCTTCGGTAATAATTATGCGACATCACACGGATTTTCGAAATAATTAATCACTTTAAGGAACTGAAGGAATATTCCGAGCAGCTCTTTCAGACGGAAGTAACCCAAAAACGTTGCATTGAGGTTGGTCAGGGAATTGAACCGGTTTGTGAATGTAAACAGGTCGGTCGCTTGCAGGGTCGTGTAATGTTTTAGGAGGTAACGATTGTGATTGACCTACACTCGCACAGTAAACATAGAAGGAGAGAGCATGTTTTTATTTACGCTCACGAGACGCGTAGTAGCAATGTTTGTTTATGTACTGACCTAGTGAAAGTGACACCCAGACCATCTGCTGTGTTGCCAGCTTGTAAAATATCTCCGTAGGAAATGGTCAGAGACAAAAACGTAAAATACAAAATGTGCTCCAAATGCTGAGATCTATCACTGGTTTAAATTAATATGAGTTCCCTCCCAGCCTATATATAATATATGTAAAATATAACATTGTACATGTATGTATACAAAAATGTATTACGAAGTTGAACTATCTATGTCATTCAAATGGTTGTTTATATTGGCTTTTCTTTTACGTAACACTTTCATATGTCCTTCTCTATTCGTCCTTTAACATACAATTCATAAAATGTTCTATGATTGAAATAAAAATGCAATGTGTAGCATTCCCACGGTTTTTGTACTCAATTTTCTTACGAAACATAATCACACTTCTTTCTCTCCTCTCTTCCACTAACAATTCATAGAATGTTCTATATGTTTGAAATATAAATGCAACGTATTACATTCATAAGGTTTTCTTTGCTCACTTTCTTTTAAATAACACACTCATATGTCTTTCTCTAGTCGCTCTCCTATAAACAATTCATAGTTTTCTGTAATTTAAATAGAAGTTTGTATTATATACACACGGCTTTCTCCACGCGCTTTTCTTCCTGTAGTATTTGTGGTTGTTCAATAGTTCTTTTGCGCAGTGTCTTTCCGGTGATTTTTGTTTATTTATTTTGTTTATGTTTTGTTATTTATGGTATCCTAAGAGTTTTAATTAACCCTAAGTGCATTAAGGAAACTTTTCTAAATGTTCCTGAAGAAACGAGTATATTCAGCAAGTACAACCTAAGTCTGAAGGTTGTAGGGATAAATCTCCAAACCACGGGCAACGCGGATATTTCAGCTAGTGTAGATGCATTAGTTGGGCTGTGTTGCTGTGTTATTGATCATATATTATTCCCACGTAACTCAGTGAGGCACTTGTCTCTACAGGGTGAAGGAAGCCACGAGGTGTTAAATATTAAATTACACCCCGATTACCTTGAACATGGTGTATCTATATCATTCACTTACGAATAGCTATGTTGTTATCAAAAAAGATTACAATTCTAGTCTGTAATATTAGCCATCAAAGTTAGTTCTCCAAGGTTAAGTGTTCCGTTGGCCTTAACTGCCACCAAAATTTCTCTAAAAGGAAGTCTTTTGTTAAAAAAGCTGCAAACTCTATTGCCCTCTACATATTTTCCGTTTTTTTTTTTAACTTTGGTGATAAACGTGCACCAGCCGGCTTATCCTATTACATTTGAAGAGTGCACTGTCACGTTTTTGTTATTTTGCGCAAAATGAATTTCAAACTTTCAAACCATATCACAGTAAATTGAGTAAACTGAAGTGATTTATTTTTTGTCGCATAACTGAACACACATTCCTCTGTTGATACATAACAATATTACGCTTTTCATTCACCACCATTCTTATCAAAGTAATTTTTGAGTAACTGATGTACAAAAAGAAATTGCAAGAATGGGGAATGTCACCTAATTGAACTTCTATTGCATATATTCATTTCCCAGATTCCTTCTTACGAGGTGTTGTGGTATCATACGAGTATTCTCTAGCATCTGAGCTATAGAGCTGCTTGAGTTATGCAAATCATTGAACTTTTCCCAAGAAATTGCCAATAGATAACCTCATTTTCTTCATCACATCACTGCATCCACCATGTTTTCTTTTCTTTGAACCTGAGTTAATTTGCTTCACGCTGCTGCAATGAACGTTGTCATCTACTTTCTCTAGAGATGCCATTCTTAGCCCTTTAATACTATTTACAAATACTTTACTGCTTTTTATCGTAATATAATAATCACTGAAATTATAACAAGAAACGGTCGATTATAATGCAGCGATGCCAACATTAATGTGATATGCTGGCAGGAAAACAAAGGAATGCTGTTGCTAATGCAGTGTAGCCAACATACAACACATCTCCCTTTCTTGCAATGTTTTTTCTTTGACATTCCTTCTTTTTGTGTTGGAGTGAAATACCTAAACCTCTGCGAGAGACCATCTTTCTGTAGTGCATTTAAGAGTATGTTATTCCAGTCCATTTGGTCTATAATAATGCATGTTTATCTCAGTTTTTACAAAATTTGTTTTAACATAGTGTACACAGATTAGTAATAAACAGTCAACTACCTCAGTTATTAACGTATTAATTACACATTCATGTATATCTACATCATCGCTCTGATAACAGTGGTTTGTGGTGGCAAAATATCGGCAGGAAATACCAAAATTTAGTTTTCCGAATTTGAGTTTCCCAGATTCTGTGCTCCAGCATCTCCCTGGCAGTTTTAATAATAGGAATCAATTAGTTTTAAAATTGAAACGATGATTTTTCATTATTTATCGTCACAAGTGATTACTCAACATGTTTTCACAAGCAGGGACCAACTGCAAGCAGATTCCGAGATGATATCCTCGCTGCAGAAAAACACCCTTCATAATCACGTCTGTTATGCGCCCTAGAGATCATCAATTGCTGGGACCGAATGGCCGGCGAACCAAAACAAAACAAAAGAAGGAAGATTTATATTGAAATCTACCACGTTTATATCAAAGCGCTGGCTGCGACGCCCGCGAATGTCTACTCATTCTTTACATATGCATGAGATAAAGGTTAAACCTGGAGCAAAAGCATGGCCGGACTTCAGGCGATCTATTGGGCATGCTGATGTACCTCTCCTTCGTGGTTTTTCTTCACTCCTCCTCCTCCTCCTCTCCTGCTGCTGTTGGACGCGTTGTAAATAAGCGAAGAGAGGAAAACGATCCGTGGAATGACAATATTCCTGTACTCGTCCTACCACCCACCCCATACCGTTGTATTCTCTTGCCATGGACATCATTCAGTAGCTGCGTGCAACAGGGGCCTAAGGCCCACACAAACCTCTGCCATTTGCATCTTCATAATTTGTACTTATTCACGCATATCTCGTACATAGTATTGATGTGCAAAGCAGATTTTTATATTCGCTTTAACTGCATCACATTAAATACCTAACGAAATCATTTCTAATTCTAATTTCATGGATAACGTATGTAGAGTACATACTTTAGTTATCTCACTTGCATAGCCTCCTTTAACCTCTTAACATAAAAGCCCGAGTATGCTCGACTTTTGATGGACAAAATAATAAAAATGCCGAGTATACTCGTGCTTGACATTTCCGACCGACTTAGATTTTAAAAGGCCGAATTTGCTCCTTCTGTCTTGTTTTAGTAGTCCCTTGATTCTTTCTGTAGATGTCGTTGTGATCTGATATTCTCATTATAATTTACACTTTCGACAAATAAAACAAAAACAATGGCGTTTCAAGGTAAATATATGTTAGAACAAAATTGTAACTAACAATATTATATTAGAGCAAATATTTAGGAACATATGCCAATTATAAACCTGAAAATGATTTTAAAAATAAATTACCTGTGTTCCAACAAATGTGCGGTATAATAAACAGAAGCCTTAGGACAAAAGCCAGGAAAGAAACACGAAGTTTTATAAAGCCTATTTTTCTTTATGTATCCGTAACATGGACGTTGACAAAGGCTGACACAAACAAGGTACAGGCTGTTGAAATGAGATTTTTAAGAACACTAAAAGGATGCACACCTTTAGATAAAATTCCAAATGAAAAAATAAGAGAAGAACTAGAAATAAATCCTTTTGTAGACAAAATTGTCAATTAAAGGAATGAATGGGGAGATCATGTAGCTATAGGTGTCTGTTATAATCTGTTCTTGCAGATTGTGTGTTATTTTCTCACAGTTAATGATAATGGATAGTGAGGAGGAGTTAAATATTGAACTTAGTGGGTCTGAAAGTTCTGAAGATAGCTATGAGGAGAAGGTGATGAATCAGTTTCATCTAAGAATGTTATTGTGAGTGCCAGAGTGTGGTGCATAACTGATCCTTCTAGGCCTTCAGGGTATTTCACACAGTCACAAATATAGAAACAATGGTTCTAACATGTACTGTTTCTTGCTGTTCATGTCTTAGTACTTCAATGGCCAATATTTAGTTTGTAAATATAATTTCAGGAATAAATAGAAGTTTAAACATATCACGAGTATACTCATTTTCATCTAGGGGATATCGGAGATTAGAATCTCCATTGTAAAGCTCATAAAAATTAATTTAATTCTTACAATTATTATTGTACTTAATGGAATATTTAATTTCGGCAATAAAGCAAATAGGTTACAAAAGAGTCATCACATTGAAAATAATATGTTAAGAGCTTAAGGAAACATTGCAGTTAAACACACTGATCTACACAGGAAAAATCAGTTCAATTTCCGGCTGAGGTTGAGAAGTTTTCTTTAACGATAATAATTCCCTATTCCTCACAGAGTTTGTATGCATGAATATAGGAGCGAATGCGAGTACCTTAATGTTAAAAAGCATAAAAATAACGTTAAGATACCCTATAGTCCAGCGAGTACCAACACCACCAATTCCTTCTTAAGTCAAAGCCCCTAATATTACCAAAAAAATTAAAGGGGGCTATACAAGTGAAACAATAAAAGAATGTAAATAGAGCGAGCGGCTGCTAGAAGAACTAAAATCTAAAATAAGTATACCTGAATTAAGAATGATCCTGGTGCTAAAGTACTGTTCTATTCCAGAAGTTAGGATTCCAATAAAACAACAACAACAAATGCAAAATGTATTGTACTATATTTTTCCCCGCTGTTAGGGGATTAACTGTCATGATTAGTAAAATAATGCATTAAAATGTAATGTTAATTCATTGACAACTTCAACAGCAGTGATAAATTAAACTCACTAGGTGTCTTAAATTTTTAAGACTTCCTCGTCATTTTAAGTACTTGTTATAATTCATCATCCGTAATGTCAGGATGCACTGAAAGTAGCATTTCCACTATTATTAAAACAATCTACTTGGAATGTGAATATTTTTTAGAGATTTGTGTGTTATTTCTTTATTATGCCGGTATTAACTTGATATTTACTTTTGATACTGCAAACTGTATGCATTATGCTCACTTCGAGCCTCTGTATTTGCTTCCTAATCAACGGGGTTATCTGTTATTCATCATACTTTTAACTTCCATATAAGTGTTCTCTAAATTTATAATTCCTTAAATGTTATTACGAGTCATTTAAAGAAACGCTTAGTAAAAGTAGTTTATTTATTGGCTGCCATTGGTGTTATATTATGCTTTGCCATTTTGAGTTGTTTGTCATAAGATCTGCTGTACACATTTTTTGTGGAATTAACCATTTCCCAGATATTTCTTGTTGATTTGTACATACTTTAAAATATTTATACTTTTTTGAAATAAGTATTTTTTTCTACTGGTAGTGCTAATAGATTGGAATTTTAAAGTCCTCACATAGCTATCCGCTCGTCAAAGCTTTAATTATATCACTTAAGTACTCGTATTCTACTATGTCCATTGTGTCTATAAGGAAATTATGTAATAAAAGCATGTCTACGATTAATAGGAAGTAGATAGGAGAATAAGCGTTTGTAAATGATTAGAGACAGACATGTGAGTGAATCACATCAGATTCTTTATCTTCATTTTATTCCACAATACGGTTAGACCATGCATCCTGTTTCTATACTCCTATCTAGGCCAAGCTGTAGAAAGGCCTCTTTGTTTCTATTGATATATTAATAACCAAACAATTATGTAAAAGGTTAAAAATTTAAATTCCACAACAATAATACTACAGTTAGAAAATAAAGGGCATCAGAAATGTATATAATTTACTTCAGAATGACAAAAATGCCTTCCTAATATGAGTCACCGAATATGCAACACGCATTACACCGCTCAGCAGCATGTGGAAACAAATGCTAGAGGGAGAGCGGCGCCTGCGAAACCAAATGACTCGCGAGTCCTGTTTTCGCCATTTAACTTAAATACTATTGTTTCTAATGACGTACTGTGTTCCATCTAAAATTAATTCCATGTGGATATCTCTTAGGTACAGTACAGGTTTTAAAATCTCCTGGATTAAAAAGAATATTTTTAGAAAAATTGTGTTTATGAGACAGAGAGAGGGGAGAGACTGTATAGTTTGAATGACTGAACTGCATAGCTCAAAACTGGAATCCCGGATAAATGGCAAATTTCATATTTAAGTTCAAATATCAATTGAATAGGGCAGGGTAAATATTATTTCCTCAATCCAAACTCTTTTACATAAAAAGTTTAACATCTTGCACCCCAATGCATTTCTGTACTCAATATAAACACATATTCTTCTATGTACTACATGTTAACCGAAATAGACATTTGTAGAAAAGGAATTATAACCTCTTTCCTTGTAGGTAGAATGAGAATATAGGAATACAATAGACTTAAGCAAACAAGCTCCTTTTGCATGAGCAGAAAAAAACGAAAGCTCAAACAAATAATGAATATGTCTGAAATGTTTGCTCCACAAAAAATTATTTGACAAATGGCGTACTTTGACGAGACTTAGATATTTATATAGTATGATTTTTGTGTCATTCAGAATGAATAGAAGTTCAGCAGATATTCCCAGAAAATCCAATATATACATTTTATTTTTTTTTATCTTAAACACATGGTATTTTAATCAAAATCGTTATACCCATTTTTTAGAAAACCAAGTTTTTAAAAGAAATTGTAGATTAAGGGTAGTTTGGGATTGAGAGGCTTAAAAATGAAAAATCTTTTTATTGCATCCTTGGAAGACTCTAAACTCAAACCGAGTCTTCGTTTTCAGTTATACTGGTCACAGAAAATAGTTTTTTGAGAAGTACTTTCTTTTTTGCATTCAGGGAGTCTCAAAACATGTATTTCTGTTAAATTAGTGCAAAGACTAGTAAAAATGAGAGCTTATGATAGAAACTCCTATCTAATTGTCGTTTAAGCATTTTCAAGGAGTAACTAGGGTAATTTTAAGGTCATTTCTAGCAAACCAACTTTTAAACCAATTTTTAATCAGATATTTTGGTGCCATTAAGATAAACTGCATAGTAGAAGATATTTGTATATAAATATTAAAATATCTGTAAAGTTATAATGTGCAGAGAAAGCCGTAAGCTACCATAAGGGTATGAAAAGTAGAATGTATTGTTTAAGAGGCACATTGAATTAATACACTTGTTGTGGACTATTATAGCATCTTCGCAATGTTTATCGCCCATAATGGATTATGGATATTAAGTTATTATTACTTTTCCTTTAGCTGTTCCCTAAGCCTAGGCACGAAACCTCGTAAAACACGTTCGATTTTCAAATTATCCTGATTAACGTAGATATGCAGTTGGAAACAGGTTGTAAGGCTGGGAGGTGGGACTAAATTGTTTAACTTCTGTTAACTCGTGGCAGTATTCTTTGTTAACTTGTTATTGGAAGGACGTCTTGTATTTAAATTTCCTCGAAGGCGGCATCCTGCCTGTAAAGAAAGAAGCTCTTGTAGTAAAACTTGAATACAATATCAACCAGTTCTCTGGGGCAGCGGAATCCGAGGATTCATCAGCATAAAGGGGGACAAAAAGAGAAAAACTTGTCACCAGACTTTGGAGATATAGGAGCCCATTTGCCTCCAATGTGAGGACGGCGTTTTCCCTCTCGTTAGGTATCGAGAAAACAGATGCACGTAATTAATTCCACCTCCTCATTAGTTTCAGCATTCTACCAGTGATTGTCCCAGTTCGACACCAAATCAAGCCTAGATTTTACGCTCAGAAAGGAAAACAAGTGTTAGTTTCATGGTCTCTCTTCCAGATTAGCTTATATGTAGTTCTGTAGCCAGAGAAACAAGTAGCTGACTGCTATTGTTTATATCAGAAGAATTCAAAATGGTGATCGGCGGGGTTACAAAGAGAATTACCAGAAATTGGCATAAGTGGGGCTTAAAACAAATTTGCTTGAAAGAAAAAACCTCAACCTTTTTTCCCTTCTGAGTTAAATTACAAACACTTTAAAATGTGTGTATTTTTCTCGATGTTGTGATAATCATCTAAATTAAAGGCGTCTAAGATCTATAGATTTAGTAGCCGTGGCAAGTATGCATTATTTTAAAGCTTATTTTCACAATTGTCAGTTTTTCTCCGCATAATTCAAAACTATTTGACAAAATTGCATGGAATTTGTTTATAATATAGTGAGATGCATTAATCTCTTCTCCACGGATACCTTCCTTTCATTTCAATGTTTTGTAAACGCCATTATTTGAACTAACTTTCAAAAGAACCCGTATAATAAATTTAATAATTTGACACAAATAGAGTTACTTTATCTACTTATTTATGCAGTTAAAGAAACATTTAAATACGTGTTTTATATTGTTTCCAAGGTAGTCTATTGATCTCTTTAAAAGCAATTATTAATTTATTCATTCAAAATCGATTACATCTTTGTTAGTTTTTTATACTTTTTTCCTTTCTTTTCAGAAAAGTTCCTGTGCATTACTCCTAGAAAGTAGTGATATACTGAATGGTAGGTCAAGTGGTCTACAGTCGCTACAGGGTCCTATTGTAGAGTACCTACTTACTAGAAACAAAAGGAGATATTCTTTATTTTGTTATTATTATTATTATTATTATTATTATTATTATTATTATTATTATTATTATTATTATTATTATTATTATTATTATTATTATTATTATTATTATTATTATTATTATTATTATTATTATTATTATTATTATTATTATTATTATTATTATTATTATTATTATTATTATTATTATTATTATTATTATTATTATTATTATTATTATTATTATTATTATTATTATTATTATTATTATTATTATTATTATTATTATTATTATTATTATTATTATTATTATTATTATTATTATTATTATTATTATTATTATTATTATTATTATTATTATTATTATTATTATTATTATTATTATTATTATTATTATTATTATTATTATTATTATTACAATACGCAAGGTAAATAAGTTTTACAATCTACATAGATATGATTATTAGCTGTTGTAGTGTTGTCTCACCTTCCAGCGTGTATCAAAGTGTATATTGTAGGACTGAAATTATTTTTGTGCTTGAAGTAAGTGCAAAGATAATAAAAATAAAGCTTTTATTTCAATAATTCGTAGAACTGGTATAAAATGGCACTGGGTAGCGAAATTGTGTTAGTGTTATGCATGATGCGTTGTGATAGCTATATTTGGTGAATGTATGTCGTATAGATTCACAGAGCCAAGTAAAGAGGATGTAGGAGAAAGCATAGGCAATGATGAGTGGCTTTCCTCAGTGTTTACTTAATTCTGGTTCACCATGCCAGCAAGAGGCAGGAATGTTGTCAATGGTTGTTGAGTGTGCGGTGACATTTAAATAGGCCCATAAATACTAAGAGGGTGAATGAGGTCTGGAAAACAGCACACACCACGAGGCTGATTCTTCTTAACCTATCCACTTGTTAATGAATAGTACATTTGAAACACCAGCGATAGAAATACAAAACCGAGTAGTAGACAAGCCCTGACAAGAGAGTTCTTTACTGTTCGGAATAACTTAGTTATTTCTTATGCTGAAATGCACACCTGTTGATATATGTCAGCCTATTAGAGACCAACAGAGTTGCATTATCAAAATCGTACTGTGGTTGTGCAAACTATACACTTCGAATTTCTCCTGTCTCTTGCAGGTAGTTAAATGTTTTGAAGTGGGGAAAGCACGCCTACTAGAAAACACTGAGTTTAAAGGCGCGAAACTTAGCATAAATACATACATTCATCTCTTAAGTATAAACTTTTATAAACAAAAACACTGAAACATAGTTATTTCTGAAGAAATTGCACATTTTGAGACCATTCCCTACTAAAGGGACATGACAGTCAAGAACTTTAAGCTGGAGAATGTAATACTCTATCGGCGTTTTGCCATGGTAACTTAATGGTTTGAGAAACCGCATGAAAGTGACATATTTGTGTGGAAATTTCGGCTATGGAATTGTTTTTTTAGTTCGGCCTTCATTCCGCTACCACTACGTTATTGTATATTAAAATATATTCAATCAATTATTGCTGCTTAATTTTTATAATTACCAGAAAAAGGAGAATTCTTAGTGAATTTTCGTGACAGATCTTTGCAAAGGAGGAAAGAATAGAAATTAAATGATAGGTAGAGAGAGGGGAGGGGGGGGGGGGGAGACTTCAACAAATAACGTTATAACGCAATCTAGTTACGGAGTCTGCTACTTTCTGATAGAACTTCTGTTTACTGTTATTTTGCAATTCTTTGGTCACATTTGTAAGGTAATTTGTAGCCACGGAGTAGTCCCTTAAGTATTATTTTAGAAATTCACTGCTATTGCAAAGTTAATTAAAAAATGAATTTTACTGGTGCGAGTGATCCCCAAAATAGGTTTTCTAGATGAATTACACAGACTGTTGCTATTTCTACAAGAAGTTCTGACCAGGGCTTAGTGGATAGAGTACCTTACTTGTACTATGCAGAGTGCCCTGGTGTCGATTTCCGGCTGCGGAATGGGGATTTTTTCACTATTAAAGATGATTCGTTATCCTACCCACAGTGTGAAAGTTAAATGAGTGTGAATATACTCTTATGTGTGGTACAATGTACAGAACACCCCATGTCCCAAAATCCACTGTATACGAGTTAACAGCATTGTCTATAGACAATATGCTCCAAAGAAAAGTTGTCTGATATGACCATTGAAGTTAAGTCGGGATATAAATGGGGTAAAATAGAAAATAAAGAACAGTTCTGGACCTCACGTTAATCGAGATAAACATTTTTAGAAATTATCTTATTTCTAATTTTCTTCTAGGTACAATGGGAATTTAAAAATACAGTGGACTTTTAAGATTTCAAATCTAAATATCCCATTTGAGTCAAGTGTAAGAATTTGAAACACAAGACAAATAACAAGAATTATCTCCACAACGGTTCACTCCACAAAAATGTATTTGATACAAATTGTCTTTTAACGAGGCATCTATAATTACAAGTTAAGCAAAAGTCATATAGAATGAAGATGACTTGAGGAAATTCTCGGAAATTTCAAGGTATATGTGTCTACATTTGCCACAAAAATATGTTGAAAATGTGGTATTTCAATCAAAATCGTTAGCCATTTTTCATAAAATCATCACTTTTTTAAAATGTTGCATGTTGCATGTGGAGGATTATCTGGGGAGGGGAAGTTCATTTGCAAGTTTTTTGTTTCGTTCATGCAAGATGCTGAACTTAAATACCAAGTTTAGTATTTAACGACATTTCATAGACACACACACAGGGGTAGACTCGTATATACATATATACCTTTTTCTAAACTTTTTTGGAGTCAAGGGACCTCAAATCATGTATTTATACTAAACTCTCTGTATGGAATTATTGGATGTAGCTTGCTCTTCTTACTACGCGGTTGAGAAAATAATAATAATAATTTATTTCGTTTAACTTTACTAAAATAAGTAATTTAAACCAGTGTTTGTTAGGAACACATTACAACTCAGAGTTTAATTAAAGAAACAAAAGAGGAATGAAGGTGAATAATCATGTTAACAGTTTAAGAGGTGGGGTGGTGATTTGTGAGCATTTGAACAGGGCCAACCTTTTAAGTGAAAATAACTTTCACTATAACTAAACGAAATTACCCACACATTCATGCAGACTTATCTTTTTAAATTGCTCCTGTTTCCTTTATTTTCCACAAAATTGCCTCTGCGTGCTCAGATGTTCCCTTTTTTTTCCTTAAATCCACAGAAATGCATAATGTATTTTCATATAAAGAATGTATCTAAAACTGTTGGCTTGGTAGTGCTAGAGGAGTATAGATCCTAAGGAACACGTTAATGGAACTGAGCGACAACGGCTAGCACTATCAGAAACTACAGAAAAGACTGGCTAGTTAAAGAAAAACAATGCTTGTAATTCGAGATAAAGTAGTGAAGCTAACTGACACCTATAGAAATCGTATGTACCCTGGAGTATGTCGTCCCTACTGCTTCACGGGGCATTTTACCAACCTTCACAGCCGGCGCGTACGTAGCAGGGAGGTTGGTGTGTGCAGTATTATGTCTTTGTCGTTCAACCAAACAGTAGTATATTTTAGGAGCCATATGATTAAAATTTTTAAGTGAAAATGATATAAATATTCTATAGGCACCTGTGAATCATTTTGGCCAACATTTTTCCCGCCCCGCCATTTTTAAAACTCCAGCGACATGTTTAAGTCACCCGTGCGCTTCACTTTAAGCAGTTTTGTATTCTAAATGAAATTTATTCCTTACGTTTCAGTTTTGCTCTGATTTGTATGTAAATTTGCATACATAACCTCAAACGTATTACCTAAAATTCAAATATACATTTGACGATTGCCTTATTCGCTAGCTTATGCTGAAAAGAAAAGCAATTTTAACATCAACTTTATAAAAAAATGTGTATTTCTCTGCAAGTAATAACACCAGCTTCAATAAAATACTACAGAGGTGCATGGGAAAGAATTGTGGGTATGGGAAAGCCAACTTGCCATTGCTCGCAGTTTGTGAATAATTTAGAACTATGCACGTAAAACATGAGACCATTTGCATGCGCGAAAACGAAAACAAATATACACACACCTTCTTTGCTATACATACGTTGCCAGTGAAGGCCAGTAGAATGACTCCTAAAGCTGTGGGGACGGCATAAATGGAGGTGAGTGTACTTAGTAGGTTGTTAAGTGCTCATGCGGAGGAGAGAAATAGCGTTAGAAAACGAAAATCTTGTGTGGAATTTTGATGTATAAATTAAGAGGTTAGCGTTGAACTGAGAAGGATTGGAAGCATTTGAAATATGGATAAAATGTGTAAAACAGAACTCTAAATAACAAATAAAACACTTATGGAAAGAGCTGGTGAAGAAAAATCGATGCTGAAATTGATCTGAAAGAATAAAAGAAATAGGCTGGGATATAAGCAATTCCTTGCTAAAGAAAGGTACAGGGCTGATAAGCGTACGAAATGATAGACTATATTGAAATCAATATTTCAAGGAGGAAGGGCAATGCGGAGGCAGCCAGGTATGGGTAGAAAATTGTAAATAGTTCAATGAAAGCTGGTTCTCCCTATCCTTTATCTCCATGTCGTATTCCTCTCACTTTAGAGCTCAGAAGAACTAAATATGATTTTCTACATATCGGCGAGATTCTTAGATTCACGTGTTTATCAGAACCACACAGTTCACGATTGTATTTTACAAAACAAACGCACATAGGACCGAAATCCGGATGTACAGCCATGGAAAAAATGACAGCGCATTTGGAGAACAGAATATTTCCAAGTCCCACGTCACGTTGCAGCGCAGTTTACACAGGTCGATATTTTGAACATGCAGTTGCGTTTATTGATAATCGTTGTTTCATATGTTATCGTCTGTACGACACACAAATAGGCTGCCTCTTGAATTATCACTCGCATTTGTATTTGCGACTATACAAACAACGTATGTCAGAATAGACTATCACTTTTGCTTCCCCGTATTTACACCTCAATGCGTGACATCTGATCTAGGTACTGTAGGGTGATTGGCCTTGCATAAAGCATTCGAACTCAGTTGGATATAGCAGCTATATCTAACGTTTGTAAAGGAGGGGAGGTTGGGTTTACGTTCTTCCACTTAATGCGCACTGTGCGACTCACTCAGACGTGCATTGTGTTGCAATGGTGGTTTGATTATACAAGCACGATGCGTTTGATTTACGAAACCGCTTAAAATTGCGATTAACATCTGTTCATTAGTGACTTCTTTGGTAGTGCTTACGTTTAAGAAGTCTATCAATATTTGGCGAATGCATAGCCTTAAAAGATACACCAAGTGTAACCTAGTCAAAAGCTTAGTCTTCTATTTCTTGTGAGTATCGATAAACCTTTCTTAGACCTTTCGTTGTTTATTATGTGATAACCAGGTCCCGCATGTTTATGACCTAAAATGTTAGAAATGCGCAATTTTTTTTAATTTTTTAAAACTGACGATAAATATGACCTAAAATGTTTTGAGGTGAATTTTCAAAACTTTCAAAAATGTAATGCTGTTAAAATTAATATTATATTGAAAATCTACTTTAGCACACTCCATAATAAATATTAATTTTATTGTTGCATTTTTAATTTATTTAATTGCTCAATCCAGAGCTAACCCTCAGCTGTGCACAGAATGAAATAAATGTCACACTTTGAAGGCCGATCAGAAAGAAGTATCACGATGACAAATTGCATTCATTTTAACGTTTTCTAAAAGGAAGGATCATCTGTTTGCATGCAACATTGTATCGGAAAAAATACCTAATATTACAGAAAAGAATTAGAAGATGTTAAAAATCGTCTTGGGGACGACTGCAAGCACATATGCGAAACTGCAATAGAAGTATAAAAATATGACAAAAAGTACGAAAATGTAAGAGAAAATATGATTGTAATGTGAAAAATGACAAGAAAATAACAAAAAAAAAAGGCCGAAATAGTCAAAATATGACTTTATATAACCAATGAGAGTTGCATAATTTTAATCGCCATTGATAAAATCGTGCTTTGCTTATATTTTTAAAAAACACACAAACATTCGGGCCCTGATGACAACTTTGAAATTCTGCTGTCTTTTCATAACCAAAAAGATTTTTTTGGAAGTCACTGTCAAATTTTCAGGATCATATCAGTGTCGCTGGTGTACCGGAATTTCGTCCCACAGAAGTTATTTTACATGGCAGTAAATCTACCACAAGTTCTAAGGACGCTAGCTCAGTTGAGCATCGTTTCACTTATTCACTTTTGCCCCATATGACCCATCAGATGAAAAGTTGTTAAATGCTATCAAAAACAAGGGACAATTTACAAACAATTTGTGAGTCACATATGGCAGTGTAATTTCAACAATATTGCAGTCATACTCTATCAAACTAACACAGACTATGAATTGATCAACGTTCACTGTCTCCCATGAAGTAAATATTCTTAGCAAATACTGGGTTCAATATTTGTCAGGTAATAGCTCCAGTCCACTTTCTACAATATCCAGGTCACTCGTGCTATTACTTGTGATAATTTATGTAGCTCCAGTTACAATTACATTTTTCTAAATATATTCAAAAGCAATATTTACTGAAAATATGGGTACTAAAAACCGAAGATGAAAAACAAACTAAAATCTAAAATAAACCTTGTAAGCAGGCAAGGACGTTGGGTTTCCTTTTTATGATTTGTTTTTAACATCTAATTAACTGAGAAAACAGGTTCATTTGCGCAGCTGTACGTTTTATAACCTAAATATTTAATTAACGCATTTCCATTCTAATGAACGTTAAAGAGAAACAAGTTTTGTGAATACTTGATTCAGTATTTTTTGCCTACTTTCTTATAAAGATTTTCTTGATATCTCTTGAGGTATATTACAGAGAAGTTAAAAGTATAGTTAATGAGCTAGATAAATCCTTTTTCCCCCTTAATATGTTTAATGCTCTTTTAATGCTCCTGATAATCATTAGGGAAAAGTTGACAATTTCGATGACCTAAAATTCCTGCTAGGGAATATATGTGCTCAAAATCATTATATTCTGTACAAGACTATGCGAATAAAAAATTATCCGATTATTTCATACATAGAGGCATTGATTTATTATAAACTATTTACTACTTGGTCATTTTTTTGTTCAATTAGTGTCACAATTGTGTCCCCATAAGTCGCTCAAAAACATTTACTACATATCACAATCGGTTAACAATCAAATCTCAAAATGGAAGACAATTCCAGACGGTTTGGTGATGCATTAGCTGATGAGAAACTGCAACAATAATACAACATTATAGTGAAATCAATTCAATGATTTCTGCAATGAACGGGGATATGAACTTGCCGGATGCTTCAATTAAACACATTGTTTCCATTCTAAAACATTATACGTGCATATGAAAAAAATTAATAGAGAAGAATGCAAGAGTTCACCTTGAAGACAATGTGGAACATAATCGCTAAAGTGATCCAAGAAATGTACGAGTATTATTCAAAATATCAATGGAAATTCAACCAATTTTCCGACGTCGAGTATGTTAAAAATGCTAAAACAAATAGCACTCCATTTCAATTCAACTCGTTTTCCGTGATAAGAGAAACTCGGAATACATGTCATTCCAGAATTTTGTTTTCCTCAGTTGGTAGTACTGAGAAAGTCAAACTGAACTAATCGTAATGAATATATTTTAGGTTATTATTATATAATTTAATATTTCCTGGTTAAATCTTTGACAAATCTCTGGTATTTAAATTCATATTTTATTTATTAAATAGTCCATTCGGTGGTTTGATCTCTTAGAAGTATTACTTGTGATAACATTTATGTAACTCTGTAAGTAGTATCACTGCCAATTACTATTTATGTGTTTGTGTACTGAATAATTCATAATATATATTATACATTGCATATCAAATAAAATGCAATGACGACACGTGTAGATTGTAAAAGCCTATTGAAACTTTTAAACAATTGCAAGTTATATGCAGCCTAATTGTATTTGCATGCACATAATGTGTTATATCTGCAGGGAAATATTTGATTCTGTTTCCTATATAATTATAAAATTATCCTTGCTCTGTTTTCCTATTGCACGTATACCGGGTGGAAGGGAAGTCAATACATTAATTTTAATCAGCGATAGAGCTCGGTATCTGGAACACATTTTGTATCTTACGTTTTTATCTCTGACCATTTCCTACGGAGATAGTTTTAATTTTGTCGAAAACAAGCGAGCAGCACTGCAGATAGTGTAGGTGTCACTTTCACTGGATCAGTGCAAAAACACTCTTCACTCTTGCTACCGCGCGTCTCGCGAGCATAAACAAATACCATGTCGTTTTTACTGTGCTAGAGTAGGCCAATCACTATATTTTTATCTCCCAAAACATTACACCACCTGCGTAATGGTTGGGAGCGACCGACGTGTTTTCATCCGGAAACCGGTTCAGATCCCTAACCAACCTCAACACAACGTTGTCCAGTTACTTCACGTCTGAAACAGCTGCTCGGAGTATTCCTTCAATTCTTTTAAGTGCGTAATTATTTCGAAACCCTGTGGGATGTCCCAGAATTACTACGAAAGCCACGTCAGAAATACGGTACTCTGCGCATCATACAAGTAACAAACTATTGTGTTCGTACATTCTTTTGGAATTACACATACAATTTGGAACAAAAACCATTTATTTTTTCGAAATTGGCTGAACAAAGAAGAAAATACCATAAGGCTTTTTTGTTTGTAATGCTTCTATGAAGCACATTGAATGTTCATGGGCTTTTATAACTACTAGTGAACTCGCCGAACACAATCTAATCCAATCCAATCTGTTAACCATTCCCACGGTAAAACACTTGGAAGGCATATCTGTATTAAATTCTGTCATTCATATCAATCAGTATGCACTTACCGGAAAGCTAAGCTTTGTATTATAAAAATTAGTTTTTTAACAAGATTAAGTAAATATTTGTCTGTAGAAGACATAAAAATAAACGATAAGGTTAGAGAAAGTCGTGTGAACTTATCATTCTTTTCACTTACACTTTTCACACACACACACACACACACACACACACACACACACACACACACACACACACACACCAAACCTATTTGTATAAACGTTAAGGTCTCAAAATATGCATTTTGGGTGAAATTTTGACCCATTTTTTATGTTGTACAAATAGTAGTTCTATTTAATAGATATGTGCGTGAAAGAGAAAGCACAACTGAACACTTTAAAAAAGTATGAAGTCTATGAAATTAAAACTAACAACGAAGAATTTCTCGGAAATAATTAATTCAAGTATTTTGTTAATTTCAGTCTATAGTTATTGTGTAGTAAGTTTTTGTTTCAGCTTACCAGCTATGCAAAGTAAAATAATGCAAAATTCACTCAGAATGCAGTAAACTCCATACACTGTTTGTAGAAAATTCAAGATATCCATTTTACTGCAGTAGCACGCTTTATCTAGAACTGGTTTTCACTTTGTTTGTCCCATTTTTCCGTTTTCGTGGTCACGATTGGAGGGGAAATAGGGGAATGTGTTCACACCTGCTGAGTAATGTTCGTCAGCCCTGGTATATAAGCTAGCTGACGCCAGGCGGTCACTGAGGTTGCGGAGGAGACAACCCCCCCCCCCCCGTCCCCCGGGTTATTTGTACCTCCGCTAAATACCTTGGTGCTGCTCGATCGAGGACTGACATTCACTCCTCTTGTCAGGATAAAGGCGGGCTCTATCACGTTGTCCTCAGGGAGTTGAACGCTGTATTCCGATCCAACATGCCGACATGCCCACATGCCCACATACCTAGCTATGCCTGCATTCGCCGATTATTCCGCCTCCGACCTGTCTAGCTGCGACACCTGGGAATCGATGGGTTCAACTGCACACTGTGTAGAAAGGGCGCTAGGATCATCTATGATACCATCAGATATACTGCACACCCATTCCGTACATTGTGGACATGGAGCAAGAAGAAACCTGTACACTAGGCTCCGCATCACGTGCAGCTGGTGCACACTCTGGATCGGTATGACCGCAGGACTTCTCACAGGAGTAAGGTGTGTTTACTGAACGCGAGTGCAGTTACTTTACAAAAAAATATTCTAAGTATAACTAATGACTGTCATAAATATATCTCTAAATTTCAGAAACACCGATATCCCTGTCCTAGAAGACCAATAGCAACCTTGGTTTTAAGGAAGTGACAGTTACATGTTTACTCCATATGGAGCTTCAGCTGCCAACATTCTGAATTCCAGTTGTTTTTCTGTTTCATTAGGTGTAAAGAGTCATGTGAAGAGGTTGCAACTCTGCAGAAAGGGCTCAGGAGGAAGAGTCCATATTGTAAGGGTTGCTCAAAGGAGGCGGCGGAACTGCATGTGTGTTGACTAAACAGACTAAAACCTACTTGCTTCCCCAAGGAGTCCAGCGTGACAGTTGCCCTGTCAACCTATTTCCCCAAACTATCATCATCGGGCTGGTTGGTGCTAGAAGGATGACCGGAAAGGCACCTTTTAACCTGGAAAATGACCTCTGACCTCATTCCTGATTCCCTTCCATTCTGCCACATTATGAGCTTTGATAGCCACGTAAGTAACAGCATCGGGCGTGGTCCTCACCCGGACTAGTGGTACCACGCGTCCTGGGAATTCTACAAGTTCCCAAACCCGATTGCCAAAACTAATTAAAACGGTCTTTCACTTCTATGTTCCACAGATAACGCTGCATTAAGCGGCTAGGTAATGTGGCGACAAACATCCCGCCCAGGTGAACTTGAGGGACCTTCTCTGGAATGCTGGAGCACAGGGATGCAAAAACGAAGAGTAGAATAACAGAGGAGAGTATAGTTTTTACCAAAATATGATACCTCTGCCCCACTCCAAAGACGGCATTACTTTGAGGTATGAGTTTAAAAATATAAAGGAATCACAAGACGGATACATTGTTCCTCGCCCTGATTAAGAGTCGTCTTTTGTTGGCTAATGTTTACAAGCCAGCGGCAAAGGAGAGCGGTTCCCTTGGAAGTTTGTCAAGTTTTGGCAAAATGCATACACTACACGCGAGGCCTGCCCGGCGTGGCTGAACTTGGACATCGCTAAACCTCACCGTTACTTCAATATGTGCAAGGGTTTCGCAAGAGCTTCGAGCGGGCTAGCGCTGTTGGGGAACCGTCAAGTGTTCAAGTATGAGGTCCCGCCGAGCTTTGCTTAGGAGAGTTGAGACTTCCCACTTCAAGTTTCATTTTAATGCCTTGTTATGAAAATTGCTTTCTTTTCGAAATTTCACATCTCATTTGGTTCTTACGTTGAACAAAGGCTGTGAATGTTCAAAAAAGGAAATTATTTAAAAAAAAGATTTGCAGTTTAAATATTATTCATATTGTTTATTTATTTAAAATATATTTATTCATTTGGGGGCTGCCATGAACACAAACAATTTTTTAATATGATATAAAATAAATTACAGCACTATAGAAAAGTTTATGGAAACAAACTTCAATTTAAGTAACACATATCAATATTTTCATATAAAAATTCAAGATTAGTCAAAAAATTAATGCCGTTAACAAAATAGTATACATTTTCTATGAATTTGCTAAGTCTCAATGACTATGAGAATGAGTATAATTGATTGATTTCTAATAATGTGAATTGATCCCCAGAACGCTATTGTTCATAGCAGGAGTTTCTTTCTGTTTCTTTACCTGAATACCCTCACCTTATGTAGGACTTGCGCCCCCTAGAGTTTACAAGCCAGTGCTTAGGGTCATACGCCTATCGGGAAGTCAGCCATAATCATCCATGCTTTGAACACGACCAGAGACTAGCATGTTAACCCTAGACGGCGGAGGAAAAGAGAGGAGGGAGTTAGTGGTTGAGGGAAGTGAAGGGGATGGGAAAGAGAGAAGCATCTCCAGAATCAATGCAACAATACAGAGGGCTGCGGTTCCTTAACATGATGTGAAGTTGAAACAACCTTTATTTAATCGGACAGATGTGTGAATTTTCTGGCACGGTGTGCACTCAGCCTCGTTAGGTCCCGGAGAGCCAATTGATGAAGTAGCGACCCCAGGCCATGAAGGCCACACAACTGGCCAGAAGGACTCGTTCCACCCTCCAGCACTGCACCCCACTCATTACGCCTGTAGTGGACAGAAGTGGGGGACGCAGCAGCCTTGGTCTTTCATGGACTGTTGTACTGGTGCTGTAGTACAAAGAAGTGTGGCTGCAAAGCTTGGAGCGTACATGTATGCTAATAGGCCTCGATTCTGCGTTTTGAAACGCTAAGTTATGCTACTTTATTAAAAGCAGTTTTTCATAATTTTAAAACCGCGTTTCAGATGTAACCTGTTTGGGATATAAGAGCAGATATTTTGCTAATTGGGTCCTTAATATTTATCCATTCGGTGTATTTTTTTATTTGTCTAGCAGTTTTCCTACAAACCAACCACCTGATGTTTTTCGCAAGGTCATAACTGCGCCGCGAAATGAACAAGACCTGTGTGTTCTGCTTCACACCTACTGGCCTAGGTAATGTTAGGTCATTGACCTTGCAGAAAGCTTCGAAACTCAGTTTCGGTGCCCCAAACGTTGTGACAAGACCGGCCCACTCTGCATCACGCCTTCTGTGCCATGTCTACTTAGAGACACTAACCAACTTGAAAACATAGTACTCTTAATAAATAACAATACGAGTTCGCAAATGAAACAAATATTGTCGTTATGCAGTCCTCAATTAGCAAACAGAATATATTTGCAAAGCACTTCATTAAATTTTGAAAAAAGTGTTAGAAATACGTAAAACAAAAGTACCATATGCGATATCATACCCTTCGCTTAGGATTATAAATTGTCACGTGAGAACCTCACTTTTATTCAGATATCCAAAATATTTGTATTAAAACATTCCTAAAGAATGGACTTAATATTAACCAAAAAGCCTAAATTATAGCGTGCACTATGTTAAATGATTGGTCCCCTTAAGTAACTGTTCCTCAGAAATAAAGAGGTTACTCATGACCAGGCATAGGAATTCTTAAGCACTTGGTTTCAAGAAATCTTCACTGAAATTATGTGAATACAGGGAACATAAACCACGGCCAAGGATTACTGGCCGCCAGGTAAACACAGATATGTGAGTGACGTGTGCAAACCCCAACAGTTGTACAAGGATAGCATGTTTTGTTACCTGCGACGTCGATGGCTGAAGTCCATTAACAGTTTAACTTCATTTCCTTTGGACGCCTGAGTAGCTCTGTGATTTCGTTCGTGGCTGTTGTGCTGAGGGTCCTTGATGCGATTTTCGGTTTTGCGATCGCGATTTTAAATCAAACCTACCCAAGTCTTCACCTCTGATTAGCTCGTTTGGAGTACCCCCATAGCTCAACGTGGTTTGGAGACCACAGTAAAAGTTCTCTCAGTCCACCATCATCTTCATTATTACCACCTACCACGGAGGTAACGGTCTCCGCTATGTAGGTACCTTAACCTCAGAAATGGGTTCATTCATCGCTTAGTGGAGTGACGTTGCCCCCAAGGTCATAGGCCATATGGGGAGAGTTAGAGGCAACTTTATTTCATTTTGCTCCTGCGTTTTTGCTTAGAAACACCTACACTTGCTAATGGCAATGTTCTTTTTTTCGTATGATATGCTTACATAAAGGTGTCACTGCCGCTTTAAGTGGCTCAGTCGGTTAGGGCTCATTTCTGATCCAAAGTTTACGGGTTCAAATCCAGCCCAGACCGATGGTTTTTAAATGAGCTTAAAAGTGCCAGCCCCATGTCGATATATTCACTAGCATGTAAAATAATTTCTGGGAGACGAAGTTCCGGCACACCGGCGGCATTAATGTTATCCCGAAAATTGACAGCGTCATTAACTAGACGAAACATAAATGTAAAACGCAGTTATATGTTTCGGTAATAAACTTTGAAAATGCAAACACTTTCATGAAAGATGGCGGATTGTAATCATATCTGGAAGAAAACGAAGATTAATTCTTTGCCTAACAAAGCAAAACCAAGTGACCTAAATTCTGCAACTGCTCCACATAGTTAGATCTGAATATATCTATCAGCAAGGGTAAATAAAATGTCTATGACAAATATAGCGGAATGCATATCTGTCATACATTTTATATTGCGAAACCATTATGGTCCATAAATAATGAAAATAACGTTTCTTTCTGTGCTTTATTTTCGTAAAGTGACGCAGGGATTGAACTTTCTTGACTTAGGTCGTTCATGTATTGGGACGACCATCCATTGTCCGGCCCTTCTAGTTTCGTATTCCGAGGCACTTCGCCCCCTTCCCCACACCCCGACCTGAAACAAATGCATGTCGTAGTGCTGCGACCTTCGATGTTGTCAGTGTACAGAGCGGGTTGCCTACCCTTCCTGGTTTGGATATTTTACAAGTAATAGGATGTCCTGACGTGTCAAATAGAAGTTGGCCGCAGGGGAGTAAAGTAGAGGGGTTGGCTGCGTCGAATGATAGGTAAACGTGCGAAAAGGAAAGAGAGGGGGTGCAATGCAGCTGTCCACATTGTTAGCATAAGAACAGTTGAATTCTAACTCATGCCGACTGTAAATAAACATCCGAATGCCAGAGATCGCATTAATGATTTCAGAATTTAGGTATTCGCTCTTTTTTAGTGTTCATATAAATGTTTCTGAGGCCTATATTACTGCCACAGAAATGTGGCCATCCTTCAAATTCAGAGGTCCCGGGTTTAATTCCCACCTGGAGGATAAGGTTATTGCCCATTCCCTATGATCGTATGAATATTATATGTGTGTATGTGTGTGTGTGTGTGCGTGCGTCTGTGTGTAAACCTAATGTAATAACCGAAATTAATACAAACCCAAAAATTTAGATCACAGTATGAAAGTGTGTTGCTGAAAAATTATTTGTAAGGTAAAAATAAAGATGGCTTATAAATGGGTCAGTAATAAAATTAAAAAATAAATAAATAAAAATAAATAAATTGGCGGGCAGGCAATACCTACTCAGGGTTACCTTCAATTTTCAATTTTCTATTTTGAGTGTATTGTACAATGCTGTACAATTCAAAACAAAGATTATAAAACCAGTAACAAGGGACTGGAAACATGCAAAATCATAGCCGAAGCCATTAGTGACGTAGGTAAATGGAGGTACTGCAAACAATATCAGGAAAAAATTAAATGGAGAATTGAGAAGCTAATATTTAGTAGAAAACATCTTTCTTCTTTGATTTCTTGTTTAGTATTAACCCATTATTTCATTTATAGTACAGCACATGCTTTGAACTGTGATAACATAAGATAAAAGATTTGACATAGTGCAATATACTGATCATCATTAAATAAGATCGTATGACCAAAGTTTTTATCACATTCGGTAACACAGAAATGTGATAGTGCAATATAGGCCTAAGAGATGTAAATCAAAAACTCAAACCTTATACGACATATTCTATAGACTACATAGATTCATATTATGCATAAAACAAACAAAAAATTTTGAGCCGTCTGTCTACCCAATGTCAATGCATAGATACGCCGTTATTACACATTTTTTGAAGGTATAAGAGGGAATAATAAGCTAAAGCGAGAGTCAAATCTGGTCGGTATGTGATGGCTTTCAAATTCTGTTCACCTTATATGACCAGAGTAAAAGTAGATAAAGACCTACCATTAGAGAAAGGTATGTTTTTCAAACCCCAACCCAATAGCAAGAAATTTCTCAGAAATAAATAACTGCAAAAACGTGTTTGACATAACTTATAATAATAAAATCCACATTTGTGTGTGGTAAGGTTTTGTTTATCTCCTACAAGTTACCAGTTATGTAAAAATCAAAAGTCAAAAAGTCAAAAGTCAAATATGAAGATTACTTCAGAGGCTATTCCCTGAAAATTCAAGTATACATTTCATTTGTCAATACCTTAAACACACAGTAATTTAATACAGCCATTTAATAAAATAGCATATGAAGGATAATTCGGAGTGGCAGGATTTTCTTGAAAATCTTCCACATCCTTGGAAGATGCAGAACTTGTACAAAGGTTATGAACTTTTAGTTTTCGACTATGCGTACACGCACACATACCCACACCCACCCCCAGCCAGCCACAAATACCCACTCCCAAACACTCACACTTCCAACCACCCCCACGCACCCGCACACACATAATCACAGTCTCACATACATAGCGTTGTAGGCTCTTTTTTTTTTTTTTTTTAAAAAAAAGGGGGTACACCCAGTATACGGTGTATTACTTGTTTCTATACTTCGCCTGTTTCCCACAAACCAATCAGAAATTTTACTACTTTATGTTTTTCGCACGGTCGTAACTGCGAAGCAAAATGAACAATGCCTGTCGTATATAATATCCGTTTTGCTTCACACTTCAATGTGTGACCTAATGGCCTAGGTGTTGTGAGGTCATTGGAACTCGGTACGTTCACCAATCACAAGACCGGCCCACTCTGCGCCATGGCTTCTGTGGCACGGCTACCTAGGAGTGCTAACCAACCTGAAAATATATTACTCTTAATAAGTAATATTATAAGTCCGTAAAGTGAAGCAAATGTTGATGTAATATTGTTCATCACACTATCCTTAATTACCAGTGCAAAATATCTGCACTTATACATCTAAAACAGGCATCGGCAAACATGTACTCAACGAGGACTCGCAACTGTGACGTCTCAGCGGCAGCACTTACTCTGTCTCCCCCTCCCCCTCCCTCGCAGGCCTAACTGGCACTGCATACACACCGATCACGGGCGAACTGTCCTCTCGTATTTACCTGCACTTCTAAACATGTCTGTCAAAGTGTAACTTAATACTAAGACTTAAAGATAAATTTCTGCGCTTTAGAGCGCATGTAATTATTTCTGGTCTATTAAATTTGATATATAGAATAGCACTTTGATTATTTCTTCTCTCATCATGTAAGAAACTAAGGTGTTTGTTGTGCTCTAAAGTTCAAAAAGGCACTCATCAACGGAACATCAAGCGGCATTATGATACATGTCATAAGATCACCATACAATTATAGACAAGCATGTATTCATAAATTTATACCACGATTTAAAGTAGCATAACACTGACGTAATGTCTTTTATTCAATTTTTTTTTTTTTTTTTTTTTTTTTTTTTTTCCAGATCTAGATCGGACGAACCAACTGCAACAGCTCAAATAGCAATATTCAGATAATACGCCTAATATTAATTCAAGTATTACAACTGATAAACAACTTCACGCCAGCTATGCTGTTGCTTTGGAGATTGCTCAGTCACTGAGGTGTTCTAGTGATGGAGATTTCATAAAAAATGTGAGAGTAAAGTTGCCAACATAATTTTCCCTGAACAATATGATATTTTTAGTAATATTGCATTATCACCACCAACCATACAGAGAAGGATATATAAAATAGCAGAAATAACCGAAAAAAGACTACAAATCGAGGTCCATGCATTTATAGCCGTTTCTCTCGCGTTGGATGAAAGCACTGACAACGTTGACACAGCACAAACATACAACAGGGACAGAATTATTTCAAGCATTTAAGAAATATGTAGAAGGAAAGAAACTGAATCCAAAAAAATCTTGTATCGCGATTAACAGATGTTAATTTGCGTGCTATCCTGAGAGTGGCTACTTGTGATATATCACTAGATTTTCATGATACATTGCAAATAGAAGTGAATTGAAATATATTGCTCAAATATCTAGGCCTACCTGAAGTATCGTAGACCAAAATAGCTGGATTCAAGTATGTGTACTATTCCTTATTGTACTCTGTAGCGAGCGAGTCCAGCACTGACACTGACACTGACATCCCCTGTTCTACAATACGTCATGTGTATTGCGGGTTGCATGTTGAGACGTCATACTCACCCCTCATTGAGTATATGTTTGCCGATGCCTGATCTAAAACCCTGTATTTCCTCTGAAATCTGGTTATTATATGAGGTTAGATTAGGTTTAATTGTATTATCTTTTAATTTTTAATTATAAGATATTCATTACTTGATTGTTTTACTACCAGACATCAGTTTGATTTGTTTCTATGTTTACCCATATGTAGAAATAGAGAAAATCAAAATATGTCATTTTAACTCAAGAATTGACTGACTTTCAGTGGCTGTGTAAGTTAAAGTTAGGAAGTTGAATCCATTTTGGAAAACTAATTGCCACGACCGACACTCGAACAATGAACCTGCCAATGCACTTATACCTAACGTGACAAGATCCCCTAAAGCTTTCTGAAACTTATTCATTCATTCATCCCGGGAGAGATTCTAAATGATCTCAAACACACCAACATATCAGTTTAAAGGCGACTTGCAGTTGTAAATGTGTTAATATCAGACGTAAGTTACCCACGTCGAGTGAATGAGCACCAGAGTGAAGAGTGGGTGAAGAGTGAGTGAAGAGTGAGTGAAGAGTGGGCGAAGAGAGTAAAAAGTGAATGAACAGAGTGTGAAGAGTGGGCGAAGTATGTGTGTGTGTGTGTGTGTGTGTGTGTGTGTGTGAGTGTGAGTGTGTGTGTCCCAAAGTGCTCCTGCATGTAACGGCGTAGGATAATTTCATATTCATTTATACAGATTGTTCACAAATTTGCACAGTAGCTCTTTACAATCTTATACATAGAAGCTGGAGACCAACATGCTATGATAGACTATGTTGTTCTCAGAAGTCCTCTTCATTCTGGGTGAGTTGCATAACTGGTAAACTAAAGACGAACTCTTTACACACACAATGTAAATCTCGTTAAAACACAATTCATGCCACGTGTATTTCTTGTGGAGTGAACCATTTCCAAGATATTCCTTGTTATTTGTTAGAATTCTCCAATACTTAGTTTTCTCAAATAGAAATATGTTATTCGTTCTTTTTATCTCCTGCAAAGAGAATGCAATTTTCAGCAACTACATAGCGACTAGGTCTTAACAGATTTGACCACCAATGAATTTCTGCAACTGTTTATCTCGACTAACATGAAGAAGGTACAGGAATAAGAGTTTGCAAGAATAGAAGTAGAGAGGTCATGTAAGTGTAACACTTTAAAAAATCTTCCTATTTTCTTGGAATTTCCTGCAGAAGCGCGGAGAATTATTGCAGATGACATTTGCCAGTTTGGAGACCCCTGGCAATTGGAAAGGGGTTAGCGGCCACATTTCCGTGTCGCTGAAATCAGCAGCAATCGTGCACGCGCGGGTGGTCAGAATATGAACAGTGAGTTACTGCAGATAATTACCCATAATTATCCACGCTCTGCAAAATGCGTTAGTTCGGTTGGTCCGTCCGTTGGCAGTGTGGTCGGATTTCGGTGTGAATCACAATCTCATGATGGAGGTAATTTAAAACAACGGGCTGGCCGTGTGTAATTATGCGCCCCCTGTTACTGATCTGTGTGGAGGGGGGGGGTATTTCCTGCTCCACGCGATAACAAGCCTCACAGCAGATTATTAAAATCTGATGAAAATAAAATGTTTGCGTGCCACGATTCACTTTTCTCTGCCACTCATTATGCGATACGATGGTTTTGGTAATAATTGCTGAAATAATTACGTCCCGTTTATGTCGAATGACGTCAATTATAACAGAGAAGGGTGAGGAATTATCGTTAAAACGAGGTTGGCATGGCTGAAGTGCGTTTTCGTGTATTTACTTCATCTCAAAGAGGCATTGCTTTAATTTAGAATCATTAAGAATTGTTTCACCACATAATATAGCCTAGCTATTATTTCTTAAATTATGCTTGTATTTAATTCAATATAGACACGAATTATTTAGTCGTTTAGACTTCTAACTGCTTCAGATTTATATCTGTTCAGATAATCCAACACAGAAGACTTTTGGTGCTTTATAGGGAAATATTTATTGCAATGCACGTTTCTTTGTTAGCCAAATGTGCATTAATTGAAGTTCATTATGCATTACTCAATTAAAACGAGGCATACTGTTCATAATCTGACTCCACCTGCCAGCCGCCAATAAGAGTCTCTCAAGGTCAAGGTACCTCACACCACGACGTTGCTAACCAACGTGGTACCTATAAACAAGGACAGCAATAACGGGCCGGAGTAAACACGATTCGAGAAGCCTTCTACTGCCGATTTGTTTACGAGAAATTTCAATAAAATTTCTATTTTCCAGAGAATTCGTCGGTAATTCACCTGGCCTATATAAGCGAGTCGGAAGGGCGAGAGCAGCAAGTTTTTGACACGAATTTTCAAGTGTTGAGCGAGGGAGTTTTAAGTGAGCAAATTTAATGAGCGTATCGTCGGAACCAATTGCTTGAGGCGGAAAGCATAGTAGAACTCTAAGCAGTGAAGTCTGTCTCAAGGATACGAGGGGACAGAACATCTGTGAATTGCAAGGTCACGACAAATTGTAAATTGTGTTAATTAAACCGAGAACTGGTTTTTATGATTCAGTGTTAGAAGAAAATATTGACATTAAATAATTTGCAGAGTAGATACTAAAACATATGTTAATGGGTTGATTGTAACATATAGTAAGTATTTGAATTGGGGTACATTAGTCATCGATTGGGGTCTCATGTTGCATTAGATCCTCTGATTTTACTTTTCATTTTCTGAATTTATGGCTGACAAAACATTCAATAGCACGTGGCTCAATACAACACCCAATCAGTGGCTTGCCACACCTTTCACATTGTGAAATCTCGCTGAAAAGCCGGCGATATAAATATCATTTGCGCCACAAAATTTATTTCCACAACAGGAAAGGAAATAGTTATGGTCAGCTATGCGCCACCATAAATCTTTCCTGTCATAGTCAACATTGCTTCTTGTACAATGTTGTAACGTGGGTCACGGCGCCCAATAAAGGACGGTCAGGGCTAAGCTACTTCACAAAGCTTATCATGCCGGCAAGCAAACAAAGGTGCTAATCTCCCTCGTGCGACTGTTTATGTATGCGTGACTAACAACAATGAGCGCGGCGTGTATAAAAAGCACTTATGGTCAACCTTTCCCACACCACTCACGCGAGCAAACACGTGACAATGAGAGCGGCAGAACGAAAAGGGGTTTTCTCAGATGATTCGAGAAGTGTCTGGTGGTCGGCTTGTTTGAAGAACTTCGCAAAACGCCCGTGTTATTTCCATCCTCGCTGTATAAGGCAGCGGGAAAACAGCAGGAGAGTAGTTAGAGCTGCAGACATGAGTCAGTCAGTGCGAGGCAGCTGTGTGCGTGAAACTGTCGTCTTGGAAGATACGTCGCACCGAAATGAAGTTGTAATGAGTGTTGTGTGACTGTATCGTCAGAGCTAATGTATGAGAGACAGAGAAAGTGAAGACAGACAGTGAACGGACCGATTCAAGGCTAAACTAAGAAATTGGTAGTTGTAATATCTCGAAAGACTGTAGACTGTGTTAACGTCAATAGACGTGCAAAAGTTGAGAAGAAAAAGAAGCGATAGAAAAGTAACTAGATTGAATTTGTCATTTTGTTACAGCATTAAGTGTGTGTGTGTGTGTGTGTGTGTGTGTGTGTGTGTGTGTGTGTGTGTGTGTGTGTGTATGTACAGCGTTGAGAGAAATTTCAGCGTGTATCACCAGACAGTTCTGGATATTTAATCGTCACGTCGGAGTTGTTGCAGTGCTGGAATAATTTTTAGTGAGTGAATTGCCAGAGTTCTTTGTATGAACAGTCGAACAGCATTAGCGTTTTGTGTCAAGCTTACCATAAGACAAACAGCTGTAAATTGCAACGTCACGATGAATTGTAAATTTTGTTAACGATAAAGCATAAGAGGGGTGTATTTTTGTTCTTCAGTTTTAGAAGGGACATAAAGTAATCATTTGTTATACTGCGGTCAGGGATTCATCACAGTCATTTTTTCATAATATTTTAAGTAATTCCTATTAAGTTGGTGGTATTTTCCTAGGAAATGTAGCAACATCAATATGTGGAATATAAAAGTAGAAGAAACGAAGAAGCTTGAGCTTGCGGTATAAAAATGTAAAGCTACAGAATAAAAGAACAAGATAACAATGAAAACAAGAGCACGAAGTTTAACTGATGGAGCTCAAAGCAAACACAGCAGCAGAAACATCACAGAACGGGAAAGAAATTGGAGATGCAAATTTACCGTTGTACGTGTATAATCATAGAGGCGACAGAGGATGAACAGAGGAGGGTTGGGAGGGGGAGAGCAGACTCTACAGTGACCACAGCAAATCGAGAATCAGAGTGTGGGCATCTATTGGCAAAGATCAGAAAGACAGGGGTGCGGGGATTATTGGATCGGGATGATTGAGCAATTACACGCAGTTGCAAACTACCAGACCGGTTGCCTAAAACGTGCCCAATAAGCCGCGAATGCTAAAAGTGGATTTTGACGAGAATTAATTCCCATTCTCTCCGCCTCTCCCCCAGTTTTCCACACCCTTCATTTGCGCACGTTTAAACCGTTGTGAAATTATGGAGGAAGCTGACTGAAGTCCATCTCAAAGGCTTGATCCTGGCGCTGTTTCCGAGACGTGCAGACCAACGGAATTGATTAAATACTTGCATCTCGAATAGACTAGTGCTTTGTAACTTGTAGCCGACATACCTATCTAAGTTTTTAACATTTTTACGTTAGTAGCTGAACAAAATAATTAGTGCTGTAGATCTAGCAATGCTCTATAGAGTTAGCTAATTCTATGGTACAGTCACGGGCTGATTAAACAGCCTCCAGACCTTATCAAGGACCAAAACTATGGAACTTCACCTTAAGTTATAGGCAGGATTCAGGGATTACAGGTGCACACATACATACTGTGACAAAATGAGAATTCGACAAATTCCACTCCTGGCACATGTGACAGTTTCACAGTCAACCCAATTACTTTTTTCTCACTTTATGTTCCTCAGAAATTTAGCACAAATAAACGGTTTTCTGCTCGTAAACACACGCTATAGTCTTTCGTGATATCATAACTCACAACTGTTTACTTCTGGTAACTTGACTTACTCCTTTCAGTGTCTTTCTTCACTTTCTCTGTCTCTCCGACGGTACAATCACTCGATTTACTTCGACGAGACGTACTCCACACACACACACACACACACACACATACACACACACACACACACACACACACACCTTCTCGTAATCACTAACACATTGACCGACTCATGTCTGTAACTACAACTCACTCCCTGCTGTTTCCTCGCCCCCTTATATAGCGGGGATGACGTCACACGGATCTTTCGCGAACTTGATAAAACACGCCTTCGATGACATAGCCAGATCTTTCTCGAAACCTCTGGAGAAAAAAAAACTTTTGGTTCTGCCACTTGATTGTTAGATATACATAAGTAGTCGCACGAGACGGCCTGACCTTGGGTACCTTTGCTCGCCGGCCTTATGGTGTGAAGTAGCTTAGCCCCGATAGTCCTTTGTTTAGCCCGCGCCCGGCATCACAACACTATTAGGGGTGTAAGTGTTTATATTGTACTAGTAATTCAGGAAAGAGTAATGAAAACAATAATACATCAATATTTGTTAATTTGTGGACTTATTAAGAGTAGTATATTTTGAGGCTGGTTGGCACCTTCAACCAGGTGTAGCACAGAAAACATTACGCAGAGTGGGTGGAACGAAAGCTATAAAGCAGTAGCATATACTGTATGGAATCGAGTTCGAATACTTTCTACAAGGCAAATGATCACAAATTATCTAGCAATTGGTTCACACATTGAGGTGTGAAGCAAAACGGCAAGTCTATCTCACTGACCATATTCATTTCACTGCGCCAC
Source organism: Tenodera sinensis (assembly GCA_030765045.1). Lineage (NCBI taxonomy): Eukaryota > Metazoa > Arthropoda > Insecta > Mantodea > Mantidae > Tenodera > Tenodera sinensis. Next base: position 172,038,082 of record CM060963.1, on the reverse strand, counting down.
TTACGACCATGCAAAAATATTGGGTAGTAATATATAAAATTGGCTTGTGGAAAAACTGTTAGACGAAAAGAAAAAACAACTAACACTAAATTAGGTACATATTAAAGTGCCATTTATCAAAATAGCTGTACTTGTACCTCTCAACTCGTGCATAAGGGATATATCGCAAATAATACGCAAAGTTCCCAAAAAACTGAGTCACATGTACATAATATTCTCTGTCATACTATTTATTTTCAAATACAGCCTATAAATTATTCGTATAAATTCTTATTACTTTCTCTACTATGTACATAAGCAGGTAGGAAAGCTAGGTATTGTAAATCAACACAAAAATTAGATATAGAAATTTCACAGGAAATATGTTTCGAGTACCCCTAAAACAAAAACAGTTTTAGAAAATCATGCGTGTGCGCGCGCCTATATATTTGTGTGTGTATGTATGTGTGTGTGTGTGAGTGCGTGCGAGCCCGTGCGTCTGCATGTGTGAGACTGAGAGTGAGAGAAGGTTAACTTAAACACGAAGTGTTGAATAAATACCAAAGGTGTATTTGAGTTCAGTACCTTTCAAAGTTGGGACAAGTACACTTTCAAGAAAATACCCTAACCTAAACTAGCCTTTGCATGGAACCTTTCCAAATAATTTTATTTATGAAAACGGCTCTAACGACTTCCAACACTGTTCATTAAAGATCAAGATATTTACAGATAGGTCATAAAATACATATAGGCATTAAATTTTCTGGAAATAGCTTGTGAAATCTCCTTATTCGAAATGAAAGTTATATAATTCTATAATCGATAAATATTAAGAGACAGACGAAAATATACAGCACAGTTTTTGAAACTCAAAAGCTTTTTGTGGCATCAGCAATTTTCGAATTATCCGTTATTAGTGGTTCGAATTTGATTGTTCATTATTTTATGTGAGTTACAAGGCCACGACGAATATAGATTGTGTTAACAGTCCTGTAGCTTAGCGTTAACACAATCTACAATTCATCGTGACCTTGCGACTCACAACTGTTCTGTCCTATCATAACCCTGATAGAAATACTGCTGACAGTTCTACTCCTCTCTCTGCTTCCGACGATACACTCACTAAAACAAGTGCAAACAATTCCACCGCGACAATTAAATACCTAAAACAGTCTGACGAGATACGCTCATCAACAGTCCGTTGGCAGGCTAAGAGCAGCCCGAGGTGTGTCATACATGTACCTGCCGTTTTAGGGCTTAGCCACTTCCACGACAGGATGTGGGCTTCGTTCAAAACTATCATCTCTCTGCTTAAATAGTCACGTGTCCTATTTAAAAACACTAGACGAAATAATTTCAACTTTAAATTAGGAATTTATTTATATATAAAAGAGCACTTGGACTCAGGTTCCTTTTCACAAGATTTCTCAAATTCATAAAGTTAAGTGTTGTTTAATGTCTAATAATGTGACGCCGGCCGCTAGCAGCCATCACACACGCTCAAGGTGAAGCTACCTCACACCAATGGGCGGCCGTACACCTTCAAGAAGCTCGGTGTTAGTAAATAATTAACACTTTTGACCACTAAACGACTTTAACTATGATTTTATTGAGTGTTGTACATGAAATACAGGAGCTCAAACCTTCTACCCCTGCGTGAGTGTATAACGTGTGTTTTAACGTTATGTTCTACAGTGAAAATACCTCTTGAACATTATGAACATTCGAAACAGTGTTTCCGTGAACAGCTATCTTATCAATACTAGAGGCGTACCAAAGCATATTTTTTATTCCATAGCAAGGGAAATCTGCGAGCCAAAACGTTCCTTTGTGGGTAAGGAATTAAATTCATTCCGGTGCGTATGGACAGTGGGCAGGAAGTTTGATTAGTTTAAACAGGAGTGGGGGGATGTCAATTGCCGCGTTTTATTGTTCTCTCGCCCGAGCGCGCTCACAAAGTGAAATAAGCTGGATTCCACTCCGACCCATTCCACCAGGGCGGACAACTTCTGCATATTGCTTTACTCTGGCTTAGCTGCCCGGTTTGTTTCATTAGTTTCGTTCCATTTTGTTCTTAGAGGCTAATTATCTGCAGCTTTTATCGGTCAGCTTCAATAAGAACTTCACATTCCGTCAAAATCACTCCATAGACTACCAAGCCGCTCTTCCAATTTGAAGCTCTGCAAAATTGTAGATACACAGTAATTCAAAACAGCTACTGTGTAACAGAGATTTTTACATTCTCTACTATGCATAGTAAGTAGGAAAGTATTGTATTCCAGCCAAAATTTCGATTTCGAGATTTGATCGGAAATATATGTTTTGAGGTCCCCTGAATCCAAGAAAAAGCATTTAGAAAATGGTCCGTGTGTGTGTGTGTGTGTGTGTGTGTGTGTGTGTGTGTGTGTGTGTGTGTGTGTGTGTGTGTGTGTGTGTGTGTGACCAACATAACTCGAAAATGAGAAGTCGGTTGAATACAACCAGGTGTATATGACGCCAGATATCAGTGTAACCAACCGTGTAGGAATTCTGCTATTTGTTGTGGAATTTAATCTTCTAAGCGACAAAGGTGCCAAAAGAGAAAAATCCGAAACCTAGATATTTTTGTACTTCCATGTACAGGTTGGTCTAAACGATGCAACGCCTATTAAAAATAGTTGTGTTTTACATATATGGAATTATTGAATTTAAAACATAGTTAATGCAAGATACAATGGTGATGTGTGTTGTATATTCAATAGACGTCATATATTTAGAGCATAAGCATTTCGGCCATTTGGACTGTACATAATCATGGTGTACATCTAAAAGAAACTAATTTAAAAAATCTGATGTGTTGCACACACATGACTTTCTCCACTCTTATACTAACCATTCTTACAAACTCTTATTCCTATATCTTCTTTGTGTTAAGATAAACATTTGTATAACTTATCTTATTGCTTATTTCCTTGTAGGTACAAGGGGAATATTAGAATACAGTAGGTTTTGTGCGATAGTCAAATGTTTTTTAAGCTTTGGGATTTTGTTGCCTTTGCCCACTTAACATACAAAAAAATTAACGATGACCCATTTCACGAAAGTTCTAAGTTTTCCGAAACTCACACATAACAAGGAATATCTCCGAAATGGTTCACCCTACAAGAAAATTTATTGAGACATAAATTGTGTATTTTAGCAAGATCCACATTTTTGTGTAGTATGATTTGGTCTATCTCTAACGATTTACCAGTTATGCAAAAGTCGTCCAGAGTAAATACGACTACAGGGGCTATAGCCCGAAAATTCAAGATATACATTTCATTTTTCATAAAAATATCTCAAACATATGACATTTTAATAAAAACGTTAGAGCCATTTTCAAGAAAATCAAAATTTTCGAAACATTTTCCATGTAAAGGTTAGTTTAGGGTGGGCTGTTTTCTTGAAAATCTTCGTGTCACATCCTTGAAAGACATTAAACTTAAATACCAACTTTGGTTTATAACCGACTTTTCGTTTTTGAGTTATGCTGTCCACAGACTGACAGACTGACACATAGACTGACACACAGACTGACACACAGACTGACAGACTGACAGACACACACACGGACTTTTTTCTAAAAATGTGTTTTTTTATTTTTGGATTCAGGGGGCCTCAAAACATATTTCCGGTGAAATCTCGACATCGAATTTTTGGGTAGAATACAATACTTCCCCTACTTACCAGTAGAGAAAGTAAAAAGAACTGATGAGTAACTTTCTCTACTGTTGTACAAACTGTTGTTACACTTATTCCTGTATCTATTTCATGTTAATCGAGATAAATATTTTTAGAAATTATCAATTGCTAATATTCTTGTAGGTGCAAGAAGAACATGGGCACACAGAAGCTTTTAAGCAAAAGTGAAATCATTCAAGAGGTGGTCGCTATGTGAGATACCATTCTCTTCATATGTCCGGCACATAAAAAACGAAAACACTTCCCATGTGACAATATTACGTATCTGTACTGAAAATCTCAAACATAGAAAAAGAATGGTTCACTTAGTAAACATGCATTAAACACAAATTGTGCGTTTTAACGAGATCTACAGCTTTGTGCAGTAAAATTCTGTCTGTTTCTTTGAGTTTGCCTTTTATGCGAAAATCGTCCACAAATACATTTAATCTTCTTATCTAATTACCCTCCCCGTATGGAGGACTTACATCCCCTACGACTTACAAGCCTGTGCCTAGGTGAGATGCCTGTAGGGGGCAGACAAACCTATGGACCACAGTGAAGACCTGGAAGCGGTTGGTCAGCCCAGCAACAGGTATGAGAGTGAGGAAGAAGATGATATGAAATGCAGGCGAAACGGACAAATGGAAAGGTGGTGATGGAGCACTTGGTGGAATGACTTACGGCAAAAACTAAGAAAACCTACCCAGACCTTGCTTTGTGCATCACGAATCCCATATGCGGGTCCCTGGGATCGAATCCGGATCGCTTGGATGAGAGGCAAACGGTCTATCCCAATGTGTTCCACCTGAGCTGCTTGCCAGTGAGCAGCGGCGTACTCGCCGCCTTGCGTGAGTAAGCCCGCAAAACGCAGCACAACTGCCATCAGAGCGCGGTGGCTACTGGAGGAGACCTGCAGCGGGGAATGATTGCGGTTGCTTTAACCTTCGCCCAGTGACGTATGGCTATCATCCTTCGCCACCACTCCCTCTACAGCCGTGCTCCGCGCAATGTTGCTGCGTACTCGCGTGTATTCATACTCAAACTCGTGGATTTGGAATAGCCTGGTCTAACCTCTCGGCCACGCCGCCATATATATTTTATTTGTCATAAAAAAATCTTAAACGTATAGTAGTTCAGTCAAAATTGTTATCCATTTTAGAATAAATCAACATTTTCTAAAAATGGTATATGTAAAGTGTAGTATGGGATAGGGGGAGATTTTCTTCATGCCTTTTTTGTTTTAATGGATCTCAAAGTTATCAAGTTTTGGTTGGATTGCTATATATTTTCTAAGCTTTCGGCGACACTTGTTTATAACGCTTCCCATATGGTCAATGACCTTCAGAGAAAGCATTTATGAGTCGTATGCATCCAGAGGGCGTTGTCCCGTTATGTCCAATGGGAACGAGGATGACGAGGATGTGTGGATATGGGGTGCTACCCCACAGCCGGAAATGGCACCAGGGACCCACGGCACGAGACCTGCAAACGAAGTCACTGAGCTCTTGATAAAAGGTCGCGAGGAAAAAAGTGTGCCTACCAATTTCAAAATGTGAATGAAAACCTTTTCATGAGTCCCTTGATTGCTGTATACTTCTATTGTCTACGGGTAATAAAGTAAAGCAGGAAAACGTTGTACAGAGTTTGGAAACGAAATAGTTACGATTATGCGATATGTGAATTTTGTATATATATATAGAATTACTTCCAGAAAACTATTGATGGCAGCACTGCAGCATTAACAGGAAGCAGTCACAGGTACCTACGTGCTGTGAAAGAAATATTCATGCTCCAACCGGATTGTGTTCCTTGTGTGTGCATTCTTTTCGACTCCCATTTCAGTTATATTGTAATACTTAACGTCGGCGAGAAGTAACCTGGCACTTGACAGCTAAGTGATTAACTTAACTGCGAACGAGGCTAGTTCTATCTCGTTCAATCGTGTTACCAACATATCGCGAGTAGTCGACTGGACGAAATAGCGCTAGCCTCGTTCGCAGGTGAGTGTTTTCAATGCAGGCGAATATCTCATAACGGTAACAAGATATTATTGCCTTAAGTACATACTATACCATGCAGTCCCTAGTTTCCGGAAAAGAAATATATACATTTTTAAGTTGTAGCGACCGATTTAGTCCTGTCTTCCGCCCAACTATCAGCTGCCTGAATCGGATAGTAAAATTTACCCGCTTCAGGCCACAAGTACTGCAATCAAGAGTTCATGTAACGAAGACGAAAGTGGCTACAGCTCTCATGTTTCCCCTCAGTGATGGGTGCGTCTAAGAAAGAAAAACAAACCGAAAAGATAAAAATTTTTAAACATGATATATCCAAGAATTTACATTTTAAATAATTTTTATTTCTCACACTTGGGTCTATGTGGGGAAAAAGCCGATATACAGATATTTTTATTTTAAATCTACTTTCACTAAAAGGAATTTGAGCTCGTATCAATGTGATGCGAGATATTTCTCACACCACTGCTCTATTCACAACCACGACTGTCGAGAAAGTTGAGAGGGCCAACTGCTGCTTATCTTCTGTTGGATCATATATTTTACGTTTTACCCTGCTTTAATCACAGTATTACATACCGTTTAGGTTTATGTCGTACTTCCTAAATACATTGTTTTAAAAACACTTATTTTCAGTTGGTTTCAAAACGTTTATTTTGGAAGGGTTTAAAAAATTAAATTGCCCTTAGGTGAAGGGTTTTTGGTCACTCTATTTAGCCGTCCAGATGATTATTTCTATTAAGTTCACGCGCGCGCGCGCACACACACACACACACACACACACACATTTACTCTCTCACTCATACTTCCAGATATGCATACATAATTACATGTGCGCACAGCCATGTTCGAGGTAGGACTCGAACCCGCGACCCTCTGCCACGCCTACGGGCCGGCGATACGTCATTTGATATTACAGAGCTTAAAATTAATCAGTACACTTTTAATGATTGTTTTCAATTGTTTTAAATTTATTCGTCCGAGCAAATTATACTAACTTCTTACATATTTCTACATTACTAATACGGTTAACGTTTTTGATTGTCACTATTATTTTAGGGAACGTACCACTTTAATAATCGCTGTTTCGATTAGTTGCTCAGGTATTGTTTTGTTCCCTCTTCATTCAGAATGGAATGTATCGAACACACTTGTCAATACCTTCAGTATCACTAGGGAACATCCAAACACAAAAGTAAGGTTCATTCAACCTTTAACATCTACTTCTCAATAAAGCACTGTATGGTTTCTTTATTTCATGATAATGTTCCAAGATATCCTCAAGGGCGTTTTATAAGGCCCATAAATAACCTCTTCAGGCGCCGGTGGCTTACATTCAAATACCCTGTAGAAGAACGGCTAGTTTAGAATGTATGTTAAGTGCCCCAGTTTCCTATATTACGACTGTACTTGGGAAGAAGACAGATTATGGAGTAAATTGAATTTCGATCGTTTTCTTGGCGGTTCGTATATTTCGGGGATATAGCTTAGCTAAGCTTGCTTCGGGATGGAGAAGACGGAACAGCGAAGGAGGAGAAGGGGCAGGCGGATCAACTTGACTGTCTCTCAGGAATGGGTGACATTCGCTCTGTACAACTTACAGATAGCGACTTTGTATCTCTTTGGTCACCGCTTCTCCTAACTTTGTTAAAGAAATTCTAATCCCAAGTTTAGTGCCTTTTAAACTGTGCAATTTTATACCTTATAGCCAAGTATGGGACGGTTTCCTTCACTTAGTTTCGTAGCTCTCGTGGCTTTATTCTCAAAATGTGAGTGTCACGAAAAAGTGTATATACGAGTGCATTGTCTTCAGTAATAGAAATAAACACTGGAAACTTATTTGTTAAAGGAATTGGTTGGTACTGTTGTCCATTGAGCAAAAAAGTTTAGTAATGACAGAAATAGATTCCTTTCTACAATAATTTATTGAAATGAGCACAGATGGACACTAGAATCTCGTTTGTCTGGCCCTCAGTAACAGATTTTTGGTTTATCCGCATTGATCTTGCTTACATTTTCACCAAGCAAAATACATGTCCTTGGACAAATGCTAATGGATGTACACAGATGGATACTGAGCGGGATGCTAGGGACCCTGCTCTCTGCTCTGTCTGGCAATGTTTCGGCCTTCCTTCGGATCCACTCGCCTCATCCATCCTCCAGGGGGCAGGGCCTGTCAGAGGCATAGCCACAATGGATCGCCTTTCGTCGTGGTGATGGTTGTTGGCAGCGCAGATATGTAGGTCGCTATCAGTCACATACTTTTAAACCAGCCTGTCCAAACGCCGGCTCAGAGCCAACCTTGGCTTACCCTCTCTGCGGATCACGTGAACTTTGACCCACCGACACACCCCTTCACTTGCCATGAATATCATCGTACTCTTAAACAGTGGTGTGTTGTAATGGAGTGATGTCACTGTCTTAAGTATTTGTTTTAGAGATCGAGGTATTTAAACTTGTTCCTAGAAATAAATGTAATCGTCTTAGGCCATTTAGCGCCAGTTACACTGTTTAGACTTTAAAAATGGTGTTTCTGGATCGAAATTCTAATATATCATTAATAGTAGAAATAATAACCATACAGAATTTGATTAACCCTCTCATTTGAACTTTTATAATAGGAATGGACTATCATACAAACTTTTGGTTTCATAGCTTCTGCATCTTAATGTTTGTGATAAGTAAAACATCTCAGGTACATTTGAAATATTTAGCAAGTATGACAGACAACAATGAATAGTAAAGTTAGTTCAGTATTTGCACGTTTTTGATAAAAAGGGGGGGAATTGGATACAAACGCTTCAAGCTATAAAATATGTTCTGGTGTAATGAATGCATTTGTTGTATTTGAACACAATGTTTAACGCAACACAAAGCAAATACTTAAACAAAGGCATCAGCAGACGTTTCCGAACATCAAATATTTGGTTGCGTCGTGTACTGGTCCTGGCTAAAGCAGGCAACTTCTCCTTCACATTTGTTTCGCGGGTAAGTAGAAATCAAGGCGCTCGAGAAGTCCAGTTTATTTGATCAGCTGTAAAGAGAGATTACAGATAATAACGAGTAGTACCTACTCGGCCTTTGCGCCGCCATATTTAAATAACCAAATTAAAGGGTTTGCTACCCCTGTAACATACCATGTTATGGTATATATCATTTTAAAGCTAAAGATTTGTATTATTTTTTACAATACAAAATAAAAAATCGATATTTTTGCGGGAATTCACTTCCCAGTGTCAATACATTAATAGCTTAGTTGAATCAAACAAATGACATCGATTGGGAAAGCAAAACCGCCCCCTTCAACGTCCATATTCGGAAGCGCTTGTCCATATCGGACGCAGCAGGCGGCTAGAATACTTTACGTTATGAGAAAATATGCTGCTTCCATTTGTTGGAGTCGCAAACCTCTAGAATTGTGAGTGTGACTTTCAATCCAGCTATTGAGCCTAGCAATAATTGTTTATCTTTAGCTTACTCGGAGTAAGCGATACGATACTTTTGCCTAAACAATGCAGAGCAAAACAAGCGTGCATCGCAAGCGTTCCGCATTGCAAGACAGGGAAATAATTGCAAACATGTGTTTAAGATATTTTACGCAAATGAAACATATGTTTAGAATTGTTTGGCTATAGCCTATGTAGTCTTGTTGACTTTTGTATAACTGGTAAATCGCAAGAGGTGACCAAATCTTACTATACAAAAAATGTAGATCTTGTTTAAATACGCAAATTATGTCTAAATTCGTTTTTGTGTAGTGAATCGTTTCGCAGATATTCCTTATTTGTGTGAGTTTTACAATACTTAAACTTTTCTCAAATAGAAGATCACTAAGAGAAGGAATTTCAAAGCCTTCATATAAGACCAGCTTTAAAAGACTTGACTATTGCTCAAACCCTAGTGTATTCCGTTATTCCCCTTGCACCTACAAGAAAATTAGCAAGGATGTAATTTTTGCAAATGTTTATCTCGATTAACATGAAGAAGACATAGGAATAAAAGTTTGTGACAATAGTATAACAGTAAAGTAATGTGAGTACAACACATGAGATTTTTCTTCTAGGGGTTTCACCTATATCATTTGGACCTCTGCTGTAGTACCAAATGTTTAATTGTTCGGGACTTAGTGACGTCTGGGCAAGAAAGGGGCGGGGAAACGACGCTGACCATTCCGGCAGTCAGAGTCGCCGCCAACAATTTTATCCTTCCCCCTTCTTTTTATTTCCTTCGCCGTGTTTTCCACTCCCACTTCTCCCTCTAGGACCATTTAGTCCTTCCCCCTCATAATAACCGTGGAGATGGGAGCGAAATTCCCTGCTGTTTCAACCTCATACCGCTCTCATACACACTCCGCTTCTACAAGAATGGATCCGCATTTTAACTTTCCGAGACATTTCCTAAGATGGATTTTTACCGTTGTGTTTCCATTCCCAATGGAAATCTTCCTCTGACGCCTCATATGTATCAATTGAGCTATAATCTTCGGCTAGTAATGTTACTGGCAGACGCCCTTGTGTGTATTGGTACCTTCTTTATTTATAAGCCATTAACTGATAGCCTAGATGATCAAAAACATCGAATGACAAGGTCCACCTGCAAAAGAAATGTAAAGCGTCCTGTTTCTATTATAGAAGTGCTCGTTTACGTCAGCTTCCTACTGCCATTGCTGTCTTTGTCTTCTTCCTTTAATTACAAGGCTTTGGACCGTGGAACCTGTTTAGTTTCTCCACTTTGTATAGTGAGTACGGAAATGTTGCATTCCATCCAAAAATTCCATATCAATATTTCACCATAAAGCATATTTTGTGACCCCCATGAAAAAGGTATTTAACCTCAGTATCTCCCAAGGATGCCAAGAAAATTCCCTCCCCGTACTACCCTCCACGTGAAACATTTTTTGAAACTTTGTTATTTTAATCAAAATTTAATAAATGTTTAAGACACTATGAAATGTAAATTTACGTTAAGTACATTTGTTTCTTGTTATGCAGTGAACCATTTGTGAGATAGTCCTTGTTATATTACAAGCCGTTATTCCCTTTTTATGTCGTGCACATGTGAAAATACGTAATTTCAAAGCCATCATATAACCACCAACTTCAAAAGATTTGATTATCGCTTAAAGGCTACTTTAGTCCCATATTCTCCTTGTGTCTAAAAGAAAACTACAAATGAGATAATGTACCCAAGCGTTTATGACAATTGACACGAAGTAGTTGGAGGAACAAGCGTTTTCTCAGGATTTTGATAAAACTATTATTTTAAAAGTTTTACATAACTAAGAGACCCGAATATCCCGTGAAATCGTCTTTATTCCTAATTAATTTTGTATAATTGTGTACGACTGGCAAATCAAAGAAATAGGCAAAACGTAGTGCTTGGAACATATAGGCTTCATTGAAACGTAAGTTTATGACAGGTAGGTAATTGTTTAGCATTATCCGTTTTCAGAATGTTGTTCTTATATGTAAGATTCCATGCCGCACCGATAATGTATCTAATGTGATTTTTCTTTTTTACTTTCTCTACTGGTAAGTAGGGGAAGTATTGTATTCCACCCAAAAATTCGATGTCGAGATTTCACCGGAAATATATGTTTTGAGACCCCCTGAATCCAAAAAAAAAAAAAAAAAAAAAAAAAAAAAAAAAAAAAAAAAGCATTTTTAGAAGAAGGTCCGTGTGTGTGTCTGTGTGTCAGTCTGTCAGTCTGTGGACAGCATAGCTCAAAAACGAAAAGTCGGTTAAAAACCAAAGTTGGTATTTAACTTTACTGTCATTCAAGGATGCGACACGAAGATTTTGAAGAAAATAGCCCCACCTTAAACTACCCTTTACATGGAACAATTTTCGAAAATTTTGATTTTCTTGAAAATGGCTCTAACGATTTTGATTAAAATGTTATATGTTTGAGATATTTTTATGGCAAATGAAATTTATATCTTGAATTTTCTGGCTATAGCCCCTGTAGTCGCATTTATTCTAGACAAATTTTGCATAACTGGTAAACCGTTAGAGATAGACAAAATTTTGCACTACAAAAAATGTAGATCTTGCTAAAATACACAATTTATGTCTCAATAAATTTTCTTGTAGGGTGAACCATTTCAGAGATATTCCTTGTTATGTATGGGAGTTTCGGAAAACTTAGAACTTTAGCGCAGTGCAACAACGTTGTTCATTTTTTTATATGTTAATCGTGCAAAGAGAACGGAATCTCAAAGGTCAAAAAGATTTGAATGTCGCACAAAGCCTTCTGTATTCTAATATTCCCCTTGTACCTACAAGGACATAAGCAATAAGATAATTTGTACGAATGTTTATTTTAACTAACACGAAGAAGATATAGGAATAAGAGTTTGTAAGAATGGTTAGTACAAAAGTAGAGAAAGTCATGTGAGTGCAACACATCAGATTTTTCCTTCATGGGTTCATAGTAACAAAGTCCGACTTGCACTTGACGAAGGCAACTAGGTCTATAAACTTTACATTACTGCTAGTGAAAAATTAATCATATAAGTATTCATATTTTATATGAATGTTCATATGTCTATAAGGGCTTACGTCAAGCTTTAATAGGTAGCAAATATGCCGCATCAGACAGATTCTTTTGTGAATCTTTTGTGAGTTGTTTACGAAGTTGTAAAAAAGAATTTCATTGTAAGAAGGAAAATGCTTCTTGGCTTCATTTTCTTCTTCTTCTTCTTCTTCTTCTTCTTCTTCTTCTTCTTTTTCTTCTTCTTCACCATCAGTTTCATCTTCGTGTTATTTTTTTTTTCTTACAAGGTTTCTCTTATATCCCCTTCTGAAATCAGAACTTATTTCCACCTTTTGCTCGGTCTCCCAGTGTTATGTTTGCCAATGAGTTTATAAAATAGTACATGGTGGGGCATTATTTTTGTAGTGCTTACCGCCTGTTCTTACTGCATTTGGTATCACAGATGATAAACACTGATTATATGTACAGTAAATGATTATTGGGAAAGGAAATTTGTGAATGAAATGCCCAAGGTGCCCCAGTATTTGCCAGTTATGAAGTCTGAGGAGAACTTAAGAAAGAAAATCTCAGTAGAATCCCGGCTGAATTTGAACCACGGAACCTCCTGCTCATGAGTCCGTGCTTTAACGATCTCGGTCACACGTGTCGGTGAGTCTTGGTATTCAACCACATAACTGTAACATCCTTAAATAATTGTTTGCCATTTATTTAGATGTATCCCTTTCTCAACATAATATTTTACGTTTAACTCTATATTTATTTCCACTATATCCTTATAGAAGCCGTTAAGGGTATAAGTTCAGATATTTGAACTGATAATTAAGGACAATGTAATCAATAATATTAATCAATATTTTCTGTCTTGTTCATTTACTTTCTACATTCATCGAGTATAGTGATAGGCTAGCGTAGAAATTTCAAACTACTAAACCAGGATGGAAGGAAATTTCAGTAGCTGTCTCTTCAAGTTCGGTGCACACGGACACAGCACACTAAATACCGGACAGCGACAACGTAAACAAAACTGCGTCTTATGGGCACTCAATTAAGCGACATATGTATAGTCGCGTACGAAGTATACGTGAGCTATACACGAACAGCTAATTTGAAATTATACGCAGGATTACAGTAAGATGCACGGCAGCCGCACGTTTGATTGGCAATACAATTAAAACATTAATTATATGCGACATTGAATTATTTATAAATGTATGCATAAACATTTTGTAACCTGTTGTGCCTTATGACCATATTCATTTTCAGTGCCTCTAAAACAAGACTTGTACAATACACCTTACATGTGATGTTTTCTCCATCTGTAGAGAAATCCATTGAATCTACTCCTCTACAGTGTTATACGAATACTTAACCATTTATTTCAATTGCAAATTAATCCAAAGTGAGATTCCCTATACGCAACTACTGCACCACACTGTGCCAGGCATCGTGGAACGGCTGTGCGTAACAGAGCCAGAGCCTGACCTTGCCCAATGCCCGTGTGGTACTCTTGTGGGACCGAAAAGGTACTAAAATGTCTAGCACTGGTTATCACACTATACACTAATTACATTCCTTATAATATGTGCCTCATAGAAGCATTACAAACACGTGAAGTAAGTCGAAAACGTTGCGTTGAGGTTGCTCAGGGAATTGACCTGGTTTGTGGATGTAAACAGGTCGGGCGCTTTTGCTTTCGTGTAATGTTTTGGGAGCTAACGCTTGTGATTAGCCCACACCTGCACAGTAAACACGGAAGGACAAGGCAGGGTATGTGTTTATATTCTCAGTACGCACGGTGTTTATCTACTGAGCTAGGGTAAGTGACACCCACACAATCTGCAGTGCTGCCAGCTTGTTTTCGACAAAACTAAAGTCCATGTGTTTTTAGTGAAAGTGGTTTGACTGTTGATAGCTGTTTAAGAATGTATTTGGTTAAAATATAAGCGTTACATATTCGCTCATTCGGTCGCCTATATTTGGCGTCTTTAATCCAGTTTGCCGTGTCTGGTGACACACATAATCCAAGGAAGAGGGGTGGGTTTGCAGCGAGGGAGTGGAGATGCCCCTGCACCTTTTACACTTGTCACGAAGGAATGGCTCCCTTGGAAATTGAAGAACATCAAGGATTCTCGGAATTCTGGCGATAAACTACGATTTCTTTGAAAACAACGTTCATCATGGATATCTGTCCGGCGTACCAATAGAGTTTATTCGTAGAAAGGTTAATTCCAACATGTCATTGTGTTTCATCACTCTTAACAGCGAACAAAAATGCTTTTGTAAATTGAAAAATATGACGCGTTACACTCACATGACTTTCTCTGCTCCTGTACTAAACATTCTTACTAACTTTTATTCCTCTATCTTCATGATATTTGAGACAAGCATTGCGATAATGAGGGTGAAGAAAACAAGAGATAGCAAGATTTAGGGAGGCTAACGGAGAGGAGGGAAAAAACAGAGAACGCTGGAGATGTCGACAGAGAAAAATGTCCGCATTTAAGACAGATAATGGGATAGGAACTCCGGTTCTGCTAGTGTACTTACAAAACATTTGGTTATCTGCAGAATGTTTAAACAGAACATATTTGAACAATTTTGATAGGCAACGTAACCACTAAGAGCAAATTTGCACCGTACAGAGTATTACTTTACTAGCGATTCAGTACCATAAGTAAATCATTAGCAGCACACCAAGGTATTAATACAATTATTCTGATGAAGTAGGAACGTTACAGAGTTAAAGCAATTCACAGTTCTTCACCATATATAGCACTATTAATGGCACATGTACCTAGTAAGGTATTCAAAACTAAAACTTGCCACGGTATAACAACAAATTAGTTTTCTGTTATATAGCTACAAGATGGTAGGTGTATGAGTGCGCGGACTTTAACTACGACGTTTTGACGTTAAGCTGAAATAAAAGTTCCTCTACCATTTCCTCTATAGTGCATTGTTGCACAAGCAAAATATAAAATTGGTTCAGTGCTTGATTGCCAATATGTCACCACTCCTTTATCATTTACTTCTGCAATTATTTTAAAGGTCCACATCCCTATACCGAGTTATGCGTGTCTTTCATTTATTGCTAAAATGAGTCTTTTAGCCACAAAATGATATTAAATAATTACATTCCAGGGTGTTTGTTGGAACAAATTTGTAGACATAGGTTTGGCAACCCGCAAAGCGGAAGATCAGAAATGTTGACAGTGCTCAGGTCAGGCAATTACTGCTCGGAAAGCTTGAAACAACACTACCATTTCCTCGTTACCTACAGTAGCTTATAAACACACACACGCACACACACACATACACACACACACACACACACACACTGGTGAAATCAGTAATCTAGGCTGGTGTGGCTTGGACTTTCACTCGTAGATGTTAACCCTTGCTTGACTGCAATGGCCGTGTTAGAAGCTGAAACATTCGCTTGTTTAGACCTGCTTTATTGCCAGACTACAGATAATGTGTTTAATAATTTTCAACTATCACCTTTAACTTTCACATGGATGAATTTCTTGTTAGACATTTTATTCGTCATATTGGAGTCTACTATCACGATATATCTGCGCACTTATACCCTAACACCTGTATACACATTAATAGTACACGTACCTAGTAACCCAGGCATCGGCAAACATGTACTCAATGAGGTATCAGTATGACGTCTCAAACATGCAACCCGCAATGCACATGACGTAATGTAGAACAGGGGATGGCATTGACCTTCGTTCAGTCAGTACTGAACTCGCTCGCTACAGAGTACAATAAGGAATAGTACACATACTTGAATCCAGCTATCTTGGTGTACGATACTTTAGATAGGCCTAGATATTTGAGCAATATATTTTAATTCACTTCTATTTGCAATGTACCATGAAAATCTAGTGATATATCAGCCATATTCAGTATAGCACGCAAATTAACATCTGTTAATCGCGATACAAGATTTTTTTTATTCAGTTTCTTTTCTCCTACACCATTTCTTAAATGATTGAAATAATTCTGTCCCTGTTGTATGTTCCCTAGGTGGAATGACTTCAAGCATATATTCTTGCATCGCGAGGTTGTTAGTAACTCGACGAGTGAAAATTACCAATTTTGTTGTGTCAACGTTGTCAGTGCTTTCATCCAACGCGAGATAAACGGCTATAAATTCATGGACCTCGGTTTGTAGTCTTTTTTCGGTTATTTCTGCTATTTTATGTATCCTTCTCTGTATGGTTCGTGGTGGTAATGCAATACTACTAAAAATATCATGTTGTTCTGGGCAAATTATGTTGGCAACTTTACTCTCACATTTTTTTTATGAAATCTCCATCACTAAAACACCTTATTGACTGAGCAATCTCCAGAACAACAGCATAGCTGGCGTGAAGTTGGTTAGTCCAATCTAGACCTGAAAAAGTATAAAATGAATAAAGAACAGTACGTCAGTGTTATGCTACGTTAAATCGTGGTGTAAATTTATGAACATACGCTTGTCTATAATTGTATGGTGATCTTATGACATGTATCATAATGTCGCTTGATGTTCCATGATGAGTGCCTTTTTGAACTTTAGAGCACAACAAACACCTTACGTTCCTTACATGATGAGAGAAGAAATCATCAAAGTGCTATTCTAGATATCAACTTTAATAGACCAGGAATAATTAGATGCACTTTAATTCTATGAATATACTAAGACTTTCAGTTAAATAAACTAATATCATTCAAAGTTATAAATAAATTTATCTTTAAGTCTTAGTATTAAATACAGTTTGACAATGTTTAGAAGTACAGGTAAACACGAGAGGACAGTCCGCCCGTGATCGGTGTGTATGCAGTGCCAGTTAAGGCTGCGAGGGAGGGGGAGGGGGAGACAGAGTAAGCGCTGCCGCTGACACGTCATAGTTGCGAGGCCTCATTGAGTACATGTTTGCCGATGGCTGTAGTAACTAATTATCGTGATGAAAACTTGCACGCCACTGTATTAGAGAAAACCATAGTTCCTTCTTATGTACTACCATCAACAGCATAAATAACTAGTAATGTATTTAATGTAACAAACTTTGCATGCCACTGTAACAGAACAGATAGCTAGCAATATGCACCACTATTTATGGCACAGGTTCCTAGTATTATTGCGACCAAATCTTGCACGCCACTGTATTAGAGCAGGTCACAATTTGTCATACGTACCATCGTTAAGAGCATACGTACCTAGTAAAGTAGTTATTAAGGGCTAAACTTGCACGCCACTGCACTAGAAAAAAATCACAATTTGGTGTCATATGTACCACCATTAGCACAGGTACCTAGTAACGTAGACCAGGACTGGGTAGTCGAACTCAAAAACCCCTCGCACAACAAAAAGGTGGTATACGGACTGAGATACGTACCATAGCATAATTATGATGAGTACCTATGCACGCCACTGGGTAGAGCAAATCGCCATTCCCCACCATATGTACCACCGATACGTGGCGAAACATCCAGTAGCTAAAGACCATGGCACGGCACAGCACTCTCCCTCCCTCCCAGCCCATTTTATCCCTTCATCTCTCTTCATCCCGAGCAAGGAACAAAAAAATACCATAAAATGCGTGCTTTAGCTTCATTCTCCCCAATTCTTTGAGCCCCCTGACGCTGCAGCCTAACTAAAGCTTGGCTGGACATTCGCGGGCTAGTCACCTCCAATTAACGTGGACACCTCATCAAACCAGTGTTGCTTTCCTAGAAAAGTATTGCGGAGGAAATAACAATTGTTTAGAAAAGGTTGTGGTTATCTAGATTACCAATATGAGTTGATCTATGTACACATAAACAGCTGGTACGTGGTATATATGATCAAATGCTTGGAGATTTTCAGCAATTGGGATTTGTAAAAGTGGGCGATTAAAGCTTCCACTTTATGTAGACTGAGCTACTCACTCAGACATGCACTGCTTTGCATTGGCAATTTGGTTATCTATACGTTGCCTATGATTTACAAAAGTAGTTTCAAATCTTATGTGATAACCAAATATTCATTAGCGACTTCCTTGGTAGTGCTTACGTTTAAGAAGTCTATCCATATTTGACGGCAAAGTCGACGTGCATAGCCTTAGAAGATACACCAAGTGATCGTCACGTAATCTATTGCGATACAGACTTTTAATATAGTTCAATTTAGAGAAACTCTGTTCGCAAATACATGTAGAGCTATACTCACTCTTATATACACTACTCTTGGAAATGCTTATTTCTCTATCCACTACATTTTAATCGACATAAACATTTGCAGAAATTAACTTATTGCTAATTTTCTTGTAGGTTCAAAGTGAATATGGGTGATAGTCAATTCTTTTAAAGCTTTCAAATTACGTTCTCTTTGCACGACCAAGAGATAAAGAAGTGAATAACGACCTCCATTTGAGATAATTATAAGTATCGCAAAATTCATACAAATGCCAATGAACATCTCCGAAATGGTTCACTCCATAAAATGATGCAGTTGGACATTACCTTTCTGTTTTAATGAGAACTGCACTTTTTGTATAGTAAGATTTGCTCTATCTCTTAAGGTTTACCAGTAATACAAAAATGATAAACACTAAACAGGACTACATAGCTTATAGCCAGAAAATTCAAATACACATTTCATTTGCCATAAAAATATCTTAAACGTATGACATTTTAATCAAAATCGTTAAAGTCATTTTTGAAAAAATCTTAAGTTGCGCTCACATGAATTTCTCTACTCTCGTACTATTCTTAAAAATTCGTATTTCTATATCTTCCTCATGTTAGTTGAGAAACATTTGCAGAAATTATCTTATTGCTTATTTCCTTGTATGTACAGAGGAAATATGGGAATAAAATAGACCTTGGACGATACTCAAATCTTTTAAAGTTTTCAAATTCCATTCTCTTTGCACGGTTAACATATAAAAAATTTAATAACGATGTTCCATTTGACAGAAGCATAAGTTCTCAAAAACTCACACATAAGGCACATCTCCGAAATGTTTCACTCTACAAAAATTATTTAGTCATAAATTGTGTACTTTAGCAAGTCTACATTTTTGTATAGTAAGATTTGGTCTATCTCTTACGGCTTACCAATTATGCAAAAGTCATCCCGGGTAAATACGACTACAGGGGCTATAGCCAGAAAATTCAAGATACACATTTCATTTGTCATAAAAATATCTCATACATATGGCATTTTAATCAAAATCGTTAGAGCCATTTTCAAGAAAATCAAAATTTTCCATGTAAAGGTTAGTTTAGGGTGAAGGAATTTTTTTCAAAATCTTGGTGTCGTATCCTTGAAAGAAATTAAACTTAAATGCCAACTTGGTTTTTAACCATCTTTTCGTTTTTGAGTTATGCTGTCCACAGACTGACACACACACGCACGCGCACGCCTATTTCCGGTGTTCGAATACATTTCTTCCTCTACTTGCTTTACTATATGAGTAGAGAAAGTAAAACTGGTATTAAGAAGGTCTTGAAATGCTGCAGCACTGTTTTGGGTTCTCGAATTATACAAGAGTCAGTGAGTGACTTAACAGCCTATGATGCAACACCAGGACTGGGTCAGTAGAACCTCACTGTTCATGCCATTAACTGGCCATTCTCATCCCTAGCATGGAATATGTAATGGTAATTACACCTGCTCCCCTGACAATAGCCACCCCTCCAGTCGCAAGCAACCCTTTCTAGACTAACCATTAAGTAGGAGCGATTTTTTCCAAATTGAAGTAAAGGATATACAAACTTAACTTTATTTCTGCGTTGTAAAATGAAACTGCTGATATTTGATAAGTTATCCTTATGTAAAGTGTCAATTATATGAACATCTTTATATACTTAGTATAAATACGAGAAAACGGTTAGAGATAGAGTAGAAAACTAAAGGATTCCACACTGATGCTATAGTCAGGTTATTGTGTGTCAGACCTCGGGATGGAGAGAGAAGATGCGAGAACACAACGCGTATGCTGAAATCCGGATCAAAGGGCACCTGCCAACGTGGGGTCCCTAACATGTGCTAAAGTTCCTTTATCTCAGCGAGTAGACAGGCGACCACAAGGCCACTCTTATGTTGTATACTCTCCTATGGCAATAGTCACCAGTTGTCACTTTACCTCTACATCATAAACAAGACTGCAGCATAGAAACTGAAAAGAATTTGCTATATTTACTTAATTTGTGCCTTCCATTAATACATTTCTAGAGAAAAAAAACGTAACTTTTAACGGGGCAGTTCAGGATATTCCTATCGTCTTTCAGAAATATTCGCAACTTAATTTCAAATATGATACATTTCGAGAAAATAATATACAACCTAATATAAACTAAAATATTTCGTATTAATCACTAGGTACCTATATTATTTCCTTTATGTCCATATTTTAAAACCTAGTTTTTCGACATTTAATATATTAGTATGTTAATATGACTTGCATCTTAGTCTTCAGTAATATTGCTTACTTTTACAAAAAATGGTATTGTTTTGTTTCACTAGAGAACGTCAGCGTTAACTTCTTTCCACAAACAAAACATAATTTAATTTACATACCTAGGAAAGTAGGGAAACAAGATAGTCTGAACATACAAAAATATTACCTTGGTGAGTTAAATTACCACTGTTCTTAAAGTTGTCAGTAGTTCTTCCTGAACTTTTTGTGAATTATTCTATAAATCATGATAATTATTTCAAGTGGCCATTTGCATTAATAGCTTATATAGTTGAGACTATAAAATTATTTCATCCGGTCCGGTCTGGTCCGGTCCATAGATTCCTGTGCTCCCCAGCAGGCATCCTACCGCAGGAACTGACTTGTAAGTCCTAGGAGGTGTAAGTTCTCCATAGGAGAGAGTAAGCAGATAGAAGTAAAAGTGTAAAAGTGTGAATCTTTATTGCTCGTAGTTTCAGAGAAAAAAGATACTTGAATTCATATGTTTAAGCATAAAATGTATTATTTTTCTGCTGTAATAAATAATATAATATAAATAGTTTTATAGACTCACCCACATAACCTCACCTTTGCAAGTTCATGAGACTCGCGCTTTCCTAATGTTTTTGGAAAGAGCACAGCACTTTGCGATAGTGTCCCAGGGAAGAGAATCACTCAGTAAACAAAATTGGTTCCCCCCACCGCCATCCATTCCATATGACGACGAAAAGAGGCCCACACCGGCACTAGTCTACTTCTCATATTGCAAAATACAATTTCCTATCATCAAATTTCTACTCAGCAACATCCATCTAGTCTTTCCTTGCCTTCCCCTCACACCCCTTCCTATTCACGATCGACTCGATTCTCGCGGCATCTACCTTCCATAGAGCCGCCGGCGGTAGCGTCAAACTCCCCCTCCCCCGGCCCTCACACCCAAAAACTTCCCTCCGATAAAATGAAAACACCTACTCGCATTCCCCGTACTGATAGGTACAGTCTGCTTCATACGGTCACCCAACTTAATACGTCACGAAGCCAATGTGTGGATGCAAAAGTGTTCATCTGCACAAACTAAGGGACAATATGACAATACTGTCCCTATCTCTGAAATACCAATCAATTTCCTTGCGGTGACATTCAAATATATGCATATTTATTTCATGATCTTTATACCTTCTTGATCATAAGTGGCCATAAATAACTATTCTGACAAAATGACAAAATCCAGTATAGTTACACTTCTGTCTCTTTATTTTCTTCTAACTGAACGCACAACAACAGTTTTCTTTTACTGACTTAATACAACAGTCCTTCGTGATATTACAGCTCACAGCTGTTTTCTTCTCGTAACATAGGCTCACTCCTTTCTGTCTTTCTTCGCTTTCTCTGTCTCTCAAACAAGCTGACGATACAATCGCTCAACGGTCATTAACTGCTTCGCTATCTTCCTTTCGACTTTACACACGCAGCTGACACACACTCTCCCTCTCTCTCTAAAACTAAATACTGACTCCCAAATTCTCGTTGCCTCGCCTCTTTATATAATGGCATAACATGGATGTTTCTCGAACTTCACTGTTCTGGAACTTCTACAAATGCGCCGGCCGCCGGACACTTCTCGACCAGTCTCAAAAACACCTTTCATATGCCGCACTCATTGTTGCTACGGGTTTGTTTGCGTGAGCGGGGCAGCTTGGTCCCGAGCCTCCTTTTGTTGTGAAAAGGAAGATTTTTGTTAAGAAGGATAAGTAGGATAAATCAATAGTCAGATTTTTAAAAGACGAGTCGCTATATGAAGGCTTTGCATAATCATGAAAAAGGAGAATAGCGACTTCCCACTTGAAAAGACTTAAATATGTCAAAATTGAGTGAGTGATGGAGTGAGTGAGTGAGTGAGTTAGTGAGTGAGTGAGTGAGTGAGTGAGTGAGTGAGTGAGTGAGTGAGTGAGTGAGCCCCGTCAACAACAGGGCATTTAAGCCCGAAGTCAAAAGCTAAAATGGGAAGACAGATAAAACCAAAAAAAAGTAAAACAGTGTAAAGTTAAAATGTGAAAGCTAAACAGTAAAGGCTAACGTGCTAAAAAGCTAAAAAGTCACAATTGAAAATACCTCACAAGCTTCCAAATTTGAAAACGCAAGTGAAAATTAAAAAAATTGAAAGATTAACAAGTAAATCCAAAAACACTAAAGAGTTAAAAACTAAAAAGCTAAAACAAACACCACATTCTGAAAGACTTTAAAGTTTCATAAGATAGAACCTAGTTGAACTTGCTGAGAAAACCCAATATTGGCGATGACCGGAGTGCCTTATCTACACCGACTGGATCGTCGCCCAGAATTGACCGCAAGGTAGCACCCAGGCCAAGGGACTGGCGCTCATGAGCCTATCGCGGACAATCGAGAAAAATATGATACACGAGGGGCGAACGTCACCCGTGGGACAGATAGGCATCGGGTCACCACGTGAAAGATGCCCATGTACGGCGCGAGTGTGACCTATGCGAATTCGCGTTAGAATAACTTGGATCGCCAGGAGCCCCTACAGGAAGTTAGCCACGATTGCATGGAGTCGTTGATTGTCCGCAATTGAGTGCCAGTGAAGTGAACATTCAAATAACAAAGAATGTCTCGGAAATGGTTAATACTATAAAAAGCTATTTGTAATAAGTTGTGTGCTTTATTGACTTTTTTTTCCCCCTTTTAATCTTTAAGGTTCACGAAGCAAGAATGAGGAGAACTTAGCAAGCTATTCCTAGAAAGTTCAAGATATACATTTTATTTGTCGTATAAATTTCTTAAACTTATGATATATTAATAAAAATCTTTAGAGGCATTTTAAGAAGATAAAAGATAAAAATATTTTATAAAACGTGTAGTTTGGGAAGGGGAAGTTATTTTCTTTAAAATCTTCCGTGTCGATACGCTGAATATAAATAGTAAATTTGGTATTTAAGGAACTTTTCGTTTTTTGCTTATACTGTCCAGAGAGAGAGAGACAGACAGACAGACAGACAGAGAGAGAGAAACATGCAACGACACACGGAATTTTTAAAAATATGCTTTTTTGACATCAATGGCATCAAAACATGTATTTTCTTTGAATTCGCGTATCGAGGTTTTACGTAGAATTCAATACCTAAACTAATATTTAGATAAGTGGTAGAGAAAGTGAAATATTATTATCATTATTTTTATTATTATCATCATTATTATTATCATCATTACTATCAGTATTATCATTATCATTGTCATTATCATTATTATCATTATTATTATTATCGTTATCATTGTTATCATCGTTATCATTATTATCATTATTATCATTATTATTATTGTTGTTGTTGTTATTATTATTATTTCTGAGGTATTGCTTCAGAAATTATTCAGCTGCTAAATTTCCTCATCTCTGACCCATATTTCATTCATCTGTATCCTTAAGTGACCCAATTTGAGTTTGTACAGCGAATTTATTCCAGTCAATGTTAAATGGACGTCGATAATAAAGGAGAAATACCATAAAAGTAATGAAATTATATTACACGCGATTGGTTAGATGTTCAGATAAGAAAGGAATTCCCATTTACTAACATAGCCTGTTTCCTAGAATCCACCCTCAAGCGCGTGTGTGCGTGTATGTTCTCTTTTTTGTTTCTGTTTTTTACCGCCATCTTATATAAACTCGCGTGGCGCAGGTGCATGCAAATTACACAAGGGTAGACATTTTAGCAAGGGATGGCTAAGGCAGACGCTGGTCTTCAACCTTTCCCCCATCCCAAACTTGCGGTTCTTTCTGGCCTTATAACTTTCGCTTCAAGCAGTTTCTTTAAAATCTACTTTTAGCCTACCTACCCGCTTTCGAAAAGTGGAAAGAGAAGAATAATAGAATACAAATTTTAGGGGTATAAATCCACATATTGGCATTAACAAATGAGTACAGGTAATGAAAAATATGATATAAACATTTGTCTCATTTGTGGACTTGTTACTTATTGAGAGCCGTATGTTTTCATACCTTCAAATAGTCGTGCCAGAGAAAACATGACGCAAATCGGCGGAACAAAATGCTGTAACGCGGTAACCAATGTCGAATGGTTTCTGCAAGGCTACAGTTAAGTTATCTAGGCCAGTAGGTCGCGCATTGAAGTGCGAAGTAAAAGGTTAGTCTATCTCACCGGCGTTGTTCATTTTGCGGCGCAGTTACGACCAGGTAAAAAACATCAGGTAAAAAAGGTTAGTCTATCTCACCGGCGTTGTTCATTTTGCGGCGCAGTTACGACCAGGTAAAAAACATCAGGTAATACATTTTGAGTTTGGTTTGTGGGAAAACTGTTACATGAAGAGAAAAAAACTAACTCAACAAAGTGGATACATATTAAGGTACCAGTTATAGAAATACCCGCTCGCATAACCCCAAAAGCCTGTATATTTAATATTAATTATAGTAGAATTCAGAATTAGAAATGACTTACTTGAGAAGGACTGATGCCTGCATAGCACTAGATCATCTACGAAATAAAATATCAGAAATTAATTACCATTATACAACACAGACATGATTGAAAGTTTCAGATTTGGGTTGGGCATTAGATTCAACGGTGCATTACATTCGCGTAAGTTATTCAATAAAAGAATAATGTTTAAAAAAGACGAGAATTTAACAAAAGATATATTACTTCACAAGCAATCGAAGACATTTTATAGAATATATACAGCACAAAAAAACAAGCAGCCATCGTGTGGCATTTTAATAAAAGTAGTATCTAAAATATGTAAGCTTATTTATATAAACCAGTAGTGTAAAAATGCCACATTTTAACTTGTCCAGATTGCCTGGAAAACAAGCAGGCAAACAGCTAGGCGTTATTTTGGTTTGGGCTGGTTACTTAATTCTCACTAAATAGGGTCAAGACTGACCTGAGCTGGCTATGACTTGCTCATCTTGCTTTCCTAATATTTATCTTATTGTTGCTGTACAGAACAGCAGCTCTACTGTACTTCTTTGTGTAAGCTGGTGCTAAAATTAACAATTGCAAGGAGATGATCAGTTTTATTTCATTTGGTATTGCTCTTTACAAATAATTTGTTTATTTGAGAGATATTATTTATGGCCATTACTTATGTTTTAATTTCCTAATGCACACATGTTATGTAATTATTTCACAAAGCTTCATCTACCTCAGAAGTAGTTATATAAAAAGCTCTCATGTCCTATGCTGGACATGATACCTCTTCTTATATAGTTTGGTTAATGCATTTTCAGTTTTCCCTGCTCACAATCTGAAATACCATGAATGAAATACACAAAAAATGCAGCGATAGAATCGCGTCGCATAGATGGCTACTAATCAAACCTAGTCAGACATACTCGTAGTGAGGCCTAGCAGTCAGAATGGGTCCCGTGAAACCTAGCAGTTTTAGTAGACCCTCATAGTTACCATGAATTCGTCTGAGTGCGTTGCTCTCTTGTTAAACGGGGAAGCACATTGTCGTGCTTGTTGCGGAGCAACTAGGTGCAGCAGAGCTGAAATACATATTATGTTCATCACTAACATAAACCAAGGGGTTAAACAAAGATTTATCTTTCCCTAGCTTTATACAAGCTTCTTATGAATAACAAGTCAAAGTTGGGAAGAACCAGCAAACGAAATAACACTCACATAAAACCTATCTGATGAGCATTCGGTAGTAAGAACTAGCACAAAAGCTGGGCTAAAAAGGAAAATGTACAAATTATATTGAGCATTCCAAGAGCACAACGTTACATATTTATATAAAAACAAAAATAGTTGAAATATGGGTATACATTGTTTTATTATGATAACGATACAGTGAAAAAAAAACTAAAGTGTGAATATATTTCAAGTACAAAAATTATCATTAAATGAAACAACCTTGCCAACGAAGACAAACCGTTACAAAGCTTTAGGTTTGCCTCTGTGGCGTTATGTAAGGCTATAAAAATAGATTAAGGAACTCAAATAATACAAATGAAATGAATTAGCATAACAAAAATTAATAATAATAATAATAATAATAATAATAATAATAATAATAATAATAATAATAATAATAATAATAATAATAATAAGAAGAAGAAGAAGAAGAAGAAGAAGAAGAAGAAGAAGAAGAAGAAGAATAACAATAATAATAATAATAATAATAATAATAATAATAATAATAATAATAATAATAATAATAATAATAATAATAATAATAACAACAATAATAATAATAATAATAAAAATAAGAAGAAGAAGAAGAAGAAGAACAATAACAATAATAATAATAGTAATAATAATAATAATAATAATAATAATAATAATAATAATAATAATAATAAAGCAGTAATGTTATACCAATTGAAGGAGAATTTAATATAACAGCTTCTCAGTGAAAATATTCACACAATAAGGATTAAATTTTAACACGACGAGTAAAATGAAAAAGGGTAATTTTGCTGCGTATAGTTAAAGAGTAAAGTCCTAAGGCAAAAAAGAGTTAAGACGTGGATAACACGGGGATCTTTATTATCATCATCATCATTGTCCTAAGAATTTTAATAATAATGGTGGCATGCACATTAACAAACTTTGGTTTACGGCCATGGGTAGAACAAAACACAAGAACACCACGTCATTTGTGCCGCAGTGTAATGATTCTATGGCAGTGCCGCAGTGTAATGATTCTATGGCAGTGACGTAGCAATGCAGAAGGACTGCCGCAATGCAGAGACTGCCCAGCCTATCAGGGCTCACCATTTACCCACCTTTCACCTGTTTGCCAGTATATAAGTTGACTAGCTGCTACATAGCGGCGCAGTTTGCCTGTGATAACGACCACGACAAGATGGTCGAAACGTCGGCATTTTATAATTTGACGCGGCAACAACCGGATAGCCAAGATATCATTATTATTATTATTATTATTATTATTATTATTATTATTATTATTATTATTATTATTATATTATTATTATATTATTATTATTATTATTATTATTATTATTATTATTATTATTATTATTATTATTATTATTATTATTATTATTATTATTATTATTATTATTATTATTATTATTATTATTATTATTATTATTATTATTATTATTATTATTATTATTATTATTATTATTATTATTATTATTATTATTATTATTATTATTATTATTATTATTATTATTATTATTATTATTATTATTATTATTATTATTATTATTATTATTATTATTATTATTATTATTATTATTATTATTATTATTATTATTATTATTATTATTATTATTATTATTATTATTATTATTATTATTATTATTATTATTATTATTATTATTATTATTATTATTATTATTATTATTATTATTATTATTATTATTATTATTATTATTATTATTATTATTATTATTATTATTATTATTATTATTATTATTATTATTATTATTATTATTATTATTATTATTATTATTATTATTATTATTATTATTATTATTATTATTATTATTATTATTATTATTATTATTATTATTATTATTATTATATTATTATTTTATTATTATTATTATTATTATTATTATTATTATTATTATTATTATTATTATTATTATTATTATTATTATTATTATTATTATTATTATTATTATTATTATTATTATTATTATTATTATTATTATTATTATTATTATTATTATTATTATTATTATTATTATTATTATTATTATTATATTATTATTATTATTATTATTATTATTATTATTATTATTATTATTATTATTATTATTATTATTATTATTATTATTATTATTATTATTATTATTATTATTATTATTATTATTATTATTATTATTATTATTATTATTATTATTATTATTATTATTATTATTATTATTATTATTATTATTATTATTATTATTATTATTATTATTATTATTATTATTATTATTATTATTATTATTATTATTATTATTATTATTATTATTATTATTATTATTATTATTATTATTATTATTATTATTATTATTATTATTATTATTATTATTATTATTATTATATTATTATTATTATTATTATTATTATTATTATTATTATTATTATTATTATTATTATTATTATTATTATTATTATTATTATTATTATTATTATTATTATTATTATTATTATTATTATTATTATTATTATTATTATTATTATTATTATTATTATTATTATTATTATTATTATTATTATTATTATTATTATTATTATTATTATTATTATTATTATTATTATTATTATTATTATTATTATTATTAATTATTATTATTATTATTATTATTATTATATTATTATTATTATTATTATTATTATTATTATTATTATTATTATTATTATTATTATTATTATTATTATTATTATTATTATTATTATTATTATTATTATTATATTATTATTATTATTATTATTATTATTATTATTATATTATTATTATTATTATTAATTATTATTATTATTATTATTATTATTATTATTATTATTATTATTATTATTATTATTATTATTATTATTATTATTATTATTATTATTATTATTATTATTATTATTATTATTATTATTATTATTATTATTATTATTATTATTATTATTATTATTATTATTATTATTATTATTATTATTATTATTATTATTATTATTATTATTATTATTATTATTATTATTATTATTATTATTATTATTATTATTATTATTATTATTATTATTATTATTATTTATTATTATTATTATTATTATTATTATTATTATTATTATTATTATTATTATTATTATTATTATTATTATTATTATTATTATTATTATTATTATTATTATTATTATTATTATTATTATTATATTATTATTATTATTATTATTATTATTATTATTATTATTATTATTATTATTATTATTATTATTATTATTATTATTTATTATTATTATTATTATATTATTATTATTATTATTATTATTATTATTATTATTATTATTATTATTATTATTATTATTATTATTATTATTATTATTATTATTATTATATTATTATTATTATTATTATTATTATTATTATTATTATTATTATTATTATTATTATTATTATTATTATTATTATTATTATTATATTATTATTATTATTATTATTATTATTATTATTATTATTATTATTATTATTATTATTATTATTATTATTATTATTATTATTATTATTATTATTATTAATTATTATTATTATTATTATTATTATTATTATTATTATTATTATTATTATTATTATTATTATTATTATTATTATTATTATTATTATTATTATTATTATTATTATTATTATTATTATTATTATTATTATTATTATTATTATTATTATTATTATTATTATTATTATTATTATTATTATTATTATTATTATTATTATTATTATTATTATTATTATTATTATTATTATTATTATTATTATTAATTATTATTATTATTATTATTATTATTATTATTATTATTATTATTATTATTATTATTATTATTATTATTATTATTATTATTATTATTATTATTATTATTATTATTATTATTATTATTATTATTATTATTATTATTATTATTATTATTATTATTATTATTATTATTATTATTATTATTATTATTATTATTATTATTATTATTATTATTATTATTATTATTATTATTATTATTATTATTATTATTATTATTATTATTATTATTATTATTATTATTATTATTATTATTATTATTATTATTATTATTATTATTATTATTATTATTATTATTATTATTATTATTATTATTATTATTATTATTATTATTATTATTATTATTATTATTATTATTATTATTATTATTATTATTATTATTATTATTATTATTATTATTATTATTATTATTATTATTATTATTATTATTATTATTATTATTATTATTATTATTATTATTATTATTATTATTATTATTATTATTATTATTATATTATTATTATTATTATTATTATTATTATTATTATTATTATTATTATTATTATTATTATTATTATTATTATTATTATTATTATTATTATTATTATTATTATTATTATTATTATTATTATTATTATTATTATTATTATTTATTATTATTATTATTATTATTATTATTATTATTATTATTATTATTATTATTATTATTATTATTATTATTATTATTATTATTATTTTATTATTATTATTATTATTATTATTATTATTATTATTATTTTATTATTATTATTATTATTATTATTATTATTATTATTATTATTATTATTATTATTATTATTATTATTATTATTATTATTATTATTATTATTATTATTATTATTATTATTATTATT
Source organism: Tenodera sinensis (assembly GCA_030765045.1). NCBI lineage: Eukaryota > Metazoa > Arthropoda > Insecta > Mantodea > Mantidae > Tenodera > Tenodera sinensis. Next base: position 172,007,087 of record CM060963.1, on the reverse strand, counting down.
ATTATTATTATTATTATTATTATTATTATTATTATTATTATTATTATTATTATTATTATTATTATTATTATTATTATTATTATTATTATTATTATTATTATATTATTATTATTATTATTATTATTATTATTATTATTATTATTATTATTATTATTATTATTATTATTATTATTATTATTATTATTATTATTATTATTATTATTATTATTATTATTATTATTATTATTATTATTATATTATTATTATTATTATTATTATTATTATTATTATTATATTATTATTATTATTATTATTATTATTATTATTATTATTATTATTATTATTATTATTATTATTATTATTATTATTATTATTATTATTATTATTATTATTATTATTAATTATTACTATTATTACTAATACTACTATTACTACTATTACTACTATTACTACTATTACTACTATTACTACTATTACTACTATTACTACTATTACTACTATTACTACTATTACTACTATTACTACTATTACTACTATTACTACTATTACTACTATTACTACTATTACTACTATTACTACTATTACTATTATCATCATCATCATCATCATCATCATCATCATCATCATCATCATCATCATCATCATCATCATCATCATCATCATCATCATCATCATCATCATCATCATTATTATTATTATTATTATTATTACTATTACTATTATTATTACTATTATTATTGTTATTATTGCTATTATTATTACTATTATTACTATTATTATTACTATTATTACTATTATTATTATTATTATTATTATTATTATTATTATTATTATTATTATTATTATTATTATTATTATTATTATTATTATTATTATTATTATTATTATTATTATTATAAAACCTGAATCCGGAAAACCTGGAGAGATGATATAAGGAGTAGTATGAAGGAGAAGAATTTAGAAGAGCGGGATTGGGAAATAAGAGAAGAATGGAGGAAGAAGATACGTACTTAAACGCTTTGGATACAGGAAGATGTGATCTCACATTGTAAACCTGTTTATAAATAAATTATTATTATTATTATTATTATTATTATTATTATTATTATTATTATTATTATTATTATTATTATTATTATTATTATTATTATTATTATTATTATTATTATTATTATTATTATTATTATTATTATTGTTGTTGTTGTTGTTAATCATTTATCATTATTACCAAGTTGAATTTATCACTGCAAGAAAGTTACAAGCTACAACACCATTGAGATAGCAGTGGTATTTCTTCCTCTTTTGGCGGGATATACTTACTCTACTATAAAAGAAATCAAACATAGAGTAAAGGTTTCTAATTAATCTTATACATTAATACTTAATGTATTAACCATAATTAATCTTGCGAAACCTGGTAGGACACGCATATATTGAGACTGATCATGGAAAAAGTGGATAAATATAAATACTTTGGAAGGCACTTTGGACACTATTTTAGCTATAACGAATTGTGAAGCATTGCAGCAGCAGAATCAGTATTCGTATTATTAATATAATTATAAGCCTTATTCAAATATGTGATCAAATATTTGGTGCGAAAAGGCTTTTTATGGTTAACTTTAATTTCTTTATTTGGAGTTAAAGACTTTTATTTGAAGAGTTAGGTTTTATTTTGGTCAATATATCTTAATTGTTATAAGGCTTACAAATTTTAATTGTTTTAGTGATAATGGTAGTAATAAAATTTATGAAGTATTTGAATATTTAAAACTATTGTAACTATTTCACTTTTCAAGCATTTATTGCCTTCAATTTCCTTCCAGCTATGGCTCACTCAACATAAATTAACACAAATGCACTCAAAACTTCATATTGGATTATTTCTGTTATCAGCTTTCCCATTCGGCAGTTTACATTTTTCATTTCATTTCTCATTAAAATTTGCTTCATCAATTACTCCATATCGTGGTTTTCGTCGCACTCCTGTAATTTCCTCCCAGCTATGGCCTCACTCGGCACAAATTAACACGCACTCAAAACTCTTTTTACTGCATCAACTTACTCAATTAGCATTACAAACTCTACCTCCTTGGTAACGTGACATCAGCTAAGGAGCATGTAATTTGGGATGTTCCCACATGGAAGCTCGACGTATCAATGTCACACTCCTTAATGTTTAGAAGATTTTAATACAAAATGTTTCGTAATCCTAGCTTAACTGATAATTTGATTACAAAGGTAGCAGAGTTTTCCAATGTCATCGTCATCATCATCATCATCACCACCATCATCATCATCACCGCATAGTAGCGAAGTGGTCACAAGTACAGCATATAATGGCACGAGAGGTGTCTTTTGTTCAAGATCACTAGTAAACTTGATCTGTGCTATAAAAAGCTGAGTTTTGTTTTCATACAACGTATGTAACCAAATCCTGATGTGAAGCCATTTCTAGATAAACACTTTATATGACGTAAAATGGAAGATGAATCAGGGTTTATGTGAACAGCAATCACATAAGGCATACATGTAATTTGATAATCACTAGGAAGAGTCCTGCAGTGCATATCAGACATTTTCATAGACTATTTGCTCATTCAGAATGATTTTTCCTCTTGTTTTGTGTTTATTTGGACAATATGAGGCAATTTATGTAATCGAAATTTTAGTGGAATACAATTCCATATTTCCTCGCAAGCAGGTGAAGATAGAAGAATTAATGAAAACAGCAAATACAACATACTGCTATTATATAATTGGTGATAATATTTAATTATCTACAGTGAAAATGTATAGGTTACTAAGGTAACCAAGGTATATCAGTTAACTTCTATAAATGAACACAGAGCCGCAAGGAGTAAAACTCGTTTGAAGAAGCAAAGCCGGAAGGCGGCAGTGGCAGCATCTGAAGAATCACGCACGTAGACGCGCGTGTGTAAAGGTAGAGTGGGGGAAGATGCTGGCTGGACCTATTACTGCATCTCTTTCCCACTCTGATCGACGCTGCCGTCGCCCGCGCCGCTCTAAACGTCGCCATGTTGTCGATACAGGCACCATTATCTCTCCACATGCACAACCAGAAAGAACTTGCTTGTATCAGTAGCTGCAAATACCTATATCGGAAACATACAGGGTGCTCCATTCGGACATAGATATTAAACATTATTATAAATTTGACAGCAAGAGACATTACTTTCTGTAATATTTTACTTACAAGATGGGAGTTTTCGTATAGACCGAGAATGGAAATCAACAATACTTAATGCCAAATAAGTTGATAGAACTGTCCACTATAAATCAACAGGGTGCGCGATGCGATCTTTGGAATTCTAAATTTGAAAGTGTTAAACAAGTTTAAAGAGAATTTATACTAAGCAATGTGGCATAATGTACCTGAATACATTGTGCTTTTGGAACAAAAATTACATTAAAAATCACGTACACAATGTCACAGGTGAAACAGATTACAGAAGCCCTTACACTGCTCTGCAGCAAAATGATGTTTTCGAATAAATGCATGTTCCCAAACAGATTTTTTCACCGAGATGAACAGTGTAATTCGTGTTTTCTCCTATCATGAGGTTTTCAAGAAAATCAAGAATTTATATTTCTTAAATTGGGTATCGTGAGTCAGTTTGTATGTGACCTAGACAAGGACAGTGAGTGTTTTAATACATATTAATGCTTATCATAGAAGTACCTTAAATAAGCTGAAAGCAGGTGTTTTACTGGACCTCAGAACAGAAAATTAAACTGTGACACCAATTTTGAGGATACAATAAGTCAAACAGGAAACAAGACTGGCATAGCTACAAGGATGTAAAAATTTCCTAAGAAACGAAGAATTTGTAGACGGCTAGGTACAAACGCCCTACACTTACCAAATCTGATTCCCATGCGCTTTGGCTAACAAATTATTCACGTAAGCAGTTGGTGTACCCGCATCGATAACTCACTATTTCACCAAACTTCTGTATTACTGTCTGTTCACCAGCTCATGGACTTAGGGGAATGAAGGGGAGAGGAGAGATATTCCACGTAGTGTAACCTGAGTTTTGTAAACTTCTGCGCAAACGTTGTTCTGCTGATTACGTTACCAACTTACCTCCAATGTTATTCGCGCTATATTTATACCCCTGCTAATTTCTCTTAATTCCAGTTGTAAAATCCTACTTGTCATTAGTTTTATGTCGGAAGTAATGGTAAAAGTAATGTAGAAGCAGGCAGTCCTCCGCCTAGGAGTGCTGTGAAATCTGCTAGGATATTGTGTTACAGAACAAAGGGGTTCAGAGTGATAGTGTTATGCGTAAAGCAGATATAGAATGATTCAATAAAAAAAACCTAATAAGGTTCTTAAAGCTTTGGTTTTATTGGACCGCACTGTCGTTTACTTGCCCCCATTCATATGTGATCTCAATCCCATAGAGCTAGCTTGGACCAAGATAAAATGAGTACTTAAATAAATGCAACAGGGGACTTCTTCTTACAAGAATTGCACAATGTAACGCTCTAGGATGTACCACTTGAGACCGAAATAGACTGGCAGGGTTTTTGACAAATACTGAAAAGTCAGAAAATGACCAGTGGGAGAAAGACAGTAGTAAACAGCGTTTAAGCTTTATAAACTAAACATATTCCATGAACTGAACATAACATTTAAATTGCTCTATTTTGAACGAGTTCTTTGCTTTAATCTAGCGTGAATACACATTCCAAGATTGGCAACATTATCGCAAGCGCGACTGGAAACACAACACCTGCTTCAGATATAGCTGTGTGCTTGATGGTTTACCAATGTACTGCCTGGCTGCATTTATGCCAGAGACCACAAGCTAGTGAACAAACTGTATGCATTAGCCTCAAAGATAACTAGCTTCACGCGGTTACGAAATTTAAAATAAAAGCAATACAGCCTATTCCCATACCACATGCTCATCAACACAAATCGAGAAGAATCGTATAGTAGAATATTTCGGATTGCAGTACAATTAATAGTCACAATGGTATTAAAATACAGATTAAAGAACAAATTGATTACTTTACGTCTCTTAGACTAATCCACAACTTTTCAGTTTAGTGTACCTGTTTTACTCAGTCTTCTAAAACCAAGCCTTAAATAAAATACTTCCAGTAAATTGATTTAGCGCGGCACGAGTATTTGCAGTTTCTATTCTGAATACAATGTCTATCCAATATTTACTTCAGAGTCTTCCAAAAAATTAAGAATATTTAATTTCTATATATCATGGAAGAGAGTACATATTACGCCGTTTCTAAAATACCATCAAAATTCTAATACCACCGTAAATACCTCAATCATAAAGATGTGAAACTTTCAACGGTTGCCTAAATAACCACCGTATAAAATTTGCAGTTAAACCAATTGCACTGAGTAGAGAGTCAAAACTCAACTTTTAAATAAACTGCTGCTTCTTAAAGTGATCAATATTGTGACTTTTGGTTGGTGTGTGTAGTAAAGTAGACAGATGTAGTCGAGATAAAGATACACTTTTATTTCCGTAAACAGTAACTTTGTACACTCGTTGGAACAGCAAGAAAGTCTTTACCGATTCTCCAACAGCACGGCTCCGAATTCGTAACACAAGAACTGTCCCTTCTCCGTCGGCACGACTACTCAACGCTTCGCATACGTCTGTCCTCTCCGTCGGCACGACTACTCAACGCTTCGCATACGTCTGTCCTCTCCGTCGGCACGACTACTCAACGCTTCACATACGTCTGTCCTCTCCGTCGGCACGACTACTCAACGCTTCGCATACGTCTGTCCTCTCCGTCGGCACGACTACTCAACGCTTCGCATACGTCTGTCCTCTCCGTCGGCACGACTACTCAACGCTTCGCATACGTCTGTCCGCTCCGTCGGCACGACTACTCAACGCTTCACATACGTCTGTCCTCTCCGTCGGCACGACTACTCAACGCTTCACATACGTCTGTCCGCTCCGTCGGCACGACTACTCAACGCTTCGCATACGTCTGTCCTCTCCGTCGGCACGACTACTCAACGCTTCACATACGTCTGTCCGCTCCGTCGGCACGACTACTCAACGCTTCGCATACGTCTGTCCTCTCCGTCGGCACGACTACTCAACGCTTCGCATACGTCTGTCCTCTCCGTCGGCACGACTACTCAACGCTTCACATACGTCTGTCCGCTCCGTCGGCACGACTACTCAACGCTTCACATACGTCTGACTCCTCCGTCGGCACGACTCCTCAACCTTCACATACGTCTGACTCCTCCGTCGGCACTTTACCGCTATTTATATCTCCCAGGCACTATTCTGGAAGCTTCAGGAACGTTCAGTTATTGCGGTGAGATACAAAGCAGAGAAGATTCTCGAAGTCTCTATCCTTTTCTCTCTTTCGGCAAGCGCCCCAACAATGCGGCCAGGCTCTGTCTCTTTCCTTCGGCTCCTTTGCGGTAGTGCCGACAATAATGCGATGGGTGACACTGCTGTTGTCGGCAATTAGATGCGGCGGGTGCGGTGACAATATGCAGAACTCACAGGCTCCAGGATCGATACCCGAATGCAGTACGGAATATTTTTTCATTAGTCATATAGATTTGGAAGTGTGTGTATGTGTTTGACTGTTAAAAGTGATAAATCCAATGTTTGCCTACGTTCAACTATAACCACAAATTATTTCTGAAGTTAAAACCCAGGATATAGCCACACAAGTTAAACAGCCACACAAATGAGAAATTAAATTGAAAATAAAAAATCTGATGTGTTGCACTCACACGACTTTCTCTACTCTTGTACTAAGCATTCTTACAAACACTTATTCTTCTATCTTCCTCGTGTTAGTTGAGAAATATTTGCAGAAATTATCTTATTGCTCGTTTTCTTGCACGTGCAGCGGAAGTATAGGAATGCAGTAGGCTTTGAGCGATAGTCAAATATTTTAAACCTTTCAAATTCCGTCCTCTTTGCACAGTTAACACACAAAAAAATGAATAGCAATGTTCCATTTGACAGAAGTACAAGTTCTCCAAAACTTACACAAATAACGAGGAATATCTCCTAAATGGTTCACTCTACAAAAAAAGAATGATTTAGACATAAATTGTGTTTTAGCAAGATGTACATTTTTTGTATAGTAAGAAATTGAATTTTTGGGTGGAATATAATACTTCCTCTACTTTACTAAACGTAGTAGAGATAGTAAAAATTATATATTCATGTTTTATCAAAACCACTTAATGGTTTCACTATTGATCTTAACACTTCAAATAAGAATAAGAAGAATGAAGATTAGATTACATCACAGCTGGCAAATGAAGTGAATAGGCAGTTAGATCACGGACAAACGAACATACAACCCTGTTATTTATGAAAGTAGGGATTCTAGATAGACAAAACGCTTCAACTCATGCGGATTGGCTCAACATGTGAGTAATGACTGAGCTACCCCCTTGTAAGTAGAGGGGCCCTAATGACCAAGCTGTCGACGGGCCCTTAAACCCAACACACTCACTCACTCACTGTAAGTAGAGTGCCCTTCCCTTTAAGGGATTATTTTATTTATTGCTATTATTTATAACGAAGCAAACCGACCAAAACAAGCGCTGATGTATAGAAACACAGTTAATGAATATACACGCAGAATTTAAGAAGTAGTGTATTTTAGACCCAAATAACCTCAAAGGTGTCACAACTCGGCTTGTCCTATAGACCTTCGAGGGCCGTTATTTGAGGCAAAGACGTAGATTTCAACAGCAGAATTTCTTCAACTCGTGTAATAATTATCCTTAGATTATTAATTTCCTCTTGCATTCCCCTGCCTCATAAATTTCATACTTAACGGCTCTCTTCCTTCACTAATGATCATGTTTCTGATAAAACGAGGAATAATAAAAGAGAAAAAGGAAAGTTAATGAGATAATTAAGCAAGAGGGAAGAAAGAGATAAGAAGGCCTTATACAACAAAGAAGTATGATGGTGCAGAGGAGGTTTAGATTAATGAATCCCATTTTGTGTATTTTTCTTCTCTTCAAGAAATCACGTTCTACCCGAAAAGTTGGAGGTGATTATGTAAGAAACGGAAAAGGAGATATCGCTTATAAGAAGTTTAATTTGATGTTATCAACTTTGATGTATTTTTAGATAATGCTTTCTGTCTCTGTGAGATTCAGTGATTAATCTTACAAGAGCTTAATATTTGGTTCGGAAGAAGAGAAAAAGGAATAGCGAAGTCCAGGGGAGGGTTATAAATTAAGAGAGTAAGGAATAGGAAGGGGACGTAAAAGGAGGAAGTTAATAATTCAAATGATTTTTCCTGCGGTTATAAAAATGCGGTCCGGAGAATAACTTTTCTTTAATTAAGACGTCGAAATTTAAAGAGTTGAGAATAGTCATTATGAGACCTACTTGAAGATAAATTTCTGGCATGAGGGCGGGGAAAAAGAAATAAAAACTTGGATTCCTTTTTCATACAAGAAGTTGTGAACTTTACTTTGAAGTTTGGGAAATTAAAAGTAGGGACTGCCTAAAAGAAATAATTAAGGGTTTTATAAGTGCATAATAAAGAAACACTCCTCCTATTCCCTCAGTGGACTTCATAGATTCCCAAGAGACTAAATCCTATGTTTTTGGATAACAGTTGAAAGTCAAATTGCCTTTCTTTCTTTAAGTAGGAGCTTGGAAGTAGCAATGTATAGAGTGAACCGAAAATGGTGTTACAAAATTCTCATTCATATATCTCGTGAAATTATTCTTCAAAACATTATAACTGTATTTCATTAATGTAACCTTTCCCCACATCTTGCTGTTGTTAAGGTAAAACTGAAGTTGGGCTTAAAAACTCCTGAATTCTAAGGAAACTACGTATGTTCACCAGCTCATGATCCCTGGTAGGAGTGCAATAAGTAATTACACGGAAAATATTGCTCTTTGGAGCTGGTCGCGCTTGCGATAGTAGTACCAACCTTGGAATGTGATAGAGGCACTTAAATGTTATTTTTAGTTCATACAGTATATTTAAGTTATAAAACGTAAACGACATTTCCAACTACTCCGTCTTTCTCACACTGATCATTTTCTACCTTTTCTATATGTTTTCAAAAACTTTGCCAGCCTGTTTCGGTCACAAGTGATATACCCTCAAGCGTGAGTGAGTGAGTGAGTGAGTGGGGTTTAAGGGCCCGTCGACAGCTAGGTCATTTGGGCCCCCTCAAGCGTTATATCGCACAATTCCTGTAAGGATAAGTCACCTGTTACGTTATTTTCTCTTCACTATTGTTTTACCTTGGCCTGCGCTAGTTCTGTGGGATTGAGATGACACGTGTACGGGGACAAGCAAGCGACATTGTGTTCCAATGAGACCCAAAATGTTTCCGCTTTAGAAACCTCTTCAGATTTGCTTGTTTCAATCACTTATGAATATGTTTTACTCATGGAACATTCACTCTGAAACCCTCTACTCTGCAGCCACAATACCATAGCAGATTTCACAACACTACTAGGCAGGGATTTACCTACTTCCACACTCCTACTTTATTTACTTCTGAGAAACACTAGTGACTCGTCCATTTTTTAACTGAAATTCAGAGATATTAACATATTAGCGAGCAAACATAGCGGGAATAACATTGAAGGTAAGTTGGCAACCTAACAGCACCAACGTTATCTACCAAGTGTACATAACTCGAGTTATACTATCGTGGAATGTCTCTCCTCTCCCCTTCAGTCCCCTAAACCATGTGTTGATGAACAGACAGCATCAGAGTGCCTGGGTTTTTTCCAGTTGAACCGTAATTAATTCGGATTAACGGCGTTCTACTGAGTACCAGTGTCAACCGTAGGGTTCGTCTGTTGTCTCAACGCCATCTTAGCGTGCAAAATGGAAACAAGTTCGGTAGAAATAGCTTTTTTTTAACATCTGCGAGTAAAGTCTTTAAGCAACGGTGAAAAGATTGAATACATATAGTCAATAAGTTTTCGGTGAAGTATCCTACCGTGGCTGTAAAAATCGGGTAAAGCGTGTTAATGGACAATGCCTCTTACCAACTAGTAAGAGTGGTGCGCATTCCAAACAACACATGGAAAAACCCTGAAGTGCTGAGATCTAAGATTCATACAATGTGATACATGTGATCACTGCAATAACAATGGGTCTCATATGCTCAATAATGCAATGATTTATGTAACAACAAAGAGAGCAGTTGAATTCAGGTTATCTGAAGTGCAGTGGAAATATTACTATGTTGTTTATCTGCGCACGTGCAGATATTAAGTTAACCAATAGCGTACTAGAGGTGGAGCTCAGTGTGGAGTGCAGAGGAATACACTACTTTGTTCTAACAGCAAACAGACTATAGTAGAGAAAAATGCAATAGCAAGAATGAACCTAAAATCCTACCACAATTATTGTAAAACACTTCCATCATACGACTTTGAAGTAGACAAAGCTAGAAATACTTAGCGACCATAACTTTTGTTCAATAATGACTATGAAGAAAACAAATCTACAGAATTCTTATCGCAATAACTGCAACTGTGCAGAACAAGTATATACAAATTATAATCAGAAAAGAAGTTGTAAGAATTATGATCATAATAAAAGTTGTAGGACTACTGATCTTCCCGACAGCCATGTGTGGTAATAAAAGCAGGAGTGTAAAAGAAGAGCGACAGAAAGGAAACATTTGGGCTGTGAAGTCACCTTAGAAAGCCCATTTCTTAGATAGAGAAAAGAAGTACATATATGCAGGGTGCCTTCAAAAAACACCAACACTTAATATGTAGTGCGGGATGGCAAACTGGTCGGTTTCGAGAAGGAATCCCTGTCCGGAAACGCACGGTTTGGGCGTTGCAGCGTATCGAAGTTTGAGATGGGTGTGCTCACTTTTCGTCAACAAACCGAACATAGTAGCACATCGAGCTGTCTACATTACAAATTGGCTCCGAACTGTGTACCTTCTACGTCATTACATTGAAGGTTTTCGATCGCTCCGTGGACTCGAGCAATAAGGTACTCCGCTGACGTTACAGGAGTGTCATATACCGTACTGTTCATACTACTCCACAGAAAATAATCAAGAGGTGTCAGATCTGGCGACTTTGCTGACCGTGGAACAGGTCCACTTCTACCAATCCATCGATTTGGATATGCAACTCGGGGTGATTTCGCACATCAACTTGTTCTGGAGCTGCAAATGGGTAGGCAAAACATCTCTAATAATTGTGAAGTAGATAACTCCTGTTAGCCTATTACACAGTAGATATGCTCAGGTCGTTCATCCGCAGTACACAGATAACAAAAAGGTTGCATACTTTCCGTATTAAGACAAAAACGAATCAGAACAAGTTGTCACGTTCGTTCTCAGACTTTGACGCTCTCCAGCGAACCAAACCGTGCATTTCCGGATAGCGGTTCCTCCTTGAGAACAGATCAATGTGACATCCCGCACAACATACTAAGCGTTGTCGGTACTTTTTGGGGCACCTTGTATATCCTAAGTGAAATCATCCAGATCAAATAGAACTATTAGTCCAAGGCTCCGATGCGCCAATCTAATTCTAGTTGGTCTGGAGTTCGAGTAAGCAACAGGACCAAGACACTGTTGGATAGGTGGCATCGAAGCAATAACAAGATTACGATATTACGAAATAAGGGAAGCAGTGAGAGATGGAAAATGGTGTCGGGTATTAATAGAGGAAGGGTGGAGGAAATAGCTCATTCAATAGACAAAGGCATTGACTATTCACTCAAAAACAGGTTACCGAGTCTGTACAGGTTCAAAGGATCACTAATGCTAGTGGTTTAGTAATTATTCGACGAGTTGCTTCAGAGATAGGCGTCTTCCTAAATCACTGATTACCTGTGATGGCAAACTTAAACGAAAGCGTGATTTGCCAACACGTTGTTCTTGGAGCTGTGACACATTCATGTACTCGTGGGAGTCACCAACAAACCTGTGTAATGTTAGATTCCCTTGGAACATGTCATTGCGATCAGTGACTACTTAAAATCTAGCGAGTGAAGAGTAAATGCTTCATATACTACCATGGATGTCTACAAACATACATTGAAGGAGACGGGGTAAACGGACAGTGTGCCGTCATTAGCTCGTAAGAGAATACGCTGGGCTTCGTTGCTGGTTACCAATTACTCTCTCTTGACCTTCTGATGTTTCTCCAACTCGAAAGTTCTGGAAATATATGGAGGTTTCCAATGGCTATATAAAGGAGTGCTCTCGTGAAGCGGCCGTTGGCCGCTGGAGTGAGAAGTGGAGAATGGCTATTAGTCCGGGAAAAGCTCCGCACTCCTCCTTGGTAAGGTCCGCCAATGGCGGCCGGAACGGTCACTTCGACTCAGGCGGAGAAATATCCCATGGGTAACCTCAGCCAAATACTTAGGCGTTCTCCTCGACCGCGGTCTAACATACGCTCCGCACGTCCGCGCAAAGGCCGGACTCTGCCACTCAGACTCGGCACTCAGACAGCTCTACCCTATCCTCCGTTCCACCATGCCCACTTACCTAAAACTACGCATTTACCGGGCAATCATCCACCATTGATCTTGTATGGCTGCGAAGCCTGGGGATCGACGGCACCCTCCACCATACGCAAACTGCAGACTGTGCAGAACAGACGTTAAGAAGAATATATGATACCGGGCGTAGATTCCAGTCTTACATCCTCCACAACCCCTCCGGACTACCCTACATCATGAACTTGGTGAGGGAGCGATCCCGAACCATGCACACCAAACTGAGTTCCCACACCAACACCAACTGGTACGGGCACTAGGTCAATACGGCCACAGAGCACCCCGTAGAAGGAAAAGTTACCACCTACCTAAGGACGCCCTTGGGTAACGGTAATGCCTCTCCCATCTTCTAATACTTACCCACCCCAACACCTATTCCTGCCCCCTTTCTGCATCCAAACTAAGGTATGCAGGAAGAAACCATACCCACAGACACAAAAGCTTGAAAAAAATTGTACATCTTATATACTGCACATATAAAGTCGCATTAAGCGGCTAGGTGCTGTGCAGACAAACATACCATACAGGAGAGCCTGTACGACTTGTTCTCGAATGCTGGTATGCTGGAAGCGAGTCAGTCTGGCGGACTAAATGAGTGAATCAACGACGAAAAGTGCTGCTCTACAAGCGAGTATGTAACGACCATAGTGACATTACCGCAAGGGATTAGAGATGTCTTGTGTTCGACTTCACAGAGTATAAACGTCCAGAAGAATAGGCTACGTCGGGATATTTCCTTACCCACTACGTCATGGAAGAAAAAGAAGAGAAGTGAAAACCGAGTTGAGAGACACTTTAATAACTAATTTTGTTGTAGGAAATTTAAAGAAATATTACGGAGTTTAGTGTTCATTCGGGTTTGTAGTTTTAATAGTGCTCTGTCTCTCTCTCTCTAGCCCTCTCTCGTCCCCCCCCCCAACACACACATACACGCACACTGTACCACACATACACATACAACCAATCTTCCTTATTCCCCATAAAACCACCACAATATAGAATTTCCAGGATGAATGAAATACATGCTCTGCCTTTGGTAAGTAGTTCAGGAAAAAATATATGAATAATGTTTAATAATACACGTTTAAACGTTTCCACAAGTGTATTTACCAATTACAAATTAACAGATATTGTTTAGGTACTATCATTACCAAAGATTTTTCTCCAGTTAATAATATACATTTCTCTATAAATGCTCTTAAATGACATATATGGACTTTATTACTAGCACAATGAAAATGTTTATCTGTGTTTATATTAAAAGTCAATTTTTACTACTAATGAGCCTGTTTGAAATAAAGAGGACTCAGTTTCCAAAGGTGTCTCAAAGACCCATTTCAGCTTGTTGAAGCTTAATAGCAAAATTTTAAGCGGTTAATGCTATGAAAACAAACTTAATTTTTAATGCACTAGAGACATTTATTTTAAAATTTTCTTCTTTCCTTTTTTCTTTCTTCTTTTTACTAAGTGATTCAAAATATGTTAATACCTAATGAAGAGGACTTAAGGAGGAAAAAAAATGAATGCATATATTTATCCGTTGTGCAATTATCTCGAAGTATGATATTTTAATCCGCTTCAAAAGTCATGATTAGGAAAATAAAATTTAACGAACAGTTTTACATGTAAATTGTTGCTTGGGGGGAAAGGGATTTTCTCTCTGACATACTTTAAAATGTGTTGAAATTTGATATTTGTCATTCGTATTTTGGTTAATATGCTCACAGGCACACGCTCACGAACGCTTTTATAAATTAGTTGGGATAGAGAAGCTCAAAATATGTATTTCTGATAAAATGTGAGATCAACATTAGAATGGAGTCGTTCCTCTAACCATATGGTAAATGTAGAGACAAATGAAAACACTTTCCCTGAGTGGCATTCAAAATTCAGAGACACAATTGTTCATGTGAGATCAAAAATGACAGACATATCCTATTAAGCTATTTTGATAGGAATAACAAGGTCTTTTGGGATCTACTCAAATATTAATTTTAACGAAACGTTTTAAATAACAAATTTTCAGAGATATTGTTCAAAAATAATGTTAACATCCCTCAGTAAAATAAATAAAACCAGATATTAAATAACATTTAATAGTGAATTGTAACCAAAAAGGGTAATAGGCAATAATTCAGCAGTCGTAAATCTAATTTGCACCGGTTATACAACCTGCTCTGTCCTTTGAGTTAGTTTATACATATCCCTTTCACGATATTCTGTATTCAGTTTATATTGAGGTGTGAGATATTGGAACTACTGCGACCCCGCAAGGATCCACTGCAGGCATGGAACACGAAGGTAGCGCCACAGAGACGTGCGGAAGTCCCTAACAGTTGATAGAGGACCACCTGGCACACCACCACCGCTACCCAGAGAGGGCGCCGAAATCCAATTTACGCTAATACGTGTTTGCCTGGTAGATAATTGCATTAAAATAGGCAATATGTGATCGGTTAAAACAGGGCGTACAAAAGAAATTAATTTTTGCTGTTAATGACTCACAAGAGATAGAGAAAAAAGAATAATCGAACATTTTCAAGCGTGTAACGCACATGGAACACAGATATTTATACAATGAATACAAACATTTTACAAACGAGGGCACTTCCTAGAAAAGCCCCTGGGCAGGACCGGGTAACAGCGGAAATGCTCCAGCACCTTCCCTTTAGAGCCGTGATGCACTTGACTCGGATCTACAACGCGTGCCTAAGCATGCGCCATTTTCCAGAAGACTGGAGGAAGGCGCGTGTGGTATGCGTGTTGAAGCCGGGCAAGAATCCGATCTTTCCTTCTAGCTACCGTTCCATCTGCCTCCTACCAGTTATCTCGAAAGTTTTCGAGAAACTGTTCCTGACCCGCCTTCGACCTCTTTTAGAGGAAAAAGGCCTCCTACCGGAACATCAGTTTGGTTTTCGTTCTGACCATTCCACAACCGAGCAACTACTGCGAGTAGCCGAAAAGGCCTCCCTGGCTTACCAGGAAAGGGCCAAAACGGTGGCAGTGTTGCTTGACGTGGAAAAGGCGTTCTCTACCACCTGGCACGAAGGGCTTATCTACAAACTCATACAGCACGAAATCCCCCCTCCATATATTTACTTGGTGGCTAGTTTCCTACAGGAACGTAGCTTCCGGGTGAAGGTGGAGGGTTCATTTTCCCGAGAAAGGCCCATTGGCGCAGGAGTCCCCGAGGGCAGTGTACTGTCACCGGCACTCTTTAATGCTTACATGGCCGATCTCCCCACGCACCCCAACACTCACATCTGTCAGTATGCGGACGATCTCATGATCTTCGCAGCTAACAAGAACCCGCGCTACAGCTACCGTCAAGTACAAGCCCACCTCTGTGCCATCAGTAGATGGTGCGAGAACTGGCGCATGTCTATCAACCCGGAGAAAAGCTCTGCGATTCTCCTGGCCAACACGCTGGCAAACCGGCTCCCGCAGGACCTCGTGCTTCGGCGCCGTCGGATCCCTTGGGTCACTACGGCGAAGTATCTCGGGGTCACGTTGGACCGGCGGCTAACGTATAGGCATCACGTCAGGGGCAAAGTACTACAAGGTCATGCAGCCCTACGGCAGTTGTATCCCATCCTCAGCTCCAAAACCATGCCCATTCGCCTGAAACTCCAACTATATCGTGCGATCATCCCGCCTCTGGTCCTGTACGGATGCGAGATCTGGGGAGTGGTGGCAAAGTCCACCTTCATCAGACTCCAGACGTTGCAGAACCGGGCATTAAGGATGATCTACGACACTGGTTGGAGATTTCCTGCCCACATCCTTCACGAACATTCCGGTATCCCGTACATTGTCGACGTGATTAAAACCCGCGCTCGAACAATGTACAACAAACTCCAGAACCACCCTAACCCACTGGTGAATACTCTGGGACAATACGACCAGAGAGAGCCTCGCCGACTACCATCTAAAAAATTGCCGAAGGACATCTTAAGTCCAACGGTCTAATTTTCGCAGATGGGAAAGGCAAAATGAATATCTGTACTTAAAACAGAGTAAATCGCCTAACTCAGATCACCTCTCAGTGTGTGACTGACGGCCAGAACCAGGAGGAGATTAGCGCGTCACCTGATTGACTAACCAGCCAATCAGCATGTATGGGCAGTGCCCGTTCATGGACCTATCCCTACCATCATTCATCTTGTCCCTAAGATACTCCTGATCCCAAACATTCCCAGAGTTTAAATCCCTGTAGACCAAAACACCATACTATCGCGCAGGTAAAGCCGTATAACGGCTAGGTACTGCGGTAAAGACACTTCGGGTGAGGGAATAAGCTTCCCCACTCGACTCGAACTGCCTCTGGAGCCTCTGGACGCTGAGATTTTGGACATCGTACTAACAAAAAATGCGACACTGTTAAATAACTTTACTGTTTATCACAGCCTGGACTCCGACCATCTTCCTGTGCATTTCGACATACAGGGTGGCATTTCAGCCAGTGCCTCTGGCCCTCAAAGTAGAGCTGAGACCGACTGGAATAAGTTCACCATTGAAATGCACGGGATGGCGCAACCCAGACTGTCATACTATAGCGAGGCAGACATAGATGTCGCCATTGAAAACTTTACTGCCTCGCTACACACAGCCAAGAGAAATGCTACCACATACACCACAAGACCACCCGGTTTTTGCACGTACCCCGAGGTAGAGCAACTCATTGCGCGGAGACGACGCTTGACAAAACTGTGGCGATACACCCGTCAGCCTGAATATAAAGTGCTAGCAAAATGGCTACGCAACATCATTCGGCAACAAATTAAAATCAATAAAACTGAACAATGGGAAAACAAAATGCTGAGTACCACACATTCGGACTCTTCTTTGTGGAAATTACTCAAGGCCTTCAAAGTTTCCACGAGCGTCAACTCCGCAACTGAGACGCTGCACACTCAAAGCGGCTTGCACTTCTCCGCAGAGGAGAAAGCCGAGGTCTTCGCTGACTGTCTCCAAGACAGATTCACCGAAAACCCAGTGACCAACTGTGAAATAGAACGGGAGGTCCAGACATGGGTACAAACCTGGGTGGCGCAGAAGCAAGAGCAACAACTACCCACCATAACACCGCAGGAAATTTACAAGCTCATTAGGAAATTGCCTAATGGGAAAGCTGCCGGTCCAGACAAAGTGACTAATGAGGAACTTAAGCATCTCCCGAGAAAAGCTCTGGTGCAACTAACAAAGATATTTAACGCCTGTTTGCAGCAAGGCTATTTCCCCTCTACTTGGAAACGAGCTAAGGTTATCATGCTCCCAAAGCAAGGGAAAAGCACCAGACAACCGCAAAACTACCGTCCCATTAGTCTTTTGTCTACTATTGGTAAACTGCTGGAAAAATGTATCCTTTCTCGGCTTCAAAAACAAGTCTCGGCAACACATGAACTCTCAAATTCACAGTTTGGCTTTAGAAAAGGACATTCCACTGAACTACAGCTCCTCAGACTAACTGATGACGTAACAGAGCAATTTAACAATGGGGCTTCAACGTTGGCGCTATTTCTGGACGTAGAAGCTGCATTTGACCGGTGCTGGCACAATGGCCTTATTTATAAACTGCACCACAATTTCCCGGCTCTTCAAAATTATCTATACTTGCTGCACAATTTTCTAGAAAATCGGCAGTTTTACGTCCAAGTGGGCCGCTCCTCCTCACGGGAGCGAGTGATGCGGGCTGGCGTCCCACAAGGGGCAATAATGTCCCCTTTTCTGTATATATTGTTCACCAATGATTTCCCAGTGGACGCCAGATGCAAGGTCGCCATGTATGCTGACGACACTGCAATATACAACCACCATAGAAATCCACGTTTCGGCCTTGCAGAAATGCAACGTTATGTGAACAACTTCCTCTCATGGCAACATGACTGGAAAATCAAAATTAATCCCGACAAATGCCAGCTGATTCATTTTTCTAAGCGGCGTCACACTTTGGCAACGGACCTAACGGTCGGTGGTCAAATATTGCACTGCCGTCAGCAAGTTAAATACTTAGGTGTCACCTTGCACCGCACAATGTGTTGGTCCACCCACATAAAAAATAGCGCCAATAAAGGCAGACAGCGGCTAAAGTTGTGCGCCCCCATCTTCCGTAGTAAACAGTTGCGACTAAAGTCAAAACTTATACTATATAGGTCATTTATTCTCTCGGTGGTCCTGTATGCATGTGTGGCCTGGGCTAATGCTTCCAAAACTGCCCTCAAACAACTCCAAACCCTCCAAAACCTCTCCCTCAGAAAAATCCTCTCTGCTCCACTCCTCACCACCACCCAAACTCTTCACCTCGAAACTCATATCCCGTTCATCCCGGAGGCAATAGACAAAAGAGCAATGGCGGCATGGACGCGCATTAGGAACCACGAAAATGACGTGATCACTAACATCGGCAAAGGCGAGCCGAAGCACCGCAAGCATACTAGGATAAAAATGTTCTAGAAGCGGCTCGGCTCGCCGACTAATGCGCGTCCACGCAACCTCGTCCCTAAGCCACATACATGTTCCGGCAGAGGCCCTCGCCTCGGAAAATATTCAGGAGCTGCCACCGCGGGACAGTGTATATAGTGTCATAACTGTAAATAGTGTAGTGCGCTGGGACGCATATTTCTGGTGTGCCCAGTGAAGATGTGTGTGTATGTGTGTACGAGTGTGTGTGTGGGTGAATGCGTGCGTGTATGTGTCTGTATATAATTTGTAAATATGTACATATGTATATATAACCCAAAGACGAAACAGACAAAAGACAAAAGAAAACTATTCTTCGTGACCTACAGATGGTCACCGTATGGGTTTTTGTATATAGCGAAAACTGTAAATATGAACAAAGTCAACTGTAAATCAATGTAAATATAGCCTGTAAGCCGGGCCCAATGTACCGGCACCAGGCCAATGCTTTTGCAATAAATAACTTGAACTTGAACCCAGCCGGGCCGAATTCACCCCACCCTGCCGACGCTGTTGCCTCTACGGCCACAATGAAGCTGGATGCACTGCACCTCCCTGGTGCCACTACTGTGGGGCACCCAACTCAACGGCTTCCTGCACCCAGCACGACCTCACACGACGCCGCCGCTTCCTGCTGGGGGCAGGATCATTACACCGGGCAAGCTTGCTGCCCGTCTAGGAAGCAACCAACACCGTCGCAGCCGAAAGCCGCGGTCACCACCGGTCAGCGCCGGGCCAGCCTGCCGCCAGACAGTGGTGACCAGAGCAAGAAAGCCGACGCCACGCCGGAGTTCTCCACAACCTCTGTTACGGTGATCCTCCAAAGGCTGGAAGACCTCCAAGCAGAGATCGCCAATCTACACACAAAACTCGACAACGCCGAACAGAACTTCAACGACTTCAGGGACACCATGGAATACTACAACTCGCGCACGGAGGCTCTGATGCCTACCAGGCTCGAGGTTGGTGCTAACCAGAGGACCCTGGAGTCAAAGTTCAACGAACTACTCCTATCGCTCCGAAGGCTCGTCAAGGAAGAGGTGGCAGCTCTTCAGACGATGCTGGAGGAGCGATATTCAATAGACGCCGCGCCTAATGGGGCCAATACAGCACCTCCGACGCCACATGGACGTCGGCGGTACAAACATCACAACAAATTCCCTCAATTTCCTTCACCTTAATACTTCCTTAATTATCACACCTGACTACCCAAGGGCGTAATCAGGGCCTCGACCATGTTTGCGTCCTGGCAACTTCTCTCCTGGCTTTGGCCCTTGTGGCCAGCCAATAAACCCGCTCCCTTAATCCGCAGGTGCATTAGCGGTACTGCCAATCCTTTCCTCCCTAAATTCTGTCCGGTGGAGGTTTTTTAGTGGGTAGTACCTTCGGGTGAAGCCTACAGCCCCCCTCTGTGACATCCCAGCACATGGGGCTCCATAAATGGATTTTTCCTCCACTTGAAAAAGAAAAAAAAAATCTAAGATCCGATTTTAAAACTAACATTCTGTACTTGAATTTCCATTCAACTATGTAGGATATCCGGCATTGCGGGACAAAGCCCGCACGATGTATGTCAAAATTGCATTTCCACCTAACCAGTTGGTGAACACACTGAGTCAATATGACCATTGCCTACCTAGACGGCGCATAAGCTACAGTTTACCCAAGGATGCCCTGGGCTGGTAACTACCGCTGCCTTATCTAAAACACCCACGCCGCCAAATGCTGTATCACCTAGATTTGACCATTCCTAACCTCAATCCTTAATCCTCTCGGATTCTGGGCCACTGGCACTGCCTCGCTCCATGGTCGCATGGAGTTAAGAGTAATGGTCGCCATTCAGATCCAAGGGACACACACATCCCGCTGCCAGTGGCAACAAGGGATCTCAACCAGCACCATCGTACTAAGAAGATACAAAAAGCTTGCGGAAAATGACATCACACGGGTAAATCCGTACTAAACGGATAGGTACCGCGGCCAAACCCTCCACCCGGTTTAACCCGGGCGACCTGATTAATATGTTCAGAGACATGTTTCATGTAACTGGGGAAGTTTTCATCTGGACTCATGAATATACACTGTATGCACTGTATTTAATGTCTACTTTTTAGTTTTATTGTACGCAGGTGCTCGCCCACTTTTTTTAAAAGGTGTACTTAGTTATTTTACTTGCTACTGTAATAATCAGTAATGCTCTAGTTCGTAGTACTGGGCAATAAAAGCTCTACTTTATATTTAAAAAAACACACACACACAAAATACACTTTAATGATAGTTTACCCATATATTATTTTTCTTGACAATTATCAATATGCATTAAAGTTAATTTAATGTGTATTTTAATATGCATTAAAGCAAGCTTTTCTCTCTAATTGATAGTTATTGTAATATTTCAACCATTACAATTTGCAACACTTATTGGAGACACATTTTCTCTATTATCAGAAGTATTGTTTTCCACAACTCTGCCTGTAATTGAACGTTCTCTCCTATCTCTTACCCTCAATACTTTCTTCTACATATCCTTCTGTAGCAAAAATTGCGATTATTAACTATCTTCGGTCGTGTTCTAACCTAAACGTCTCATTACTAAACCTCTACTTTTGTAAATAGCGCTGTAAACTCATAGCTTTTATTTATGTATGTGCATTTCCTGAGAAACTTTTATGTCGAATTTTTAGCGGAGATGCAATGCTTCCTCTACTTCAAGTACACAAGTAATAGAGACTAAACCTGTCAAATTAAACGGTATATGAACCAAGAATTCGGACACTTTGGTCTCTGGAGCAGACATCGTTGAGTCTGCCTGTGTGTAACCCTCCAGAGCTTAGGGAGGAAGCTTCTTTTCCTACCATTCAATGTTAAGATGTCTTTCGAGGGAGGGGCATGCGCTGCATTCCCGTTTATCCTTTGATCCTTTCGTAACCATTAGTCACCGGGCACTCTGTCTTTACAACAGCATCTTGGTTAACATGACAACTCCTGAAGTGACGAGAGAGGTACAAGTGGCATCAGCAAGGAAGAGATGCTTTAAAAGAACTGATAAGAAATTGAAGAGGAGAGAGAAAATATTCAGGAGGGGCAAGATTGTAAGAAAATGGATGGGAATGTAAAAAGATCATTGGAAGAATGTTTTAGTGAGAAAAAAGGTAACTAAAGGTATGTAGAAAATGCCCAAGAAAAATATCTAATGTGTAACAAATCGCTTACCTTCATCTGTATATAAAACAAAAGAACGACGTTTTATATGTTTATTAGTGACGGGACGATATCATTATTTCTCGATACTCGATACCCGATACTGGTTTTTAAGCACCGATATTCGATACTCGAAACTTTATAAAAAAAAAAGCTGGAAAGATTATAGCTTGAAAGAAATATATTCTTACTATAGCTACCGCAAAATTTAATGGCGGGTGGCTCAACGTAAAACCAAATCATAGCCTTGCTGTGCCTTGCATTTAAACGCGCTGTAAAGCCAGTGATATATCATTCTCGACCACAAAACAAGAAAAGAATAGTAATAGTCAACTATCGGCCGCCATTAAATTTTGCAGCTACCATAGTAGTTTTCTGTGTAAGTAACGCATATAATTAATTTTGTTTTTCCTTGTCATTTTCAAATGTCACATCATGTTCCAACGGTGACGGAAAATGGTTAGAACTATTTTCAGAAAAATCAAAATTTTCGAACATTTTTCCATGTAAAGGGTAGTAAGTCATACCTTGCTTTTCTTATTACTAAAATTTACGGAAAAGCTCAAGCTACAAAATTTACAGAAATGAACGAAACTACTTCACGAATAAATAAATTTTTGAGAAGCATTTTTCAAGTCTTTCAAAAAAGTAAAGATGTCAGCTACATGTGTTTCGAGCAGTTACTGTTTTCTAGGTTAGAAATAAACCTTGATGTATAGAAGGTTATTGAAACTTATGCGAAATCGAGTCTGCAGCTTTTTGTCTTTAATTTTCTAATTCCATATAAGAGCAGACAGTGAATTCTTACCACTAGAACAGGCAAAGGGGGTCTGAGGTATGAAAGAAACTTTAACGGTTTATCTGCTCATGTAGTCAACTTGTTTACTACTAAACGTGTATGTGAATCACCCAAGCTGCCACCTCCAATACTTGTCTACAACTTCGTGTAGGCACTATGCATTTGACAGCACTGTGTGTTGTATGTGATACTAGCTTGCTTAAACATTTTAGGCACGGTAGAAAATGTTCATGTAGCACAGTCCTCCAGCTCGCCTTCTTCTGGTAGTCAGGTGGTATATTCCGGTTCGCGAATGGGTCATGCAGGTGTCCGAGATGCTAAATCAAAATGGGAAATTGCTCTTAGTACTAATATTATGGGATGCAGAGGCTGGAAATGAGTGAATATAACTGTTTCATGATAACAGATAATAAAAACCAAAATAAGTGAAGAAAAAAGTTCAAGGAAGTACATATTTAACAATTTAAAAAATTAGAGTGCCAAAGACTACCCCTAACGGATTACTACTGAAACTCTCTGTTTAGTATTAAAACATACCTAGTGCTTATTTCAAATTTCAGTATCTGTTTTAGTATTGTAAAGTTCGTAAAACAGTTTTGACGTTGCAAATATCAGTGAAAATTTGCAATGGATCTTCTATTCACAATATTCGTAGGAGATAGCACTGTAGTATTGTGAAATAATTCCGAGTTTACATTAGCTCCTTAAGGATGCCAAATGAAATTGTGAAATTATATGGTGTAGGAGTTAGGAATGTTTGTAGATTTTACTAACCCGTATAAAATGTCTAGTATGTCCAGGCAATTAGGAATCTAAAATAAGGAAGTGAGAGGGAAAAGATGTGAGACAGCACTCCGCTAGACAGAAGTCTGGAAGAGTGAGTAATGATTGTTGCGTAGCAGCAAAAGCAGTAGTAGGAGTAGGAGTAGTTGTTGTTGTTTAATGGAGTAGTAGTAAAAATAAGTTGTTTGTCAAGGACGCCGTCAATTGCCAGGATCATAAGAGCGCATCCCATGTGCCGGAATTTCGTCCCGGAATTCTTTTACATTCCAGTAAATCTTCTGACATGGGGCTGTTGCTTTTAAGCACACTGGAGAACCACTGTTCTGGGCCGGGTTTGAGTCTGCAACCTTAGGATAAGTAATAGTAGTAGTGTCACCAATGGTAGCACAGTGGTAATTTTAGCAGTGGTAGTGTTAGTAGTGGGGTGGTAGTAGTTGTAGCAGTACAAGTGGTAGTAACAGTACTAGTAGTAGTAGTAGTAGTAGTATAGTAGTAGTAGTAGTAGTGGTAATGGTAGCGGTAGCGGTAGCGGTAGCGGTAGCGGTGGCGGTGGCGGTGGCGGTGGCGGTGGCGGTGGCGGTGGCGGTGGCGGTGGCGGTGGCGGTGGCGGTGGCGGTAGCGGTGGCGGTAGCGGTAGCGGTAGCGGTAGTGGTAGTGGTAGTAGTAGTAGTAGTAGTAGTAGTAGTAGTAGTAGTAGTAGTAGTAGTAGTAGTAGTAGTAGTAGTAGTAGTAGTAGTAGTAGTAGTAGTAGCAATAGTAGTAGCAGTAACAGCAGCAGTTAAAAATTTGCTATCCTTCGCTTCGATGTTTTTGCTCGCCAGTATCATATATGTAATACACAGTGTTGCCAAATGCGTAATGGCTACATAGAAGTTATATACAAGTATTAGATCCAGTAGCATGGGCAATTAATTTATTAACATACATACAATTTCATTGTAAACAGATTGACTATGTGAGCAGGTTAACAGTGCAAGTCCCCTCTCATATCTCAGACCCCGCTCGCCTTCGTTTGGTAGTCAGACAGTGCATACATGTTTTCTACCCACAGCTAACAGAGCCCCAATCTACCAGCTTCATTTAGCCAATGGGCCATAGTTTGTAAAAGTAATATGTTATCATTGTTAGTTATTGTTCAACTATTGAACAGATTGTAATTTTGCAAATGTATAAAAAATAGTGTTTCAGTGAGAGAGACAATGATAATGACTTCTATTTTCAACCTCATTTTTCAGTGATATCTTTATCTGCACCTGTAAACAAGTTTAGGCTACCTACTATGAGATCTAGCTGTGGTATAACTTATGAACGCATATGTAACATCTCCCCGTTGTTTACATCAGAATCATTCCTGTCTGAAACAGTGCTATGATGAATGTTAGCGGACGTATCCCTGAAAAATAGCTTCTCAAGCAAGAGTTAAATTCAAGACCTTTGGATTACTAGGCAGACTAGCACCTAGTGCACTATAAGGATGAACTAGTTAGAATTGTGTGTTAAAGGAAAACTCGCAAACAACTTCGCACAGTGTTAGGCGTTAGTCTGCTTTGTCAGTGAATGACTCGAAGAAGACGATAGTTGGGACAAACAGTCTTGTAAGCACTTCCAACATTAGAAATGTAAATCAGAGTAACCAATAAGATGTAAACAAAGTCGACAATTATGCTAAGAAGGTAGGGTGTTAGGTAAACAAGAAAATGGGAAATAAATAAAGGAAAGATGGACGGCACGAGTAGAGTTGTTAACAGCTATGGTACAGCACATCTGCCGTGATAAGGAAGTCATCACCATGGTGCCCAGGTGATGAATGAGGGTCTACTGAAACATACCTGACTATAAGCTCCTTGATGTCACCTCCATCATCTCGAGTCTTCACAACGCGAGGTTATAACCATCATCTTGAGTCTTCACAACGCGAGATTATAGCGCTTTTCTACTTTCCGATCAACGTCAGCCCCAAATATTACCGATCGAATATTAT
Source organism: Tenodera sinensis (assembly GCA_030765045.1). Classification (NCBI taxonomy): domain Eukaryota; kingdom Metazoa; phylum Arthropoda; class Insecta; order Mantodea; family Mantidae; genus Tenodera; species Tenodera sinensis. The sequence goes on along the minus strand of CM060963.1, from coordinate 171,981,363 downwards.
ACTAGTCAACTACTAGCATTTCCATGTAACTCCCTAAAGCCAGATGCATCACCTACAAAAAAAAAATCTACGTCACGGATATAGAAGGGAGAACAAACATAAAAAACTGCCACCCCTATTTTTTATTCTCTGTCCTACCCTCACATATTCCTCCCTTCCAGGACCGCACCCCATCCGATTAGACATGCTTTGGAGTCTACCCTGAAAACTGCAGCTGCTCTTGGCCATAAAAAACGGAAGTGCATGGTGTGTTGGTCCGAATGTGTTTTTTGTGTCTTCGGCTCTTTGCCATGACTTAGTTCCACAGTTAACTGCACTGCATTCTGGTATGCTCCACCTAACCCAGAAATGTCGGAGCAGTCGATTCTTGAAGTTATGCTGTCATCCTCAACATTTTTTTATCTTCTTCCTCAAGACTTGTTGACTTGTGAGTTCCTGTTTCTTAATTTGATGAATTATTATGTATTAATCACTCTTAATTCACAACCACGTGAAAATTTACCGTGATTCAGTCCCTCGTTTCCAATAAAACATATAGCTCTATGCGTAACACTTTGCATAGAGATTCTTCAAATTGAAGTCATCAAGTTCTTTGTTTTATCTTCGATAGAGGAAAATGTTTTAAAAAAAGGTATAAAATTGACATAAAATTCGAATTTCAAACAAGCAAATAGGTAAATTTTCTTATGTTTGCACGCTTTTTAATAATTGGCCAGAGTTCGGATTGGATTAGGTTGGATTAGGTTGCGTTCAGCGAGTTCACAAGTAAAGGAAAATGTACAGTATAGTGCATATGTACATAAATATATTTGAGTAATGAACATATGCTTTATATACAAGCAATATGAGAAAACAACAATTCAGAAACAAAATCAAAACTTCCCTACACTTATATAAAAAATTGAGCTTTGTTTTAAACTTTCACTAGGCTTTTTCTCCTACCTCTCATCATTTTCTTATTTGATTAGCAATGTATAGCATCTCAGGTCAATACACATATATTTATGTAACTTTCGAATAGTCATCAAATTTAATTGACAATGATTTGTTACTAAAGCAGCTAGACCTACTTGCAGAACCACATAAGCATTACCAGGATAATTTGTCATTCAGATAAACTTTGCACAATAAAATGATTTTGAGCATAGGTACTCTTTAGCAGGAGTTTTAAAAGCATTGCAATTGTCAACGTTTCCCTTAAGATCATAAGGAAGAAGATTAAATAGTTTTATTTTTTGTACAATCATATGTTGCGTTCAAAATATTAAAATTTTAGACACCATTTTGTGAATAATATTATAAGTGACCCTTTGTTGTAAAATTAAATGTCAAACTTATAGGAATTATTTCTATGTTACAGCACATAACGAACTGAAAGCTGAGAAAATGTAAACATAAGGCATGAAATATTTCAATACCGCTGTGTTCTTGACAAACATTGTGTAGTTTCATTAACTTAACATTATTCCTATACCAAATTTCTGTATCTTATGCTTTCCTAGTTATACAAACTCATGCAATGTTTTAGAAAACGCAGAGGGTTTCGCAGGCAATTTACAGAAACTTTAAGATACATTTTATTCTTCGCGTCAATATGACGTTTTAATCAGTTACTGCCGTACTTGTGAAAAAATAAGCCAAAATTGTTCGTGTTTCTCCTCGTAAATGACATAGAAAGTAAAATATAAAACAAGAAATCAAAAATGTTCCACAAGGTACATGACAAGCTTATATATTACCTCCTACACTTATAAGTAATGGGCGATGCAATTGTGAAATGAAACTATATTGTAAAACTCCGACTTTTGTTGCACATTATGTTTTATATGTAAATGGCCATATTTTCATGGCAAAAGTGTTTTGGAATTACTTCTATACACTGATGGCAATTTACAAACCGTATTAGGTTCAAGAATGGTACATTTATTTAAACCGAAATTTGACTGACACAAAATTTAATGGCTGATAGCTCAACACAGCATCCAATCAGAGCGTTGCCATACCTTACGGAGTGCATAGTTAAACACGATGAGAATAGCAGTGGTCGGCAATCAGCCGCCCTTAAACCTTGTGTCTGCCATAAATGAACTTTCCGGGGTATACGGGTGGCAAAATTCCGAAAGACCAGTTCAGTTTGATTAGTAGTAATGGAATGTAATAGCTGATCATGTTTTTTTTTAAATTTCCACTAATTAAAAAGAAGATACCCAAGTGCCCTTTGCGTAACGAGTTGCTATACAGACTTTTAATAAAGTTCAATTTGGAGAAACTCCGTTCCCAAATATATGTAGAGCTGTACTCATTCTTATACGCACTATTCTTGCAAACGCTTATTTCTCTATATCCTTCATTTTAATCCACATAAGCATTTTCACAAAGTACATTATTGCTAATTTTCTTGTAACTGCAAGGGGATCGTGGGAATACACTGGGCTTTAAGATATAGTGAAATGTTTTAAGAGGTGATTGCTATGCGATGCCTTTGATGCGATCTCTTTGCAAGGCCAAGAGATAAAAATGAATAATATATTACTATTTGAAAAAATTGTAACTATTGGCAAATTCAAACAAATAAATATATCATAGAAATTGTTCACTCAAAAGAAAAACGAAGTTTTTGATATAAATTGTATGTTTTATCCAGATAAGCATTTTTTATTAAGTAAACTTTTGTCTGCCTTTTACTGTTTACCAGCTATGCAAAAATCATCCAGAATGAAGAGGTATCTGCAGATATTTCCAGAGAATTCAAGGTATGACTTACCAATGGTTATGGAATCGCCTTTTTCTTTCCGTCACTGGATACTGACTGTCGTCCCTCCGACTGAAGGAGTGGGGGGCTCATTACGTAACAATCTCCAAAGAGAAAAGATTGGACATCCATGTGTAAAAGAATGGGTTAAAATTGAGACTACCTACACGAGAAAAATAATATCGACTGTGAAATAACACGTACAGAAGTAATCAGGCTGTAAAGGATACCCTGCAAATATTAAATTCAAATAGTGCGGGGGGAATAAGCATACCTTTTTGGTTACCGAATGTTTAAGTGACACTGAAATTCCAGCAAGTACACTAAGCTATTTTTGGCAACAGCTGTTATAGCTTAGAAGGATACTTCCATTTGTTATTGTTGCAAAATGCATGAATTTATTTGAATTTGTTACCCTAATGTTTAAAGTTTCTTTTGAGGAAGTGAAAGTTTGGGATGAGTTACATTTTGACCAAATATTTTCATGAGTGCCTGCAGTTGCATATACATAGATGGGTTGGATGAGAAAGGAGCGTCAACCACAAACATTCTCAAACGTTGGAGTAAGTGAGTAAATGTTACAGACATACACTACCTTACATGTATTGGTATTATTAAAAGAGCAGGAGATTAGCCGGCTTTTCCTGTTCAGGAGTCGCCGAATGGTTCAATAGGACATTAATAAAATGTGTTTAACTTTCCACATACTGATATGCATATTTGTTGTTGCAGATATGCAATATATTCTTATATACAGAGAGTCAATGAGTATTTAGTCATAAAGTATATTGTGGAGCAGTGTGGGTTTTCTACTCCACAGCGTGTATTTATTTATGATTCATAAGTGTTAACTTAGGCTTCTAATCAAGCGAAAATACATTAGCAGAGAGATTCACGGGTATAAAACTTCCAGGCCTACAACAATCTATACCTACATCTTAAAACAAAGTTCAGGCCTCAGGAACCGTTTAGTCGACGAAAACTGAAAGATAAGATACGATTCTTACATCCGGTTAGTATATAAAACTTTAAAACAAGTTTTAGTTTGAAAAAGTGTTACACTCACATGACTTTCTATACTCTTGTAACAACTATTCTTACAAACTCTTATTCCCTCATCTTCATGTTAGTCGCGATAAACATTTGCAGAAATTATCTTATTGCTCATTTTCTTGTAGGTACAAGGGGAATGTGGGAATACAGTAGGCTTTGAGCGAAAATCAACCTGCTAGTACACGATTGACACAGTCTATGACTCAACACAAATTCCCTTCATCTAACTCACGTATAAACCTTCCTTTGACCACAACCTGCTACAGAGCCCTTCAAGTCCTTGGCGACAGTCAAGGCGGATCGGGAGATCAAGGATCTCCCACTCCTCCGTGCGCGATGATAGTGGACCACCGTATTATGGAGTAGGTCACTCAGACGACAGAGCGACCTCCAAGAACCGAATGTCAAGAAGAACCAGCACTCCGCCGGGCCAAAAGGTCCTGACAAAAGCTAGAACTTCTAATGCAAATATATAAAAATAGCATAGTTAAACAGTAAATACTAGCTATAAGCAACGACTGTGCAACACTAGACACAAGATTACACGAGCAAATATACGTAACCAAATAACATTAAGAATGCTTAGCATTAAGTTATAACGACTGGCAGGTCAGTACCCACGCAAACCATACATAACAAACGTGTGAAATTCGATTGGTCCTGTCCAGGTTTCAGTACCAAGAAGTAACATTAGACGCGCTCAAATGCAGTGCATGCCAGCTTAGAAGCCTTCACATACTAACCGGGGTGCTACGCGACCCCGGGACCCTCCCACCGTTAGTCATAGCATGTGGGCCTACGACTGTAACGAGGTTTTTCCCCTCCGCGGTAAAGAAAAACAAAATAAATAAATAAAAAATGTCAAATCTTTTGAAGCTTTGAAATTCTATTCTCTTTGCACGGCTAAGATATACAAAAACTAATAACGATTTTTGTATTTGTGGAAAGTATAAGTATTGTAAAACTTACACAAATAACAAGTAATGTCTCCGAAATGGTTCACTCCACAAAAAGCAAATTATTTGGACAAAAATTGCGTGTTTTAGCAAGATCTACATCTTTTGCATAGTAAGATTTGCCAGTTATGCAACACTCATCAAGAGTAAACAGGAATACATAGGCTATAGCCAGAAAATTCAAAATATACATTTCATTTACCGTAAAAATATCTCAAACATATAACACTTTAATCAAAATCGTTGGAGCCATTTCCGAGAAAATCAAAATTTATTTGCGAACAAATTTCCATGTAAAGGGTAGTTTGCCGTGGAGGAATTTTCTTCAAAATTTTCGTGTCGCATCCCTGAAGCATATATAACGAAATACAAACTGTGCTTTTTAACCGACTTGTCGTTTTTGAGTTATGATGTTTACAGACACACACACACACATACACACACACACACACACACACATACACACACACGCGCGTACGGACCTTTTTTTCTAAAAATGCTTCTTTTTTAGATTCAGGGGGCTTCAAAACGTATATTTCTGGTGAAATCTGGACATCGAATTTTTGGGTGGAATACAATACTTCCCCTATTTACTATACGTAGTAGAGGAAGTAAAAATGCTGTGTGATTGCGTCCGTGTCATTGTATAAAACTACGGTTGGTAGGACTGTTCAAGGAATTGCTAAATATTGATCATCAATGACGTGTCGATCATATACATACAACAACGAACTTCCATAATACGAACAGGAAACATACTGTACAGCCTCTACTTAATTCGTTGGCTCTCCCGTTAGTTGAAGTTTACCATTAAATCAACCGTCCTTACTTCCCTTTATCTGTTTACACTTACGATTTAATTCCCACAGCATTTAAAAATAATTCTTTCGGCGCTAGTAGATATCCACGAGTTGTTTATTGGCTTGGTCAGCACTGCCAGGATTGACTAATCGATCACCAATTTGCACAGCCTAGGGCTAACAGTATTAATTTTATTTCCGCATATTTACTTCTATTATCCATTATCGTCGAAAAAGTAGGTGCATCACAAATGCGTTAAATATTTGTCTCAACTTCTTCCTTGCTCTGCAAAGATGCACTTACTGCATCTTACTTGTGTAGGGGTATATTATTTTTCCGTCGCATACATTATTGAATAGCTGAGAACTGCATATTCACGTTTACTGTAGGCATCTAAGGGGTGTCCTCCTCTCAGGAGGTAAAAGGGGGAACAGTACATAGCAGCACGTGCCAGTTTGCGAAGATGTCATAAATAAATGTAGATATTATCTGTGTCAGACACAACACTTCATTTCGGCTGATACCTGACCATTTCACGACCAGATTATTCTCTTTTGTAGGCGCAAATGACGTTTACAGTACCAACTTTACAGGGTGATTTTACAGCGCGTTTAACTACACAATGCCACAAGGCATCGCAAGCCTCTGATTGGATGTTGTACCGATCTCCTGCCACTCGCCATTAAACGTTGAGTCTGCTATACATTAAATAGCAGTGTTAGTATCCCAGCATTGCTAACTTAAGAGCGAATGTTTTTCAAAAGGCCTAAGCCTTGTTGATATGTTGATATTGCAGCCATAATCTTTCTCAGAAAACGTTAGAGTTGTCAAACAGATTTCTTACAGCCACATTCTGGAGAGACGAACATAATACCTGTATCGCGGCAAAGAAAATTCACTCTTTTAAACAAAGGAGCATTGGCATACTGCAATTCTACCCAACTCGCAGCCGTCTTCTGTCCAGAGTGCCTCTCACTGTAAACAAACATTGTCTGCGCGAAAGTAGTTCGCAATCTCCGCACCTATATCACTGGGCTTATGGAACAATTTGGCCCTTGAAGTTGTAATTTAAAAAAGGTGGTGTATAACCACAACCATTATATTTTTCATTCTTCTCAATTTTCAGCAGCCTTCCTTTTTTTCTCTTCATGCTGCACTTTACTCCATAAGTATTAGATGTATACACACCATGGGAACTATTTTTATGATAAACTACCCTTTGTTCAGATTTTTAACCAAATCTAATAATAAAGAGCTATTTATGAAAATAAATAGTAGTCTTTTTGTGTTACACAAGTTGAATTATTTTTTTATTCGCTATAGGTTAAAGATATTGAAAAATATTGAGTTCAAGGCATAAACTTATGTTTTAAGCGATTTTGAGAAAAAAATGGTGATCTTAGAAACCAATTCATAGCAGGAAAGTCCATTTGAAATAACTATCACGACATTTTCCCACAACTTCAAGCAAGCGTTAGTTTTCTTTACTTTTATAATCATTATCCGCAAAAACATTTGAAATACAACCAACCCAGATTTGGTTAATATTCAATCAGTACTCATTGTGTAACCAGAATTTAAAGTAGTCATGTGTTAGCTTACTTAGCTTTCAACAGACCTCCTAGTACCCTTGTATGGAATTAAATATAAGTAAATATTTGTTTAAATTACGCAGTTCCGAAATTAAAGAGGTCTGGTATGTTAATTTATTCTGTCAGCTATTTAGTTCTCTAAATTGATTGCACTCGTGTCATATAATTGCTAGTGACTTTCATCTCTTGGGGCACGTGTCAATATTAAGTAAAGGATAACTACTTGTGCTCAGATGTTGCATTGTTTACATTGTGCAGTTCTTCCGTTCAGGATAGATGGCACAATACTTGGATTGCTATTGTCACCCCACGCTCCAGTTTTATACACCATACCCTCCCCACTACTACCTCTTGTCTACAGACTAAAAAAATCTATAATCCTCTGCAGCCAGGTTTGTTAGGGAACTGAGAACAAAATACCACATACACACACACGCCGGAGTGCCCTACAGCCCTTAAGGGTCTCAGCGTTATCAAACACGCCCCTCCATTATCACACCTTAACGTCTTAAGATGGCAGCCAAGTGCCCTGTCATCGCTTAAGGTGGCATCTTAGGAATATGGACAATAACAAGATATCTTCCCTGCAGCAAACGGAACTTCATGAAAATACAAAAAAGGCTCATTAGAAACACCTTAAAAAATTAAAACAAGGATCTATGAAATTTGAAACTTCTACAGATTCCTTTCTTTATACAGTTTTGAAATTTTACCACATGTTTATCTGCGAATAAAGCTAAATATGCCAAATATTAGCACTATCACGATTTGTAAAAAATAGGTTATTATTATAACCTATTATTATTCTGAAACAAATGTAAAGTGAGTTTCAAAACTAAATGTGCCACTGTGATGCTCAAGATTCCTATAAAAGTGATATGCTTTTTAAGTTATATTTATCTGGAAGGGAAAAAATGTATTTCAAGCGTTTTTCTAAATTTTACAATTTTTGACATGACTGCACTAAGCCCGTGAAGTATACAGAAAAAATCATTTTCAATTTCATAATATATTTTGATGTTTGTGTGTGCAAAATTTTTAGTCAACTGAATAATAACTTTGGTCAGAATAAACTTTTAAGTTAGCAAAGCACTGAGAAACACACTATTGAAAGTTAGCATTCATATAACAGTAATTTGTTACCTCAGAAGTGCCCTTGTTGAGTATGTTGCGCCTTACATTTACCAGATCCCGTAACGCTTTATTCCGTTCACTTATTTGCCCCAAATTTAGAAACCGAACCATTTATGCATAGATATGTGTATGCACAAATATTTCAAAGTACACTGTTTAGTTGTGTAAAAAAAGAATACACATATTCGATGATTTAAAATGAAAAGGGTAATCCTTGTGTATATCTTAATTCTTCTGTTTTCCATGCAAAGTTGCAATGTTAGACAATGTAAGACTTGAAAACTGGAACTGCGAATACAAAACACAATGAGCGCAATGTTAATATTAATGTTTATTTTATGCATGTTTATATTCATATTAGTGGAAAATACATTTTTACATAATTTATGGGTAAATGTGCAATACTTTCTACGACGAAAAATTACTCGAATTCGTAAGTTGTCATTTCCCTTGACCTCTTTGTGCATAGGCATGGGCGTCGCGAAGGGGAGCAAGGGGGGCCGCCCAACCCTGGAAGGTGGTCAACTTAATGTGCAATCAATTACTGACTATTAAACTACTATTTTAATTTTAATGTAAAGATCAATTTTTATTTAGCACAAATTAATATGGTTATCTGCAACAAATATAAATCTTGACAGTAAAATAATGAATGAATATCTGATTTCAAATTTCCAACATGTACCCTCCCTCCCCCACCCCCCCTCCCCGCCATGGAAAAAAGTTTGCCAACGCTCATGTGCATATGTATTACGTGCGCGATTGCTAGCGACTCACCCCCACCCTTATGTTTACGAGACAGGTAGCGTATAGCTACGTCACTACTAACCTGTATTTTTGGGGGGGGGGGAGGGGGGCTAAACAGCCCAGGCGTTTGTCATAATTAATTTGCCATAGTTCATATGGCAATTTACTCAATATCACCAGGGTATTCTGACAGCATCAAAAATTTCGAAAAGTTGTCCACAAGGGATAATTGGGATGGAGGAATTTGAAACAAAAATCTTCGTGTCGCATCCTTGGAAGAGGTGAAGAACAACTGTTTCCTTTTGAGTTATGCTGTTCATAAATGAACACAAAAACAGACACCATATACACACTTTTTCTAAAGTATTTCTTTTATTCAAAGAGTCTCAAAACGTACATTTGCAGTCAAATCTTGGTATTGAATGTTTGAGTTGATGGAGCTACGTAGTAGGGAAAGTAATATAGGTTAGACTTGATGGAAATTCTCCAAAAAGTTAAAAGTTTAACGAGTTTAATTTCGTGACGAAAATAATTTCGCAGCATTGCGATATTTTATTATAATATTTGGGAAAGAGTAGTTAAAACTTTGTAACATACATTTCAATGCAAAATAGTATAGGTTACGCCATATTTTGCGATATCTACAGTGAGTTTGAGATTGGTATTGAATATACTCGTTTGAGATTTAATGTTACAAAAAGCAAAGGTTTCAAGAAGTATAACATAAAAGATGTAAATACGTAATGCTGCTTTTCATAAGTACACCAATAAAACAGTGATAGATGAGTAGAAGCTTTAAAAATTAAACAAAATGCACTAAAACAAGTTTGAAGTAGGTGTAAAATGTGATCGAACTCCTGAGACAGTTGCTCTAGAAGACTGCCGAAGGTAGAACTAGTAAACATTCATTTGTAGGGCTCGGAAGTTCATGCATTTGCATGTTTTTTCTTAGGGGTTAAAAATGTATGCTTTTACGTTATGTGCACGAAATATGGAATTTTCAGTTACTTGGACATGATTTTATAGTGCATATAACTGCATATTTTCTTGATTTTGATAAATGCATATTATTTCAATATTATAGCCCCTATATTGCATATTTTAATGATTTTTATGGTTTTTTATGATTTTTTCCATCTGGATAATATTTTTCATATTGGTAGTATTGCACATGATGATGCAATTCATTAGGTGGCGAGAACTAATTTTGAGTCATGTTCTCATGCAGGGAATCCCGTTTCCACCCTTTCATTATATGTATGTGCGTAGAGAATAATCAGTGCGTTATCTGAGAGGTTTATATCAACAAAGATAAAGTGCAGGTCAACATTTTGAGCAGCACGATTATAGCAACGCTTGCCTGTCCACCAGCAGTTGTATCGTGGTCTTCAAACGTAACATTATTGTGAACTGGTTCCTACCAAATTAAATTAGGCATATAAAATGTTAAAAAGCTCTTCAAATGCCGAAAATAAAACCAACTTCGAGTGCTAGATTAATTAATTTACAGAAAGAGTTTTCGGGTGACTTAATATCTACAGAATACAGATAATAGGGTACTGTTTTGTGGAGCGTGTGAGTAAAATGTAGGGAGTGAGAAAAGATTTCAAATAGTTCAGCACATAAACAGCAAAGCATAAGGAGAATTTAATCAGAAACCTCGCAAACAAACAACCTGTTGAAAAACAGCTAGTAGAGTGCTTAGGAAGTAGGCTTACTGAATTTTCCTATGGCTTGTGCCAAGCAGTTTTAGCTGCTGATATTCCCTTGTTCAAAATTAATAATCCGACATTTAAAAACTTTCTTACCAAGTACACTCGACAACATGTGCCTGCAGAAAGTACACTGCGTAAGACTTATGTAGGACATTGTTACAATAACGTATTGTCAGATATACAAAATGAATTAGCGGATCAGTTTTTGTGGTTGTTGACGAACCCCCTGATTCTGAGCGCCGTTCTATTGCTAATATAATCGTGGGTGCTTTAATGAACAAAAGACTACACCTTATCTTCTTAATTTGAGCGAATTGTTGGCCACTGGCAATGTAATTGTGACCCAGTTTGTGATGGACTCTTTGAAATTACTATGGCCATGTGGAATCAAATACGACCGGTTACTTTTATTTGTTACTGATGCAGGTCCTTATATGGTACAATCAGGACAAACTCTGAAATGTATTTTTCCTAACTTAATTCACATAACTTGTTTGGTACACGCTCTTCATCGTATTTCTGAGACAATACGTGATTCTCTCCCATGGATCTCCCTTGCATGAATCACTTACTGTCTTTGAAAAAAACAATATGTGATCTAAGTTCGGTTCCTGGTAGCTTAGGACAAAAAGTAAAAGAAAAAGTGAATTATGTAATTTCAAAAAATTCTGGTTATAAATAGATGTGTGATATTCGAGACAACCTCGAAAGAAAACCATCTGTCACACCAAGAGACTTGACTCTCTCTGTGAAGCAGTTAACATCATTTAAATATGCCCCGATAACATCTTGTGACGTGGAGAGAAGTTTTTCACGTTACAGAAGTATTTTGCGAGACAACAGACGATATTTTACAGTTGAAAAATTGTGCAAAGTGTTGGTTGTGAACTGCAATTTAGCAGTTAATACCAGCAGCAGGACCACTTCTGCTTCAACCTTTATGGAATAAAGTAACTTCATTTATTATTTATACTAACTCGTCTTGTCTACTGCAAAGGAACATTAATTGTTTTAATTAAATAGTGCATATTTCTTGGCATATTTTCAAGTTTTTAAGAGCATATTGGCATGCATATTTCAGTGTTTTTAGGGCATGAACTTCCGAGCCCTATTCATTTGTCTGCCTACCTTTGGATAGCAGCGATAAGAAACGGAGCGGGTCTAGTCGTCGGTAAACAGAAAACAAACCACACTATATTCCAAATGGGGAACAACCGCAAGGAAACCAGCAAATAAACAAGAAAACTAATAATTAAGCTGCATAATTGATGCAAATCGCTGCGAGAAGCATTTCAACCTGTTGATAGACCTCAATCCTCTGTGCAGGCAATAAATAATTGATAGGTTTTGTGTTCCAAAAACCGTGCAAAACATTGGAGTAGCTCTTATAAAAAATCTCATGCGTTGCACTCACATGACTTTCTCTGCTCTTATACTAACCATTCGTACAAACCCTTATTCCTATCTTCTTCGTGTTAGTTGAGATAAACATTTGCAGAAATTATCTTATTGCTTGTTTTGTTCCACGTGCAATGGGAATATGGGGATACAGTAGGCTTTGAGCGATAGTCAAATCGTTTAAAGCTTTGAGATCTCGTTCTCTTTGCACACTTAACACATAAAAAATGTGCAACGATCCACAAATAACATAAAGTGATTAGAGACTCACGCTTCACTTCAATAAATTGAGTTTCACTAGTGAAGTGAGGTGAAGTGAAGTGAAGTGTGAGTCTCTAATTAATTTGTGTTATTTGTGGATCAATTTGCTTCACTGTTAATAGCTTCAAGTGTGCACATTTAAATATACAACGATGTTGCATTTCACCAAAACTTTAGGTTTTCCGAAATTGCCACAAATAACAAGGAATATCTCCAAAATGGTTCACTCTACAACAAAATTTATTCGGACATAAATTGTGTGTTTTAGCGAGATCTACATTTTTTGTATAGTAAAATTTTGTCTATCTCTTACGGTTTACTAGTTATTCAAAAGCCATCCAGAGTAAATAGTACTACATAGGCTATGACCAGAAAATTCAAAATATGCATTTCATTTGTCATAAAAATATATTAAACATATGTCATTTTAATCAAAGTCGTTAGAGTCATTTTTAAGAAAATCAAAATTTTTGAAAAATTTTGCATGTAAAGCGTAGTTTAGGGTGAGGCTATTTTCTTCAAAATCTTCGTGTCACATCCTTGAAAGACATTAAACTTAAATACCAAGTTTGGTTTTTAACCAACTTCGTTTTTTGAGTTATGCTGTCCACAGACAGACAGACAGACATGTTTCTAAAATTGCTTCTTTTTGGATTCAGGGGGTCTCAAAACATATATTTCCGGTGAAATCTCGCTATCGAATTTTTGGGTGGAATACAATACTTGCCCTACTTACAGTATAGAGAGTAAGAAGGTATAATTCACACATAATTACCAACCCTTTCTTAACATTGCCGTAAAATAATTACAATATATAGGTAAGACGACAGCGGAAACATCTTCAAGATTTACCAAATGTTATAGTGAACGGTTTTACTATGTTTTCATGGGGAATTCAATATGTAAACAGTGCCTTCCCACTTCCGCGTTTCCATGTTGAATTCAATCCGGAAATGAGATCGTTTTGGATACTTCAAGCTTTTATGTTAGCCACTTGGTTTATGTTAGCAGGTTCTGTAAAAGTATGTTTTCTGCGCATTTTAACAAGGTTTTGAGGTTAGGGAATGTTTTTGAGAAGAATATATTGTGAGATTATACAAACAATAAAAGTGGCTTTGTTATTTTCTTTTATTACACCACTTTCACAAGTGTTACGAGTACGCAGAAGTTAGCATCTTTGGTGGATTAAAATCGATCCGTGTTTCCATACAATCGATTTCAAAATGATTCCACGAAATGAGCGGAGCGGATCCAGTGGTTTACCTTCTTAAGGCAGGCTCACGCTTGGACGCGCAGAAGCGAAGCGCGGCGCGCCGAAAAATATCTTTTCCATGTTAATAAATACACTCATACGTGTGAAAATTATTATACTCAAATTCATTTCTTATGGTAAAATGGATGCGAGATCTGAACTTGAAAATAAGGTAAAATAAAACACTTTCTGTGAGTATGCATCCACTGTTGCTCACTGTAAATATTTATTTCCCTCCATTAACAACTCCGAGCGGTAGTTTTTGTTACGGATAGCGTTTCCTAGGCTTAAAGCCCTATAAAAGAAATGGATTCCCATGATGAACAAATATTATATATAATTTAATTTCCATATATGGTGTGGTCTGGATTATTTACAGATAATATTGAGTTGATGCATGACTGACAATGGTCATCAAAAGTATACTTTATGAGCCTGTTTTACAGAGAGAGGAAATTAGTGTCTATATTTCCTGATGCCTAGGACTATAAGTTAAAATTTGACAGTCTGTAGCGTTACTTTATTTTTTAATATAGACAACAACCTCTGAATCGTCGAAAATGCTGTAAGCTTTTTATTATAGTAACCACCAATGTTTAAAACATAATCCTCGATCAATATGTAATATTAAATAAATAAAACCTTACTTTGAGTCAAATAATTTTTACACCTCTGTAATTCTAAATCACTTTATAATGAATGAACAAAACGTTTAAAAAGTATCTAAGTATGTTTATTTAATTGGGCATCCAGTTAAAAAATAAGAATAGCTAATTTATCTACTATGGTTTAAAATAGCGTTACTGTTTCAAATCATCACAATATATTAAATGCCAAATAAGCATAATTAATAATAATAATAATAATAATAATAATAATAATAATAATAATAATAATAATAATAATAATAATAATAATAATAATAATAATAATAATAATAATAATAATAATAATAATACATAATAATAATAATAATAATTAATAATTAATAATAATAATAATAATAATAATAATAATAATAATAATAATAATAATAATAATAATAATAATAATAATAATAATAATAATAATAATAATAATAATAATAATAATAATAATTAGTGGTGGTAGTGGGGGTGGTACAAGTGAGGCAAACAATGGTTAACCTTTCTAACAATACGAGTAATACACGTATACTTGAATTTGGAAAATGGCCATGTAAAATACCAGTTTAACATGAAATGTATTGTATTGTAATGCAGTAAGATGAAATATCTACTGAAACTTCGTTACACTCATTCTAAAGTACACTTTCAATTTTTTTTTATTTTGTTGTTTTAACGACGCTGTCATTTGCCGGGATCACATCAGCGTCACCGGTGTGCCGGAATTTTGTCCCGCAGGAGTTCTTTTACATGCCAGTAAATCTACTGACATGGAGCTGTATTTTTAAGCACACTTAAAAAGCATCGGTCTGGGCCGGATTGGAACCCGTGACCTTGGGATCAGTACACGCAACAGACAATCAAACAGTATAACAAAAATCATGCTTTATATTCCTGGATAAGTTTATATCATGCACCAAGAATCTGCTGTTTTGCCTAAGCTCCTCTTTTTCTGCTTCTTCGCAAATTAGGGCTAGTACAGCCAAGCGATCCATTGTGCTGATTGACAATGACTGACCTTGGCACATCAACTCTCCGGCGCGTCTTGCTCCCGATAGGTGTGAGCGAGCTGGTTCTGTTCGGCACGCCGCGCTTCGCTTCTGCGCGTCCAAGTGTGAGCCTGCCTTTATTTAGGCCAGTAAGAGAACTCAATGCGTACTGAATTCCCCATGGAAACGTGGTAATTGATATCTACAATTAAAACTCAAAACAAGCACTCATTGATTATGTTTGCATTAAACAGGTAAAACGGGCTGCCAGTGAATATGACGAGAAAAGCAAATAAAAGTCAATCAGCATGAACAAAACAATGTCTACACAATTTAAAAGTGTAAACTCACCGAAGTGTTACTTCTTTGCACAAATCAACACTATAAAAAGAAACTATTTGCCCAAGCAAAGTACACGAAATTCTCTGAGAAACGGCGCAATCAAACTGACCAATTAACCCAGGAAGAGCTGATGGCAATCCTACCTCGTGACACGCTTACGTCATGCCATAGAAGAAGAATAACACGCAGCCCAAATACATCAAAGCTCAACGTCTTAGGATGGGGCATGAAGAGTTTCAAGAAACTTCCCCACCCACCCCAAACTACCCATTACATGGAAAGACTCATGCTTTAAAGGATTGCGGTTAAAATAACATGTTTTATATATTTTGTTGACTTTATATGCGAAGTCCTCTTCATCCGGGACGAATTTTGTAGTTGTAAGCAACAAAAATAAGAAATACCTACACAAAAATATATCAAACGTACACATGTTTAAAACACAATTTATTTCAAATTATTTTGCGCGACATCAATACATGCATTCGTTATTAATGTTTTTCACTTTTAAACTCTTTTGTCGTTTTTTGAAGTGTTATTATTCACTTATTTCTCGCAATGTATTCATGGAAACAGTGTACAACTTCGAAACCATCATATTATTGACTCCCTTTTTAAATATTTAAGGATACGTGTAAATGAAATTTCTTGAAAATCCAGGAAGAAATATTTTTATTTTAATTTGGTAGAATAATTGAGACAGACAGACACAATCTCACTGACTGCGAAAAATGTACTGCAAGTTTAAAACTCGCGAGGATTTTAATGTGAGCTGTGCATTCAAATCGTATTGCTCTTTTCTCCTATTGATATTTTCAATATCCTGTAAAATATTCTTTGTGGAACAGGTTTTTAATTGCATTAATGAAATTTGCTACACGAGTTCACAGTGGCATAACAAAGAAAAATTACCCTAGCTTTTATTGTCAGATGTGTCAAAGCATATATTTTTAATTTTCAGGTGCAAGAATTACAATTTTAGGCAAGAAAATATTTATAAGCTTAAAAATTTTGGAGCCCAAAATGAAAGGGATACACAGAAACCTAGAGTAATTATAAAAATGAAATGCATTTTGAACCGAGGATGAACTCGTTGGACCAAAATTTAAAATTCTTATCGTGAGGGTCTCTTTTTGTCAAACAACGGAAATATCCAAATGTTATTACATTTTCTAAATTATTAGAGCAAATGCTGCAACATGTTAGCCTTACAAGTAAACCTATGTTATAAACTTAAAAAAAGCTAGTATTGTTAGTTTAGAATTTCAAATGTTCAGTCATACATATCCTTAACTATTCTTTGTTAACTCCTATCCCCTTGTCTACCTAGATGAAATGTGAATGAGATTATTTTTGCAAACGTTTATTTCGATTAACGTGTTATAAATAGAAAAATAGTTTTCTTGGAATAGTTTGTAGAAATTGCATAAAAACAAACGATATTGGCTGGAGAAAAGCGTGTGAGTGCAACACAGCAGACCTTTTTACTACCAAATATCTTAAAATATCTGGTTTAGTTACCAGAAATCTTGCAGCATTAAATGATGGGATTTAATTTATTTGAAAGCTTGGCGGCCGTAATGTCTGCTGAGTATGTTCCTAAAAGCGTCTGGAAACTTTTAGTAGTTGGCTCCTCTAGGAAAACTGATTCAGAAAAAGCAAAGTAAACTCATCTCATTACCATGAGCTTAGGTCGCCAATGGTAAGTTACATTCACATAACAATAATAGCTTTTAAATAAAAATTCATACCACTTATCCTCCCACCACTATTCCCCATCCGGGGGGATGATTTATCCCTGACTTAGGAAGCGGGGACAATGCCCAGGAAATAAGTCTCTAGACAAGCTGTAACTCTTTCAGAAACTGTTACGAGAAATGTTTCGTAACTGTCTGATAGCTCAGGATATTGGAGATGTACGTATGTCTCTTATTGTGCTGCTAATTCAAACTTGAGGAAAGTTGTCCGATCGTTATGGTCTGTTGATGTGCCTTTCAGTAATAAAGAATCCTTCAGGCTTATATATCTACAGCGCAACTGGAAATGTGGAAGTCTTCTGGGGGAAGAAAGGAAACGTATTTTTTATATACGTGGTGTAACTGAAGACCATTTATACGAAACTTCTCTACACATTTATTATTGTCCTACTCAGTGAACTAATGACATATTCGGATTTAAGCAAAACTTGTTAACTGCTACAATTCAACGTAACTTTTCAAAATTAAATAGAAATGCAAGGAAAAGAAACATACGAGGTATATGATATGAAACCGACCCTTCAAAACTAAAACTTAGAGGTGTTAGGAGTAGAAGTGCAGATATTTTGATTATCTGTACCTTAATATGTTTCCACTTCGGTGTCTTAGTTGTTTTTTCTCTTACTCAATTTTCCCACATAGTAATCACAAACTTAACTGCCTGCTGTTTCTTGCATGGTCAAAACTACGCCTTGAAATATACAACGCCTGTCCTATAGACTATCCTTTTGTTGCACACCTCAAGCGTTACCTACTGATTTAGGTATAGTCAATTCATTGGCATTGCAGAAAATATTGGAAATCGGCTCCAGTACACCATTCGTTATCAGAGACCGATCCACCGTGCATATGGCTTCTGTGCCACGCCTACTTGGAGTACAAACCAACCTAAAAACATACAACTCTTAACAAGTAAATTTATAAGTCCACAAATGAAGCAGATATTGCTGTAATATTGTCCATTGCACTGTCCTCAATTACCAAGATAAAATCTACCCCAAACACCCCGAATGTTTAAATTGTTTCTGTAGATTTTCAGTCATGGCCAGACAGCTAAACTTGGAGACCGATAAAACAGTTTAGATGTTAATAGGTAACTACAGATAGGTTGTCAGGGTCAGCAGTGCAGAGGAATCGATAGGTAAGTCAAAACAAACCGATATGAATGCCACGCAACACTCGGCGTACTACACCACAGTTCACGGTCCGACATGTTTACAAAAAGAAGTGGTGATTTTCATGATGCACTCGTATATTTATATATAATAAATATACACATTTTATCCTTAATATTACATGTGTATACATATTTTAAAATCACAATACTTCCATTTTATGTGACAGATTCACAGCGTATGAATATTTACAATAGTATTCATAATAGATATTCCATGTTCACTGTGAAATGCAGCGTTTACTCACCTAAGGCCTATAGCCCGAGCGCTGCGTCCCCCCCCCCCTCTGTCCAACACAAACGTCATGAGCGGGATGCAGTAATGAAGGTGGGACGTGGTCAGCGCTCCCGTCCCTCCAGGCCGGTATACCTGTCTTCACAACCAGAGGTTGCTACTTTTCAATCAAGTAGGTGCTCAATTGATCCCTTAGGGACCTAACGAGACTGAGTACACCCCGAACAAGGCCTCCCCGCGGAGAAAATCCCTACGTGGTACTGGGAATCAAACCTGGGTCTCCCGCTTAGTAAGCAGCAGCACTACCACCGGGTATCGATGCGTGTGTTTTGTAAGCACCTAGATATGTACTGTATGTAAGTGCAATATGTTGGAAAGACATTTCTGGTCCCACGCAGTAATGAACCTTTTGCACTGTCTACATATCTGTCCTGAGTTGAACAAGTTTGCTACTAACATGTTGAGTGTATTCTGTTTTGTTTTTTCTTCTTTTTTTTTAATCAACATCCTCCAACATTGTGTCATATCGGACGAATGAATGAAATGAAATGGGTGAAATGATGCTCCATGGAGCTTTAAGTTACTCGACATTCATGTTCTCAGGGTAGGGAAAACCTCGGAAAAAAACCTTAACCGGATAACTTACCCTAAGCGAGATTCGAACTCGCGACCTCTTGAACGTGAGGGAGACACGCTAACCATCACGCTACCGAGGCGGGCCTATTCTGTTCTACTTACGTATGTGATCAGTTCTTTTCCTGTATGATCAACTGCTAATCATAATATAAAAACCAAATTTCTAATATAAACCTTAAAAACGGGGCAGAATAGTGATATAAAGTAGGTAATGGTGAGTTTTGCATAAATGTACGCAAACCAAAATGCATAGAACTCAGTGTTGCATAAAAAATTTGAGAAAAAGGGTGAGAGAGAAAGAAAGAAAACAAGCTGCCTATTTTCAACGTTCCAAACTGAAAACTGCCACTGCTTAAAGAGTTTAAGAAGCTTCGTAATGCACTTATAAAATCGAATGTTTTTGCAGCTGTTTGTTCGTGCTTCTATTAAGACATTAAAATAAAACATTCGTTACACTGTTTTACTGTGGGTGTTTTTCATACAAATTTATTGTTATTCTCTGCTTGTTGTTCCTTGTTCTAACTAGTCGATATTTGCATGAAAACTCTTATCTATAGGCGTTGGCGACGGAAAAGCTACTCTTACTTCATTTACAATGACAATACTTAATCTTTATAAACCATTGACATTTTTCTTTTTTATTCTGATTTACAATGAATAGATGCACTGGATAAATTAAAATGTTGTTTGTTCATGCAGATTAGTTATGTCATATTCTTTTAGCACTTTTTCAAAGCGTTGTTATTTTTCCGTAACATAAGGCCATCAACTTCCCAACCAAACGGGATGGCTGTGGCCATGGCTGTGGCACGCATCTGGGACGTAGCGGGTTCGATACCCTTGGCCGCGTACTGTGACAGGGCTTTCTCCTTGTTACTTGGGCGAATGCTGGGGTGCATTTCATATCACGGTTTCCTTTCCATCATTCCCTTTCATTCCATTCTTTCTCATCATTTGAATGAGTCTCCAGGCGAGTGGTGTTGACGGTGCCGGACAGATGGCGCAGAAGCTTGCGCATGGTAACTGTTGCTCTCGGCGATAGGTGGCGTTTGGACGGCCGCTGTCCTCCATTTGGGGGACGCTTGTGCAACACCGCACCCGCGGTGTGTGGTGGATACTCGGCGGGGCCTGGTGCCGGGATGAGGAATCTCAGCACTTGTTAGGGACTTCCGCGCGTCTCTGTGGCCTAACTAGCTGCGCCCTTGTGGCACCTGTGGTTTCATCACTTCATTCCTGCCTCCTGAGGGGTGGTAGCCACAATAGATATGACTTGGTCGCAGTGCGCGAAGTGGGCGAAGTGTCCCCCTCCGTGTACACTCTATACCCCTATACCCGGTGGAAGGGAACGTATTACATTCCTTCTAATATGTGCTTCATAAAAGCTCTACGAACAAAAAAGTCTAATAGCATTTTGTTCTTTGAATAGCCAACTTGAAAAAAATAAATGATTTTTGTTCCCAATTGGATACGTAATTCCAAGGTAGAGGTTGGTCAGGTAATTGAACCTTCTGGATGTAAACAGGTCGGTCGTTTGCAGGGTCGTGTAATGTTTTGGGAGCTAACGATTCTGATTGATCTGCATTCGCACAGTAAATATGGAAGGGCACGGCATGGTATTTGTTTACGTTCATGAGACACCACACTGCGGTGTTGTTTATGTGCTGACCCCACACAATCTGCAGTCTCGCCAGCTTGTTTCCGAGAAAACTAAAATATCTCCGTAGTAAATGGTCAGAGACAAAAGATTAAGATACAAAATGTGTTACAAATAGCGAAGTCTATCGCTGCTTTAAATTAATGTAATAACTTCCCTCACGTTGTGTATGTGTCGTCATCTCAAAATTGCATATTTTACATTTTCGTAGGAGGGCTTTCAAATGAAAGCTGTCCCAACCCTTGTATAGAATTCCACGTAAGTGAGTAAACAATAATGAATTAATGTTTCTGAAGTTAAAACTACCCATATCCAATGAACCACGAATCAGTAAAAAAGCCATTCAAAATTAATGAGATACCACTTCGAGCCGCCAAATTTAGCAAACCGAAAACTATTACCAAACTAAAATTGCTTGTAATGTTTCTTTTTTATTAAGGGACTGAAAAATGACCGAAAAGTTATCAAATTGACGATTTAAATGTTTCCCATCGGTTGGCAATAACATTTTTTAGATTCCGCCATTTTTAAGATTCTAGCGCAGGCTTTAAATACCTTGTGCGCTACATGTAAACGTCCCTTTTCTGCTTAAATTTTCGGTAGTATTTGGACAAAATATGGGCCCAAAAACTGCTGGAGAAAACCAATTTCAGCGGAATGAAGCACTATCTGCTCCATGGACATTAAATTCTCTGCTATGCTAGTATAATTAAGCTCCATTTATGTGACTTCCTTAAATACACAAAAAGCTTTCAAAAATATTTTCAATGCCCATCAAGGCAAAAAAATCTATTACTTTAAAAGTAATTATTTTTTCTTCCTGCCACAGATTGATAATGTTCATTGGGCAATTAGAGTTTATAAAATAATAATGCTGTTGTTATATTTTAGTTTTTGATCCGCTTGGAATATTTTGAATATTTCGCAATGTGAATAAATTGAATATTTAATCGCCATTAAACTATAAAACAGATTGTACTGGACATTTGTATGGTAGCTTATAACTTAAACACCTTTAAGTGTGCAAATATTGATTTCATACCCATAAAAATATAGAAAATTCGGATTTCAGTCTCAGGATCTTTTAAAGAAACCGCAAAATGTTTAATCTTAGAATATTACATTAATATTACCAAAATTAATGTAAAAAAGATGCATGTGTCAGTTTTGTGAGTCCCTCTATCACATGTATGAGGAATTAACAGAAATCTGGGCAGCCATTTCTATTTCATTTGGTCCGGGTCCCCATAAGACCGTAATCCCTTCTCTCGCTAAGCCAATAACAAGCCAAGAGCCCCGATTGCTTTCTTACGGCCACCGATAATAAATGAATTGCGAGTCTTGAGCTATTAGAGATAAATGACCTTTCTCAGCCAGACCATCGCGAGGGAATTCGCTCGTTCATAATTGAATTCGTCGTCCTAGGAGATCCCTGGACAAAACGAATCGGTTTTGTCGAGAAAACGCCATTTCCAGTGTCATTAAGAAGGCTAGTTTTTCTTTTCTTTTTCATTTCTTCTCGTGTGCTATACAGAGAGCTATTTTTTACTTCTGTATGGGTTTTATAATTGCCATTTCTACAGTCAATTAAACTTCGGCATGTGAATCGAAGAGTAATGCTTCGTCTTTTAAAGCCAATTTCAAGTGAAAAGACAAACTTTTAGTTTCCGTCCTGATGTACGACTTTCCACTTCATTATAAAGTGCTAATACACCAACAGTCCAAAGGAATATGAGATACCATTCCACTATTTGTGATGCGATTAGAACACCAGATGAAGAGCGAATGAAATTCTTCATACTTTTAATATTCCATTTATATACCGCCTTTAACATAGAAGGTTATATCGGCGGCTTTTAACCTCTTGGAACAATTGCTCAAGAACAATGGTGCTCACTCACTTAAGGGTGGTTTTGAACCACTTTGGGTTTTTATAACTTTTTACATTTAATTCACACATACAAACACACACACACATTCATACGTCCAGACTCAAGGGAGGCGGAATAATCCTAATAGAAGAAAAATACCCACCCCCCCAGCCGGAAATCGAACCAGGGACGTTGCACAGTAGACAGATGCTCTACCGATTGAACTATGGGGCCAGCCTATACTTTATATTTTAGGAATCTCAAAGTAGCAAGTATTTCTGGCCTACTTTTAAGTCTAGTCTCGTGTACATATCTGTGGTACAGCATAAATCGGGGAAGGATAGATAGTGCCGGCGTGACGTCATCTGACACGACCCGCTCGTATTGAAGACGAGTTCAGCGTGTGGCGTCATCGCGCTCTGTACTGTTGCCGCAGGGGAAGGAAGAATAGTTCGAGGCATGCGGAAATATATCCGACGTTAATAACACAACTAAGGTATTGTATGTTGAAATATTAACGATGTCTGTTTTAACAACACACTTGATCACAGGTTATAGAAAATTATTTCGTCTATGATATGAGAAAATACACATATATAGCAATTCTAGTTAATGTTAAGCACCAGGTTATAAAGTAAATGGAACAGAGCGTTCATTTTCTCTGCAAATTAGAAGAGAGCCATTCAGAAAAAAATTACTTGTACACTTTCCAACCCTTTCTGTTTTGTTTTTCTTTAACTAGTTTATCAATGTTAGAATTAATATCTGCATAATTTATAGTCGAAGACTTACAATTGTAACTACTTTATGTCCCGGGTTTAAGTAATCTTTAGAACGTAATTATTATTATTTATTTATGCCAACAAACTTACTGCTGGTGTTTTAAACACACAAGCCGTGTGTGGGTAATGTTTAAGAGGTTGAATCAGGACTGAAAAATTCAATGCCAATGTCATGTAAGTCGCCCTTGGAGTATTTGTCTCTGATGTGAGATTCCCTTGTTGTCTAACCGGGAAAAAGTACGAATTAACTGGAGAATTTAATGTCCTACTGGCAAGTTGGCCATGGTAGCTTAGTGGTTAAAGCATAAGCGGAAGATCCGAGGTTCAAATCCCGGCTATAGCATTGAATTTTTCAGTCCTGATTCCACCTCTTATACTTAAATACCAATTTTTTGTTTTTGAGTTGTGCTGTTCGTAGACATAAACATACAGAGAGAGAAAGAGAGATTGTTTTCTAAAAAAGATTTGGGCGGGGGGGGGGGGTGATTCAGGAGTCAATACTACCCCTGCTACCATACATAGTAATAAATAATTTTTGCCTGAGCGGCATTTTATACTAGGTTTCATTTGTTATTCATATCACCTATCTGATATTGCGGTTGTGTCAGAGGATGCAGTGTAACGTTCTTTAAACAAGCCGTATTGTGAGATAATGATGAGAACTTAATCAAGATAAGATGAAGTTGATGGTGAAGCAATATCACAATAAACTAGAGGGAAAGCCTGAGTGCCAGATATAAACCAAGCCAAGCATCAGATGCCACTTATGAAATTTCAGCCATAACTCCTTGCGTACGTACGGTAGAGTCAGCTCATAGAAGATGGATCAGCAGAGGTGAAGCACCTTTAAACCGCAATCGAAAACCGTCGGAAGTTTTCTGCTACACTTGATTGAACATGTTACAAAATTTCTTCAATGAGATTAACTTTTCCCGACGCTGAATTCAATTAGATCCGGCTACGCCAAAATCGGTGTTCGATCGGAAATGTGGCCAAATATAGGCCGCAAGAGTTTTACTTGATTGGATATCTCGATTGGTTCACACAGTGGCGTACAATTTGGAAGCAACTTGAGAGGAAGCACTGAGGAGTAAGGAATTTCACTATCATCTAAGTTGTCGTCGTCGTCTAAATTTGGTATGAGAATAACTTGTTAATATCTTCTCCTTCACCTGTTAAGGCATAAGTATCTCTCTTCACAAATCTACTAAAATTGTATTCATCCACGAGCACTCCTAAATATTCATCACCATTTTACCGAGCGCGATAGCTCAGGCGGTAACGTCTATGACCCGCATTCTGGAGATGGCGGGTTCGATTCCTGTGGCCAAGCTTCCTGACTAATGAGCTTTTTTGGACGTTTCCCCGGGTCGCCAGGGAATGCTCCTCACTCGAATTGGAAGGCGAGCCTACTGTTTTCCGGGCCCCCATGGGATAGTACAAGCCCGACGGGGGGGGGGGGGCAGGTTTCCGAGTCCCGCGCTCCCCTTGAGAGTACGAACACGGAGTGGGAGAGGAACCGAATAGAGCCAGCCTTCGTCGGGGTGCTTCTAACTGGAAAAATGTAGAGATCCTGTCCTCTGCTCTGTCGTGGCAACGTTCCGGCCGCCCTTCGGCTCCATTCGCCTCATGCATCCTCCCGAGAGGTGCTCCGTCAGAGGTTTCTTTTTTATCTGATTACCCTCCCCTTATGTAGAACTTACACCCCCTAGGACTTACAGCCAGTGCCTAGGGTCAGACGCCTGTCTGGGAGCATAGGAACCTATGGACCGGACAGAGTGAAGATCTGGAAGCGGGTGGTCCGCCAAGCATCAGGTATGATAGTGAGGAAGAGGACGATATGAAATGCAGGCGAAATCGATGAATGGAAAAGTGATGATGGAGCAATTGGAATGAGTGGCGGGGGTAATCCTGAACTCGGAGAAAACCCGCCCAGATACCGCTTCGTCCATCACGGGTGAGGGTACCTGGGATTGAACCTGGGCCGCCTAGGTGGTAGGCGAACTGTCTAAACGCTCGGTCACTGCGCCGTCTTCCCGTCAGCGTCACGGTATGTTGAGTAATATGGTAGGTATCACGCGCAGGTTTCTTCGTAGCACACGCTTTCCGTGACGTCATGCGGTGTATGTGTAGCGGTAGGTACTCAGCCGTGGTCATCGATATCACAATAATAGCTGCCTGAAGTTACAGATGCAGAATTTTCCGTACCAAATAAATTGCTAATAAAACATAACTTTGCTCAACTCAAACCATTAGATTTAAATTATTGAAGGTGAAGGAGTAATTGTTTAAAATATTAAATAATACAAGACTAGTAAACAAAGAAGAATATACAATATACAATAAAATGTTGTACGCCATCTAGTGTTTTCTACGTCACGTATGGGTTTGTTTATTCAGTAGTAGTACACTTACCTCATTTTATTTAATTTCTTTGTTGCCAAATCACTGTGTTTCCGAGCATTTCTCTGGTTTTCTCTTGTTCATATGCTTCAGCCTAATGTGTGGTTAGGTCAAAACATTTTACGGCCCGTTGTTCCATATGCGGATATTTAGACGTTAATTTATCTTCACTACTTTTGGACATTTATTTAAGCCACTTTCATGGAAGCCAATGAATTCTTACTCTAGACTAATGACGGAGAGAAGCCATTGTTTTAGTTTTTCCTTTTTCTATTCTTAAATTATACTTCTTATTTATTGTATGCAATTTAAACACCGCTCTTTGTAGATTTGCTTCACTATTCTGTGTGACCATAATATCATCAGCATAAGTAAGACATTTATAAATTTATTTTTCCCTAGTTTCATCCCTGATCTAATTTATTGTTTCCGTTTCTTAATCAGATAATCTAAATAAGTATTGAAGGTGTTGTCAATTATGCGTATTTTGAAAATGTAGCATTTATTTATCCTTATAGGAACACTTACCCAAATATATTTTTGGATGTCATAGTATGCCTGTGATTCCCTAGATGTCGTGCACAGATGTTCTGTAAAAGGTATTGGCTGTAATCAACACTTTAGTGCTTCATAAGCAGGTGAATGGTACACATTGTTATTGTGCTGTTGAAAAGTCTGAAATGAGTAAAAGAAGGGAGCTTGTCGAAGTTACAGGTGATCGTACTGTTTCCTATGACCAGTTTTTAGAAGATCTTAAAGAAGGAGGTACTGGAGAATGTGATATGATCTCTTCAATTTCGAGTACACACACCAAGTCAAGGAACCTCTTACGCATCTAAGAAGCGGAAACTTTTCCTGATGTCTTGGTGCCCAGACAGTGCTAAGGTTAAGAAGATGTTGCACTCCTCCAGCTTTGATGCTCCCAAGAAATCACTTGTCGGTGTACAGAAGTATATCCAGGCTACGGATCTGTCTGAGGCATCCCAGGAGGCAGTGGAGGAAAAATTGCGGGCTATGGATAGGCAGTTAAGCAGGGGCTAACCCTGTACTTCTGTGGCTCGCTCTGTTGAGCTTGGGTAACATTTTGACATGTACAGCCATCTAGTGTCATCAGACAAAGTGTTTGGCACTGTATTATTGAGTGAAAACAATGAATTTAAAAAAAATGGCAATAGGAAAATCCTTTATTGTGAACTTGAATAGGTGGCTGCCAGCCTTGCAATATTTAATAACTGTTCCAGATAATATGAATTTGAGTCTCCTTACCGTATTTGTATTTGGTAAGTTAAAATGTAATTTCATGATTTTAATGCTGTACAGTGGAGAGGTGTATGTTTTTCTACTGACAAAAGTAGAAAAACTTAGTGCAACAGCCAGCGTAGATAAAACAGGCCACATCATGCGTCAAAGTGCCACACAAGAACAAGTTTTCTTGGGAAGTGTCCATTACACTGTAAAGAGGTATGTAACTACAAATAGCAATAAGGATCGTTAGTGAAAGGGGAGGCCATGGGTGACCTCGAAAAGTGAGGATAAACATTTAACAGTGACCAGCAAATGTGTCCGTTTCAAAACACCACCCATGCTGACAGCGGAACTGGACCAGCTGAGGGATGAATCTGTGAGTGTTTCTACAGTAAAGAGATGACTTCAGGATGCACATCTGAGAGGTTGCATTCAGGCAAAGAAACCCTTATTGAGAGCTGTACATGGCACCTCAGTGCATAATCTCCTACAGTCAAGCATGGAGGTGGTTTGGTGTTGGTATGGGGTTGTTTTGGTGGCAATAGCCAAGGCGATATTGAGAAAATAGAAGAAATTATGAAGAAAGAGCATTATCACAACATTTTCCAACGCCATGCAAAACCATCTGCGATGCGGTTAATTGGCAAGGATTTCACTCTGCAGCAGGACAGTGGCCACAAGCATACATGTTTACTCTATGGAAGATACGTTGAACGATTGGAAGAGAGGCAAGACTTGAAGATCATGGTTTGGTCCCCTCAAACTCCTGACTGCAATCCTATTGAACTACTTTAGGATCATGTGGACAGAGAGGTCAGAAAGAAACAACCCACTAATGTAAATGTATTGTGAAGTCAAGTGCAAAACGTATGGAGAGATATTTCTGAAGATACGCTGGCGCACTTAATAGAAAGGATGACCAGAGTTTGCAAAGTCGTAATTAAAGCAAGGGGAGGTTACCTTGAACAAAGTAAAATCTAACACGTATTGCTGATTTTCATTAAACACACTGTTGTGACTACATAGTATGTCTCTTATTCCATTGTTTCAATAAATCCTAAAAATGAGGTGTGTTCAAGAACTTTTGAGCGGTAGTGTACTATCATAGATATTACTTCTTGAAATACCTCCTATTAGTCTTGAAGTTGCTAGTATTATTATGGCACTAAAACGTTGCCCTTCTAGGGTTTCTTTGCTGATAACAATAAGACGAGGCTGTCATTTCTCGCTAGATTTTGAAGTAAAATGTATCGGTGCAGTCAATTTATCTGTATTCAGTTGTTTTGACTCATCTTTCTTGCTTAAAGCAAACATGACAGAATATGAATTTCCATCAATATCAGTCATAGTCGTCATTGTTACCAAATTGAACAAATTTACATAAATATATATCAAATGTGAGTTTTGTCTTTCCCTTAATAACTATCTATCTACATTGCACAGAATGGTTTAATTTCAAACACTGCCCCGCGTTGTAAGTGAACTGATTCCACTGAGTCTAGATATGCTTTAACTTGTACACTTCAATCCATCATAGTGGCTTCCGTGCTATCTCTCCTGTAATCTCATTAAATCAAGTTGGTTTCAATTGCTAAATTTACGGTGTTACGATGTAAGTACCTGGGCGACCGAGCTTCGCTCGGCGTTTTTCACCTCTGCTTTTGTGAAATCTTGTTTTTTGTGGGAGAAGATACTTATTTAGATAAACTGAAAGTCAAAACGTTAACTAAATAACAATTTTAGTCGCAATTGTGAAGAGTCATTTCCGAGATACAAATATTTCATAAACACCATAATTTCAGCTGTAAAACGTCTACTACTAAACGTAGGCCTCCCCCATTGATATTCACCTAGTTTGACGTTTTCGTCGAGCATTTGTTCTATTATGGAGTTCAGTTCTTTGCTGCTGCGATAGACTGCAGGGCGTTAACGCATTCGCCAAGGTCCTTCATCTTTCCATTGAGTTCTTCCATGGCTTCCTTTACCCTGGCCAGTCGCTCGTTAGTATTCTCCGATAGATCTATCTTCATATTAGACATTCCCGTCTTCATCTTTTCTGTTTTGGAGTTTACATTTTCAATTTGCCGTCCATTTTTGTTTCCATTTTGTCCATTTTTGTTCCTATATTTTCTATTCCGTAGTTTACATTTTTCCAATTCGGTTTTCATATTTGTTTCCTCTGTCGCATTCCGGAATTCATTTCCTTTCCCATTATCTCCATCTTGGCTAATATTTGTTTCATCAACTGTTCCATATCGTGCTTTTCGGCGCACTCCTGACATCAATTGTGATTACTTTACTTTGTTTTTTTAACTATTTCTTTATTTTTTATTTCAACACCGGAGCAACACTAAGCAAAAGCACTGTTGAACAATAACAAATACTACAGGAAGAAAAGCTGGTTGATAAAGCCATGTGAATGTACTACGCATTTCTGTTTCAATCATATAGAAAATTGTATGAATTGTTCGTAATTGTTCGCCGAAGCGGGAGTAGTGAAAGAAATGTGATTGTGTTTCGTAAAACAAAAATGAGTAGAAAAGCATGTGAATGTTATACGTTGCACTTATATTTCAAGTGTATGGAAAAATGTATTGATTGTTTGTAGAAGAGGGAGTAGTATGTTAGGTAAAAGAAAAGGGAGTAGAGAAAAACATGTGAAGGTAATACGTTGGGTGGTAAAACGGATTGCATAAAAACCTTCGCCATGAAAACAATTAGAGATGTCACTTTTCATGGCGATCGGTCAACCTGTTTTGGAATTTACCCACTCTTCAACATATGATATGTATAGGCGTTGGTATGTATGAAGTTGATAAAAGATAGGGAATAACATGTGAATTGTTACGTAAAACAAAAGTGAGTAGAGAAAATAGTATGAATGTAGTACAAAGCCATTTGAAAGTAATATTTTGTGTAGTAAAATTGTTGCCATAAAAATTCCCCCATAAAAAATACATATACCTGCTGAATTTCGCGGTGATCGGTTAAGCGGTTTTCGAACTTAACAGTTGGATATATATAAACAACCAAGTTGTATAGATGATATGAATTGTTTGTAGAAGAGTGAGTGGAGAAAGAGATGTGAATGTGTTACCTAAAAGTGAGTATAGTAAACAGTGTAATGTAATATGCAGCATTTCTATTTCAAACATGCACAAAATTGTATGACTTATTTCTAGAAGAGTGAGTAGAGAAACAATTATGAATGTGTTTCCCAAAAGCAAGTAGAGAAAACAGTGTGCATGTAATACGTAGCATTTCTATTTTAAACATGCACGAAATTGTATGACTTATTTGTAGAAGAGTGAGTAGAGAGAGATGAATGTCTTACCTAAAAGTGAGTAGAGAAAACAGTATGAATATAATAGAGAAAGAGATGTGAATGTGATAGCTGAAAGTAAGTAGAGAAACCACTGTGAATGTAATATGTAGTATCTCTATTTTAAACATACAGAAAATTGCATGGCTTTTTTGTAGAGGAGAGAGAGTAGAGAAAGAGATGTGAATGTGTTACCTAAAAGTGAGAGGAAAAAACAGTGTAAATGTAATAGCATTTATATTTCAAACATACAGAACATGGTATGACTTATTTTAAAAGTGGGGATAAAAGTGTTTTTGGAGCAAAATCACGTTTTTTATGGAAAATTGTTTATAGAAGAGTGAGTAGAGAAAGAAATGTGAATGTGTTACCTAAAAGCAAGTAGAGATAACACTGTGAATGTAATATGCAGCATCTCTATTTCAAACATACAGAAAATTGTGTATTTATTTGTAGAAGAGTGAGTAGAGAAAGAGATATGAATGTGTTACCTAAAAGTGAGAGGAGAAAACAGTATGAATGTAATAGCATTTATATTTCAAACATATAGAACATGGTATGACTTATTTTAAAAGTGTGAATAAAAATGTTTCTTGGTGCAAAATCACGTTTTTTATGGAAAATTGTTTATAGAAGAGTGAGTAGAGAAGGAGATGTGAATGTGTTACCTAAAAGTGAGTAGAGAAAACACTGTGAAGGTAATATGCATGTATACAAAAATTTAATCAAATCTTTAGAGTCGTTTCTGAAATACCGGGAATATATGTACATATAAGAATTGCGAAGTAGAAGCGGGAATAAAAAAAATGTTATTTTTTATGCAAAATCGCGTTTTTTCGGGAATTACACCTACATAGCTGAACTTAAAAAGCCCAACTCTATCTGAATACAAAATTTGATTGAAATCGTTAGAGCCGTTTCCAAGTTGCCCGGAATAAATATATTGCTCATTTAAATATATAAGATAGAGATATTTTGATCGCTAATACCTTAATATGTATCCACTTCGGTGCGTTATTTGCTTTTTCTCTTCGTATAACAGACTTAACACATGTTTACTACCTAATTTGTTTGTGGCAACTGCGCCACGAAATAAACAACGTCCATCAGTGTAGGCTATCCGGTTTGCTTCACACCTCAATGCATGAGCTAATGGCCTAGATAGTATGAGATCATTGGCCTTGCAGAAAGCAATCTAACTTCGTTCCGATACAACATTCCTTATCTCTAAGCTTTCCACTCTACGTCAAATCTGCTCGCCGCTCTAGTGCAAAATAAACACATACATACGGCTTGTGCGTACAACTGCTAACCAATCTGAAAACATTCTACTCTTAAGACGTAAAATTATTAGTCCGCAAATGAAGCAAATATTGATGTAATATTCTTCATTATATTGTTCTCAATTGAAGACCACATAGAAAGAACATTCTAAGTCACAAAAGTTACGTATGAGATATTAGCTTTTCAAAATTTATAAGCAAATTACATTTCATATATTGAATATAATATCTTAGTTAAAACCAAAGCTTAACATATGAGTTTCAAATGGAAATATGCATAGCAACAAAATATTATTGTAATATAATAATTTATGCATTTTCTTCTTAAGCCGTTTTTTTCTTCGAGTGCCGTACTAAGTACACAATGA
Source organism: Tenodera sinensis (assembly GCA_030765045.1). Taxonomy (NCBI): domain Eukaryota; kingdom Metazoa; phylum Arthropoda; class Insecta; order Mantodea; family Mantidae; genus Tenodera; species Tenodera sinensis. The sequence continues at coordinate 171,948,997 of CM060963.1, read as the reverse complement.
GATAATTCACTTTATATGTTTAGTATGTGTTACATGTGGGGAAGGTTTGAAAAGAAGCTTGGAGCTTCAGTTGCATAAAATCTCTTGAGAACCTGCAAATCTTGATACTTTGCAGCAGTTACTGGCAAAAGTGATGAATAATAGTTATTTATGATACAAGGTTAAAAGGAACATTTGATTTTGTGAGTAGGTGTGATTCCGAAACGAGGCCATAGGTCGAGCAAGCCTGCGAACAAAATAAAATCCTTTTAGCTCATGCATCATACACTATTTTTAGACCATGCTGAATATTTATAGGTATATCATATGTGAATATACATTATTGCTTTACTTTTTCATGGTCATGATAGTCATTGAGCTGCGCTGTTCAGTTGTTGCCTTTCTTAGCACTAGTATGAACAACACGATGACTTTTACGAAACCACATTCTACACAAAGAAGACAGTGGAAAAAATATGCTTTTTATCTTGCACCAGTCCAAAATCTCTTGTATGCAATGTGATATTGATTTCTTGATTTTTAGATAACAATTCTAATTTCAGTCTCTCCGCTGCTTGTGAAACTTCAATAGGTTCAGCACAGTCCATATTCACATTCAAATGACGCCATTCTATATAAGCATTGTATAACTGAAATTCGTGGAATGCTTGAATGAGGCCATAGAAACTGTGAGAAACTAAAGTTAGCACTGTCGGAGTTTAGCTTTTGAGCACTGACTGGTAGAATTTTATACTTTTAACAGTCATGAACTGCTAAAAGTAAGAGTTTTACTATTAGTTGTCTAAAAAACTCTTCTGAAGTAATCTTACTCCACACTGAGTAAGAAGTGGCGACATTATATTGTTCTCCAGATTATACCGTATGCGCATTTTGAGAAATGAACTACTTCATCTCCATAATAGGTCTAGTTTCAAAGTGAGCCTTTGCTTTTACCCAATATAAACATTCTAATGGCATATTCTTGCTTCATAAGAACGTCATCTATAGCAGCATAGAATGTAATTAATGTTCTTACACACAATATCTGTGTGTAGGACAGGAATGGAAAGGGTAAAAATTGAATGCCATGACCAGGATTTGAACCACGGATCTACCAGTTACCGTCTGGCTGATTTAACCACTAGGCTATCATGGCCAACATGCATAAAATGTCCGATATGAAGATGAGCTATCGGAGAAGATGAACGAGCAATTGTCCGGGGTGAACGAAGAGAGAAGAATTTGGTGGAAAGATGAAGGACCTTGGGCAACATGCTAACGTCTTGGCAGCACCTAAGAATGAACTCCGTGGTGGAACAAATCTCGACACAAAACAAACTAGGTAAATCTGGGGGAGACCTATTTCATCAGTAGATGTTTTATGGCTGAAATGATGATGCTAATGAAATATTTATGTGCATCAGTATCATCTCTCTTATCCCGGAAATGGCTCTAACAATTAAGGTGAAAATTTATATTCAGTTAGCGTTTTGTTTTTCAAGTTTATGTTCTCCCAAGAAATACCATTTAACAAGCGAAGCTCGGTCGCCCAAGTACTAAGATTTACACATTATCTTATGCGTTAAAAATTAACAAAACAACTTAAACTGTACTTGTTTCAAGTGCGATATGCTATTTTCTATTCCTGTAAACACTTTTAACATCCAATTTCAAATTGATGGACAGTGATAAAAGTAGTGTTTGGTCTTTCCTGAAAAAGGATTGTGATTTGACGGATAGCGATAGGGAACAGCCAAGAGCTTGGGAAATAATGTTCTAGAAGTTATTAGCAGTTAAGCAATTGAACGCCAGGTGTCTCTTAAAGCTGGAAAAGCAGAACTGCCATCTCACTGCTGCACGTAGCACTTGCTTCTGGTTCTCTACCGGAACTTCTTGTGACACTAATAGTTGCACCATCTATTGAAAACGTTGCTTACTAGATACTACACGCTGGCTCACTGGTGTAAGAATTCACTGCAGGTTCCTGCGCGACGCCAATTTTCGCCGATAGAAGCACTGAAATACTATTAACAGACTGCTATAATAACTTTCAAGTTATTTCGAGCCTTGTTTATACTTATTTAATGCTTAGGATATGTGTATCAATTAGATAGAGCTTTATTGACTGCAGATTCGAATCATACAACTATTAATGTTAACATTTCTGTTATAAAATATTATGTAAATATATACATTTAGATTCCCCTGAAGAAACTTCGCATTTCTCTTTGCTACATCGCTAAGTATATCACAAATCACTGAAATTACTGGAAATAGGTAAAACTATTGTTTTGAGTTTTCCCATAACGCACAAGGGTAGATTCAGTGATATGCTGGATACCAGGGCTTGTTTGTATGCAATGCAATCTACTTTCTGACAGGAATTATAGCAGCACCCAAGGGGCCTTGTTCAAATAAAAGAGCAGAGAAAGAAAAATTATTCAACATAAGATCTACTAAAGCGACCAGAAGATACTGAGCCGGAAATGTAGATGCCAGTGACTACAAATATCTCTCCAGACATGCTGCAAATGCTGATAAAACGTATAATAATACTAAAGGTTTATCATCACTTTCACCGTACCCACAAACGACACCGTAATTATATTCTTAGTATTGTTGCTGTACTCACTAAATTAAACAATTCCAATGCACTATACTCACATTAGTTTCTCAGTTCATTCCTCAAAAACTCTATTCTTTCAAATGCTATTCCTCTATCTACCTACTTAGCTAATCGAGATAAACATTTGAAGAAGTATTTTATTACACATTTCCTTGTGGTTAAAAGGAAAATACGGGAATACAGTAGGCTTAAGCGATATTCAAATGTTTTAAGCATGAATCGCTATGTGATGTCTTTGAAATTACGTTCTCTTTGCAACACCGCGAGAAGAGAAAAAACAATAGTGATTTTTCAGTTGAAAAATATATAAGCATATGGTAATTGAAGCCCGATTCATGTGTAGTTAAAATGTATATAATCCATAATATATTCCTCGACCAATTTAAAGATGAATACAAATGAAGAATATGTTTTGCAATATAGCTGCAATTCGTAATTAAACACTCACCTTGACAGTTCTGTAAATCAGAAACATGTCAGATTTTCCGACTTTATGGTGTGATTGAGCGATCCTAGCGGCAGTAAGTGCAAACATGTTCAGGAACGACAATCGTTTAACTCCGGTCTCGGTGGTTCTACCAGGAGCACGCCGTAAAGCAGGCGAAGTGTAATATCGATATGTCACAGCACTAAATAATTTACTACTATTGCAATTTGTTATTATTATGTATTTATTCATTAATTCCTTCATTCCTTCCTTGCTCCTTCTCTCCCTTCTTCCTTCCCTCCCTCTCTCCTTCCCTCCCACCCTTCCTTTCGTCCCTCCCTCCCACACTTCCTTCCCCCTTTCCCCCTTCTTCCCTCCTTATGCTTCCCTTGCTGTCAGAGGCATGCAACCATTTACTCACCTCGCAGTTTTGTAAAGCAATATTTCAGCAATTCTACTACATTAAAAGGCAAATGTTGTAAATTCAACTTAGTGCACATCTAGAGAGCATATTCTTACTATGTTTCCATTAGGTTGTTGACTATATCTAAACGGGACACTAGTTCCTGGTGCTAGGCTTATAAATGTAAGTTTAATAAGCAAGATCTGGTTTCCGTGTTAATATGGCTCAACTCGCTAAAGCGTGTTACTGCAAACCTTCAGCGGTGATCTAAACCTAGATCGAATCCCATTAAGCGCATGTTCTCTTGTTTTTGTTTATTTGTTGGTTTTTGGTTTGTGTATTAAACGAACACAATTGTTTATGTAACCCTGCAAAATATAAGGTTATATAAATTAACATTTTTCAGATAAAGCTTCTGCTTTAGAGCAGCAAATTAAATGGCAATGTTTATTTAGCATAGCGTTGTGATTTTTCTGTCCGTCTTACCAATACTACAATATGGTTGAAATTTTACAGTTGAATGCTTCATAAGACATTAATTACAATTATTGAGACTAAAACACGGAATACTTACCTACTTTAACTATCAATAATTCCTCCCAAAATTAATAATATTTTCCTTTAAATATTTCCATTGAAAGACATCTCCCTGTAAACCTAATAGACCATGTTAAAATATTTACTTCACATTAGCTTACACTGAATATATGGAAACTATATATCTTCTTCGAATTAGAAAGTCTGGACAAGCAAGGCACAACAAACGAAAATAACTATTTTAGAAATTCTTAGTAAACTCCGCATTATTACATTTCTTGATGGTTAGTTAAACAGTAGTATTACATAAACGCCATGCTACGAGAGAATAACACGCAAAGTATCAAAAACAAATGAATTTAATATGTTGAACATCATAGGAAAGCGTTTAATGGTGTAAAATACAGCTTTGATGGTCATGAAAATGCGTTGTAGATTACTTCAACGCGAAGTGACCTTTGGACCTAGCAGCGTTGCCATGTTGTTTATTTTGGAGTACTATACCATGTTGCCATGTCCCCATTAACTCAATCTCTACAAGTGTACCTTTATCCTGATTCTCCGTTCCTGAAAAAAAAATAGAGAATTAAAGGCATTTGTTAATTTTGTGTATCAGAAAATAAGCATGCAGGAGCCGGGGATCAAACTCCAGCCTAGCAGTGGTAAGTTCTACTGATAGCAATTTAACCACGTCGGCTATTCCTCACTTAGGGCATTTGCCCTATATTCCTACGATATTAAGTTTATTGTGCTAACTTCCTAGCAAATTGTAATGCAAGGTGGAAAGTTCGTAGTAGTAGTATAACATAAATGCCATGCTAAGTAAGAATAACACGCAAAGTATCAAAAGAAAACGAATTTAATATATTTTCTACTGTAGGAAAGCGTTTAATGGCGTAAAATGTGGAAGAAGTACACAGTTTAACATGGTAATAGTCTACTAGGTTGGTAGAGATGCCTTTGAATGGGGATATTTAAAGGAAAATAGTATTAATTTTGGAAGCAAATATTATTGATAGTTTCTTTTTAGGAGGAGTTTCGTGTCAATTTCCATCCAAAATTCTTTGCTTAGTGAATTTACTACAACAAATAAACGCAAGGTGATGACTTCAGCTCAACTTGATTTCAACGATGCACAGGTGGAAATCCGCGATCGGAAATGGAGTCACAGATAACTTGTTGAAGTCATGCTATTGATATTACAATGTAATATCGACTCATGTGCTGTTACTATTAATACAAATCAATGGTATATAAAGTGTGTGTTTTTAAAAAATGCGCAGCAAGTTTAGTGTCATTTTCTGAAATACGGTAGATTCGAGCTCCAAGGCTAAAATCAAAATAGGAGACAGGAGACGCGAAATAAGGAAGTGCCCGTATAATAAGGAAGAGTTGGCAACCCTAGTTAGGAGACGCCTCGTACACCGCTGTGTGGCGGACAATCAGTCTTCATAGTCTCATCCTATACAACACCATTGTGCTTCGTCACGAGTCCACAGAGACGAGCAGATGGCATTAGGGTGCCATCCAGTCTATTGGATTTCATTATCTGAGGATAGATGGCAAAGCATTCGTTGTTAGGATTTACTTTCCATGTTTTCTCTTGTTTTAGACTTATTATGAAATTTGGATTGTGGTATTAAGTATCCAAACCAGTATTCATCTAGGCAACTGAGGGACACCACGAAAAGCAGAAATCGTATTTTTGACGGAAAACAGGAAGTTCACTGGAAAATCGAGTCAGCAGAAATCGTATATTTGACGGAAAACAGGAAGTTTACAGGAAAAAACGTAAAACCTTCTGCAACCTGACCGCTAAGGAAAACGTGGAAAACTGTACATGGTGTAAATAGTGAAATGAAATGTATAAAACGTAGTGCGTTTGTACGTGTGTTGGGACGTGTGTGTGTGTGTGTGTGTGTGTGTGTGTGTGTGTGTGTGTGTGTGTGTGTGTGTGTGTGTGTGTGTGTGTTTTATGGGATGTATATTTTTGGTATGCCAAGAGCGAGTACGTGCGTGTATATAAATGTAAATATATATTTAAAAAACAGACACTCAAAGATCAACTTAAATAAACATTACGAACTAAAACTGTTCTCGATGACCTGAGGGTGGTTACCGTGTGGGCTTTTTGGCAATCCCAACAAGTGTATATATTGTAATATAAATAAGTTAATTACAGGTCTATGTTAATTGTAGCGTGTTAGGCGGGCCCAATGTACCGGCACCAGGCCAATACTTCGAATACAGATAATTGGAACTGGAATACAGCTTAAAATAACACATTTTCGTTGGATAAAATTATCTCAGTAGCAGCCACTAGAATAATATATTTTCTTATTTGTGTATGCAATTCTGCGTTCCAGTATAAATTAGGAGTAATTGCTCTAGTTTTATATATTGCAATTGTACCCTAAGATATATCGATTATTTCTGCTTAATTTTTAATCTTCCATTTATATGCCACCTTTAACATCGAAGGTCATATAGGGGGCTTTTACAACCGTAACCGTAATTGTGTTTGCCCGCTTAACGGTGGTTTTGAACTTTAGGTTTCTATTACCTTGGCTTTTTTTAATTCATTACATTAAATTCACACTCCCATTCATACTTCCAGACTCTAGTGAGGATGGGGAATAATCCTAGTAAAAGAAAAATACTCACCATCCCAGCCGGGAATTGAACCCGAAATTTTAACTGCTGTATATACAAAATGTGAAGAGATCATAAGCTCCCATTTTCCACCCTCACGACTGGTTCCAATTGGTAGGACAAACCAAAAAGAGAAAACCCGTTAGAATATTTTTACATGAGCTAGAAGAATTTCTTCCAACTTTCCAGCTTCTAAAGCATCATTTCTTGCAGATCAAGACAAATCTGGAAGCATGTACAATAGGTCAGTCATCAAAGAGGAAACAGTAGGACTTCAAGTCCATATAAATGATAAGAAAAGAATACGAATAAGATACACTGGAACCTCCATGATAAGCCGAAAGAATATCTTGTTGATCTGTTGCCTCTAATTCCCAATCACCAAAATATTGTGAAAAATGACAATTTGGATTAGTTTTTCTTTACTTTATTTATCTTCTAAAATTTTCGGGAGATTTTCCCGCGTCACTCAGGCGAATACTGGGAAGTATATTTACCTTGCACCCCCGAATCCCTCCATTCATTTTAATCTCTCTATCCGGTATTTCCAGGCTGTACGAGTTAGCGGGGTCCCCGGTAGGATGCATTGCGGTGGAACTTGTGCTCTGAAAATACGGTGTTCGGCTGAGGTGAGGCGCTATGTCTGGCTGACCGCCCGCCAGGGTATCCGATTGGTCAGCCGGACTGGGCTGGTGGTGCGCTCTGTGTGACGACCTGGAACTAAGTCGGGTTGAAGAACTGCCTGTACCTGTTAGGGACCCACCATAGTAGTTCGGCCTGTGATGACCTCTGAAACCTGTAGGATACTTTCATATCATCCTTTCTCAGGGGGTCTGACCGCAATTAGCCTCGGCTGAGTGGCGGAATCCCCTATGTGACAGACAAGGCATAAATTCAAACTTCGCTGTAATATTTGAGCCTATCACTCACCTTGAAATTGTGCGAATGAACTTGTGTGGTGTATTAAGCGTTATGAGGCAAAGTGAGTTATCTAGTGCACAGGGCAAAATAACTGATAAGGTTAGGGAAAAGGTGCTTTACCGGGTTCTCCGGTTTCCCCCGCCATTCCTTCCACCAATTTCTCCATTATCACCCTTCCAATCATCTTTTACGCCTGCATTTCATATCATCCTCTTCCTCACTATCATACCTGGTGCTTGGCTGACCACCTGCTTCCAGATCATCACTCCATCTGGTCCAGAGGTCCCTGTGCTCCCCGACAGGCGTCAGACCCTAGGCATTGGCTTGTGAGTCCTAGGGGCTGTCAGTCCTACATACGGGGAGGGTAATCAGGGAAAGAAAGAAGAAAACAGGGACATCAAAGTAACCTCTGATGAAAGTCTTGATAAGTGTTTAGGATCAAAGCAGCATGAAATATCTCCCCCAAAGATTCATAGGCTGGTCAACACAAAACTAACCAACAAAAAATAAAACATTTAGTATCGGTTGCAGTTTATTTTCTTTATTTTATAATTTATATAAATAGTTATTCGTAATTTCGCTTTAACTAGACCATTAAGTGTTGTATTATCTGTCTTGGGTTGTTATATTATGAAATATAATTTTGTTCCTATTACGTTTAAGAGTTCATTAGTTAAATGTAGAAAGGCTGTTTCTGTTTTATATTTCGCTGGTTAAATCGTTGTACATATACGCATAAAACAATTAAATTCTTCAAGTAGATAAACAGAGCGAAAGTATTCTGCTACAAGTGTAACACAGAACTATGTATGATAAATTGGGAATAAATATATCCGTAATTAAATATGCGTTCTTTGCAATGCTATAAATTTAGAATATTGGTTCACCACAAATAGGCTCTAATATGACCTGCTGTTGTGTCATCATTAAAGCACGCCACTGACATAACACGAGAACCGCGCTGAAGCTCTAAGCTAGCAGCGATCGGGCAAAATCGGCCGGTGCCTCTCGTTTTCCGTTTTAAACTTTAGGTCATATTTTGTAATCTTTACAGCATAAATGCATGCATATTTCAAGTGTTTTGGGTCATCAAAATTCGAGCCTAGTAATGAGAGTTGCAGCCTGGTCAAGAGCCTCGTGCTCACATACCCACTCCTGGAAGAGCAGATTACTTTAGCAGAGTAAGTGCACACTTATTGAGCTCATCTATGTTGCAAAACGAGGTTTCATATGTATTATTTTAAACAGTTGATACTGCAAAACATGGAATGAGATCCCACTGAGGGCAATCAGTCAAGATGGACCCCAGGTTGTTTATGGTAATGGCGAAGGGGCCTGTGCTCGACATCTGAAATTGAAATCTCGTCGGGCGCGAGGGGTGGTCCTTTGTCCCGTATTTACTTTGTTAATTGTGGACGTCAGAGAGGGTCCGGCGAAATCCATTACTCACCTGCTGACTGACTGACTGACTGCTCGACCTTTCTCAGAGAATACAACAAAAAGGAAAACGTTCATTCCATCGCATGTTCGTTCAACTGTGCTACACTCAGAGCTTCGACTACAAATATTGGTTTACATATTATCCTTCATTATCTACAGCATATTAGTAGTTTTATTTGTGTACACAAGGTAGAGAAGTAGAAGACAAGAAATTGTAAAATAATACCAGTCAAAAAGGTGAATGCAGCATTTTAACCAGGTCATTTTTACTTTCTCTACTGGTAAGTAGGGGAAGTATTGTATTCCACCCATAAATTCGATGTCGAGACTTCACCGGAAATATATGTTTTGAGACTCCCTGAATAAAAAAACAAGCATTTTTAGAAAAAGGTCCGGTGTTTGTGTGTCTGTCAGTCTGTGGACAGCATAACTCAAAAACGAAAAGTCGGTTAAAAGTCAAACTTGGTATTTAAGTTTAATGTCTTTCAAGGATGAAACACGAAGATTTTGAAGAAAATAGCCCCACCCTACACTGCCCTTAACATGGAAGATTTTTCGAAAATGTTTATTTTCTTGAAAATGGCTCTAACGATTTTGATTAAAATGTCATATGTTTGAGATATTTTGATGCCAAATGAAATGTATATCTTGAATTTTCTGGCTATAGTCGTATTTACTTTGGACGACTTTTGCATAACTGGTAAACCGTTAGAGATAGACCAAATTATACTATACAAAAAATGTATATCTTGCTAAAATACACAATTTATGTCTCCATACATTTTCTTGTAGGGTGAACCATTTCGGAGACATTCCTTGTTATGTGCGTGAGTTTCAGAAAACTTAGAACTTCAGCGAAATGCAACAACGTTGTTCATTTTTTTATATGTTAATCATGCAAAGAGAACGGAATCTCAAAGGTCAAAAAGATTTGACTGTCGCACAAAGCCTACTGTATTCCAATATTCCCCTTGCACCTACAAGGAAATAAGCAATAAGATAATTTGTACAAATGTTTACTTTAACTAACATGGAGATATAGGAATAAGAGTTTGTTAGAATGGTTAGTACAAGAGTAGAGAAAGTCATGTGAGTGCAACACATCCGATTTTTTCTTTTTCTACTACGTATAGTAAGTACAAATGGTATTGTATTTCGATATCGAAATTTCACCGGAAATGTTTTGAGGTCCCCTGAACCCGAAAGATGCATTTTTATAAAATGGTCCGTGTGTGTGTGTGTGTGTGTGTGTGTGTGTGTGTGTGTGTGTGTGTGTGTGTGTGTGTGTGTGTATGTGTGAAAGCACAACTCAAAAACGATAAGTCCATTAAAAATGAAAGTTGGTATTTAAGATTAACATATTTCAAGGTTGTGGCACTGAGATTTTGAATAAACTTTCTTCACTCTAAATTACCGTTAACATGGAAAACTTTTTGAAAATTTTGATTTTCTTAAGAATGGCTTTTGATTTAAACGCCAGATGTTTAACATCTTCTACAGCAAATAAAATATGCATCCTGAATTTTGTGACTATAGACTAAGTAGTCCTGTTTACTCTTAATGAGAACTGGTAAACCGTAAGAGACAGACGAAATCTTACTATACAAAAATGTAGATCTCGTTAAAACATACAAGTTATGCCCACATCATTTTTTGTAAAGTGAACCATTTCGGAAATATTCCTTTTTAGTTCTGTGAGTTTTGCAATACTTATACTTTTCTCAAATGGAAGGGCGTTATTCACTTTTTTATGGTTTGACCGTTCAGAGACAGGAATTTCACAGCCTTCATATAGCGACCAGCTTTAGAAGATTTGGCTATCTCTCTAAGCCTACTGTATTCCCCTTGCACCTACAAGGAAAGGAACAATAAGATAATTTCTCGAATTCAAGAAGTCCGAGTTCGAATCTCGGTTAGAATAACTTACCTGGATAAGGGTTTTCTGGGGTTTCTTTTATCCTGAAAAATGAATATCGGACTTTAATCTTTAAAAAGGCATTCTTTGTAAGAACTAATGTGAAAAATATTTATTTCAACTTTTAATCTCATTGTTCATGTTAATAACGAAGTTTTAAATCTTATTTTACACAACTATTCCTTCACTTCACTACACTGGCACGCAAGGTGTGGTAAAAGCCTATGTTTCTGATGTGGGGTTGGCGTGTGTGGCTCACATTCAAAAGGTTCCGAGTTCAAATATCAGTTATGGTGAGCTACCCGAATAAGGGTTCTTCCGAGGTTTTGCTTTATCCTGATAAGATGATTGTCTAAGCTCTAAGACCTGCTTATGTGAGTAGAATTTCATCGATTTCATCCATCCGTCGTCTGATATAACTACGCGACTTAAGTATGTAAAAGAATGAAAGAATGAAGGAAGGAAAGAAGGAGGGAAAAAGAAAGAAGGATATAAAGAAGGAAGGAAAGAAAGAACGAAGGAAAAAAAGAAAGAAGGAAAAAGAAAGAGCAAAAGAAATAAGGAAGAAAAGAAGGAAGGAAAGAAAGAACCACAGAAAGAATGAAAATAGAAGGAGAAAAGAAGAAAAGAAACAAAGAAGGAAAGAACAACTGCCCAACCGGTCCAAGGTCTACGGCCGACCGCTGCGCCTGGGGTCACGAATGGGGTGCAGTACTGGAGGTGGGACGTGGTCAGCGCCGCGATCCCTCATGGTCGGTTATACGGTCTTCTCGGCCAGGGTTGGCTACTGCTTCATAAAGTAGCTCCTCAATTGGTCCTTAGGGATGTAATGAGGCTGAGTGCAACCCGGATCAGGTCTCCCAGTGGGAGAAAATCCCCACGCTTGTATCGGGAATGGAACCCGGGTCCCCGCTTGGTAAACAGCAACGCTACCACCGCGCTGAGACCGCCAAAGTAATAGTGATTAGCTTGAATTTCGGTTGAATTCTATTCGGTTGCATGAACATAATTTTTAGTGTCCTGATAAGAATACCGTATAAACATCAATAAATTCAAGTGTGAATCTGAACTGTTCAGTACATCTGCGATGTAACAAGAGACTATAATCTACAAAAAGGTGAGTTTACCGGCAATAAAGTCAGGACTTTCTTATTAAATAAATAGGTAAAACTCTACCTTCAGTTAATGGCCCGCCTCTGTAGCGTGATGGTTAGCGTGTCTGCCTCATGTTCAAGAGGTCGCGAGTTCGAATCTCGCTTAGGGTAAGTTATCCGGGTAAGGTTTTTTTTTTTTTTTTTTGTCACAGTCGCTCGCTACCTGGCGAGAGAGAAGGTCGTTCACGTCTGCAGTGAAGCATTTATACAGCAGTATAAGTATTGCTGCGTGACACTTATTTCATTGTTTGCTTTGTGTTTCTAGTGCGGGAGTGTTAGTAGTGACGTTATAAATTAACATCTCACACTATATACGACAAAAATAAATAATGGAAAATCGACCAACGACCTTAGTTGTTAGTTTTGTTGAACGTGATATTATTCGACCGACTGCATATGAAATGCATGAGTGGATTTTCAACACGCTGAAATTGGATGAAAGTGACGTCACAGGATTGCAGGTAAATGGAATTTCTAGACAAATTTTTATCCAATGCACCACACCAGAGCTCGTTACAAGAGTGTTGACTCAGACAAATGGGGAAGCTAATTTTGTGCTGTCAAATGGGCAACGCACTAAAGTGATTATTGATGTGGCTGGTTTTGGAAGACGTGTGGTGAAAGTATACAATCTACCTTTAAATTTTGTCAGTAGGAAGTTGATGGTAGCCTTGGAGCCTTACGGAGCAGTGTTACAGGTGAAAGAAGATGTTTGGAATGAAACTTTTCGTTATAAGGTTACAAATGGGGTCCGTACTGTTAATATATTACTAAAAAAGCATATTCCTTCTTTTTTGAACATCGATGGTTATTCAGCATTAATAAGTTACCCTGACCAACCCATCACCTGTGCAATTTGTCATGAAGCTGGTCATTTACGCAATCAGTGCCCTCGCAGATTCGTTCCAAAAATACTGTCTACTACGTCGGAGCCTGCTACATGGGCCAAGCTGGTCACGGGAAATTTGACAAAACCACGAACAGCATTGAGTGCAACAGAACCGCTAGTGGAAAATGAACTACAATTACTAACTCCTACCATAGTAAAAGAGGGAAGTGAACAGAAAAGTGTAGCTACAGTTCCTCCACCCATGCCACAGCAAGAAGAAGACAAGAGTAGTCCGGAAATGCCTGAGGTAACCCGGGAACACTCTACGCAAATGTGTGCTAAAGTCTCTCCAACCGAAGAAGACAAGTGTAGCCCGGAAGTGTCTGATGCAACATTGGAACACTCTGTATCAATGTCTGCGGTAATCCATCCAACTAGTGTGAAGTCACCTCTGAGTACTATGGAAATAGTAGAGGAATGTGTGGTGGAGGAAGCGGAGAAAGAAAAAACCTTAAACGTTCAAGTGGAAGCAATGGAAACAGTCACACCAGTAACGATAAAGTCACAGTCTCTGACGTTTTCGGATGAGGAAGTGGAATATGAGGATTTGGTGAATGTGCGTGGATTGGAGTCCAGGCGTATGGAGAATGATGAAAGGGTGAGTCAGCGTGATCCGCGTTTGGAAAAACGAAAAAAGACTGCCAAGATGCATAAAGCAGGGTCACCTACACGAAAGGCTATGAAGACGCATAAACCTATGGAACAGTGATTGGAGGATTGAATACTTCATGAATAAACACTACATTCGGCTTTTCTCCTTATGGTGTTAATTCTTCAGAAATTTGCGACTATGAATGTAAATTGTTTACGCAGTAAGACCAAACAAGCATTGGTACGAGAATTTACTTTTGAACACGACCTTGATTTTTTGTTTTTGCAGGAGAACAATGAACCACATTTAAACTTTTTTGGCCCAAGGTATAATTATGTTTCCAATATTGGTGAAGAACAACGAGGTACAGCCATAGTTTATCGCTCATCTCTAGGGGTACAACTGACGGAAAAGCATGCCAGTGGCCGAATTACTTCCTTATTGACGGAGGATAATATTCTACTAGTCAACGTATATTTACCATCAGGTTCAAATCGACGAAAGGAACGGGAAGTCTTTCTTGCAACAGAGTTACCGTTCTTTTTGCGACACCGATATGACAAATTGGTTTTCGGAGGAGATTTTAATTGTGTCCTTAATGCTAAAGACCAAACTGGGCAATATCTACCGTCTCCAATGTTAGACCGGATTTGCAAGTCTTTGGAGCTGCAGGATGCCTGGGAACTTCTATATGATACCTATGTTGAATACACCTTTCACCGAAATGCTACAGCCTCCAGAATAGACAGAATTTATGTTAGTACAACCATGAAGCAGCAGATCAGAAGTGTGAAGGTGCGACCAGTACCCTTTAGTGATCACCATGCTCTAATAATCTCGCTGGTATGCACTACTCGGACACCGAAAATAGGCAGAAGTTATTGGAAACTCAACAGCGCGCTCCTTCAGGATAAGGAGATCCGAGAACAGTTTCAGCGTTTGTGGACTAGATGGAGGCGTACGGCGCAAAGTAGATCTCCCAGTATGCTGCAACAATGGTTATATACGTACAAACCTGCAATTCGTAACTTTTATAAAGGAGAAGGTATTAAGCGGGCGAAATTGCGAAGGCAACGGTTGAATTATTACTATGAATTACTCAATGAATTATATCAGCAACAGTGTGATGGCCGAAATGTGACGAACCATATTGCAGCAGCCAGGAAAAGATTGTGTTGCTTGCATGAGGAACTCTGTCGTGGAGCACAAATACGGGCGGGAGACCGCTCAGTGCAGGATGAAGAGAGAATTTCACTGTATCACTTAGCGTCTGAGAAACACTCAGGAACAAGGAAATATCTTTCCAAGTTACGTTCTTCGGAAGGGAATTTACTGCTGACCTCACGGGATATATTAATGGAGGTTCAGGAGGCTTTTACACAAAGGTTTGCAGCAAAAGAGGTTAATATAGTAGCGCAGCAATATGTCTATAAGCTAATTGAACCACTAGTGACCTCGGAGATGAATGATGCCTTGAATGAAGACATAACGGAAGAAGAATTGCGTACAGCACTAATGTCGGCTAGTATGGGCTCTGCACCTGGACCCGATGGGATTGGGTATCAGTTCTACCGTGAGAATTGGAGTATAGTGAAGGATACATTGCTTGGCGTCATGATAGAATTACAACGAGGTTCGGGAGTCTTGTCCGGGTTTAATGAGGGCATCATTGTGCTCATTGCCAAGCATCCAACAGCCTTGGATGTAAACGACTATCGCCCAATCACGCTTTTAAATGCCGACTACAAATTATATACAAAGATAATAGCAAACAGGATGAAGAGATACATGCCTGACATCATCGGAACAGGACAAACTTGTGGTATCCCAGAGAGGAAGATTACACATATACTAATGACGTTAAGAGACACCATTATTGAATGTGAGAGCAAGCCTGATGAACCAGCAGCAATCTTGGCGTTGGATTTTGCCACAGCCTTTGACAGAATAAATCATGGATATCTATGGGATGTACTACAACGCTTTGGATTCTCATTCTCATTTTTGAATCTACTACAACGATTATATACAAATGCACACTCCAGAATCCAAGTAAACGGATTCTTCACACAGCCAGTACTTATAGAACAATCAATTCGCCAGGGATGCCCACTGTCGATGATCCTGTATACTTTGTGTGTAGAACCCTTGATACGAGGATTGGTTTCAGTGCTCTCCAGGAGAAAAAATCCAATGCAATTCGAGAGAGTTTTTGCATATGCGGATGATATTACCTTAGTGCTCACGGATGCAGGGGACTTCACAGCAATTGAGCCAATATTATTGCAATACCAGAGTGCATCAGGGGCTTTAATCAATTACTGTAAATCGCAGCTCCTAGCCCTGAATAACTGGATGATGAAGGAAGCTCGGTTTACACATAAGTCAGTCATTAAGGTACTAGGTCTGTTTCTTACATCTAGGCTGGAGGAACTTATCATATTAAATTGGCAAAGAATTGTTAACCACTGTTTAAATATTTTGAACTCGCAGTTAACAAGGAATTTGAACTTTGTTCAGAAAATCTGGCATGTGAATACCTTTGTGCTGGCAAAGCTGTGGTACGTAGCACAGGTACTCCCGATGCCTAATCAGTTCTCACAGCGATTAGAAAGGGCGATAGGATACTATATTTGGAAAAACCAGTATTACAAGGTGGCCCGACCTCAGTTGCGCAGAGACATACATAGTGGGGGATGGAATTTGGTGGATGTGAACGTGAAGTGTCGGGCGCTGTTATTACGTGCTGTTTTGGTAGCCATCAATGGCCAAAGTAGACAGCAAGATGTAAATTTTAGTAAAAAATTGATTAGCGCGGATATTGCAGCGCCTGCTGCTCTTCGGATAATGCGAAAAGATTATGAGAGAATTATACCTTTGATTGAAAGAACAACAACGACGTTGACCTCCAAAGACATATACAAAGAATTACTGCAAGAATTTTTGACAGTACCGGCGATTGTACGCAAATACCCAAATGCTCCATGGAAGAATATCTGGAAGCTCTTCAGTTATAATTTTATACCGTTGGACTGGAAGGTCTCCCTATATCAGTATGTTAATGAAATTATCCCCACGGAATCAAAAAAACATAAACATAACATAGTATCAGCACCATGGTGTAAACATTGTAGACAGGTAGATACGCAACGCCACAGAATTACTTCCTGTGTGATGGTACGTGACATCTGGACATGGACCAAGAAACAGATGGGGCACTTGATTGGGAACACTTCAGAAAACGCTGTAACGTCGGTTTTGTTATCTTGGAAATTTCAGAAAGGAATAACTGAGTACACCCAGATATGGTTGACCCTTGGATTATACCATTACTGTCTTAGTTTTGAACAACCGGAGTTAACAGACTTTAAATCCTGGCTAAAGGCAGAAAGATACCGGATGAGAAAATATCCTCACATATGGAAGCTCTTAAATGAGCACTTAGATGTTATTTAATAAAAAAAAAAAAAAAAAGTAGTACAGTTCACTTGAGTTGAAATGGATTCAGGTAAATAGCCATTACGCGTATTATCTTGAACATATTCGTTTAGTATCATAGCATCTAATAGCCATATTTTACTTTTCCTCTAAATCGCAATTAATGGATTTCGGTTAATTTTTTCATTGTTGGAAGTATACTTATTAGAGAGGCATATCATCGGCATCCTTCCTTAGTTCTTCATTGGCTTGATTCTCATTGAACTCTTTTCTATGAAAAGTTTCTTTCGTTCTAAATACAACACGTCCTCTCTCATAGCATTAGCTGATCGTTTTCTTGGTACCTACGTTTGGTGATGGCGTGGATTGCAAACAATAAAAAAAAAAAAAAAAAAAATAAAAAAAAAATAAAAAAAAAAGTCTCGTTGCTGATGACAAATGACAACGATGTTGATGGTGAAGTCTAACCATCAGGATAATTGTCATGAACATTACGGGTGATGATTTTGATGGATATTATAACAATTATAATTATTATTGTGGTTAAGATCAATAATTATTGAAGATGATGACCGCTGATGAGGATGGTTCTTTTTATTTATCCGTCCTGAAATCTTTACCTCCACTCAAAAAAAAAAAAAAATAAAAAATAAAAAAAAAAAAAATGTCATCTTCTTTAAAGGTTTAGGCATACCGGCGCCTTCATTCCTCAACTGACTTTTGCAATCACCTCTTTTGTCTACGACTGACGTAGGACTTGCATTGCTTTAGTCATTTATCTAAGTATACTTTCCATTTTGCTCTGTATTGAGGTATCTTTTCATTTACTGAAAAAGATATCCAAATTCGTTTTGATATAATGTTATTGTTATCGTGTAAATTGTAGCCTTCTCGTCCAATGTTCTTGCTATAAGTGATAAATAGGGGCCGAATCTTCATACGGGAAACAAAAGGTTGCGGAGTTTGGACTACGGGAAGTGGGAGGAGTCAATGTATCACATGATCACAACATAGAGGAGGCCAGGTACAATAGACGCAACAACGTTGTAGACGTGAAAATTGTGAAGATTACTGTTTGAGATGTGTTTATTAATATCAATAAACAGTAATCAAAGCAACTTCTAACTTTATATAAAAGTAGTTCATCCGTACTGCGCCCGGGATAGATAGAATTTAAAACGATTGTACACACTCACCGATTGTAGCTAGGCTAGGGAATACAATAGCATAATATTACAACACCAACGAGTGATTGTAAGAAATATTAGTCGCTACAAATGTCGCACCAAGGTGTGACGAGGTTATAGAATAGTAATTAATCATTATATCTCTGTGTTTTTTAATTATCTATTGGATACTGAATATGCTGTCAGTGCATGAGAACGCTTCTCTGAAAACCTCTGCTTCAATAATAAACAATCTGTTATTTTACGTCTTTTTGCAATCATTCTTAAGGAAATGTTGTAGCCTGATAATAACAAACCCATTCTTCTGTAATTATTGCACTTAAAATTATTCCTTTTCTTAAAAATAGATATGACTATAGTAGTGAGGAGCACATTTATCATACCACCATAGGTTGTGCATATTTAAAAGTCGTTTCAATTGGTTGTGAACTTCTACGTGTAACTCTCACCAACTTTCACATTCGTGAAAGAACTTAAATACTAAGTTTTGTATTTAACCGGCTCTTGGTTTTTGAGTTGCACATCGACACACCGCAGACATTTATCTAAAAAAGCTTTTTTCTACATCCGAGGGGTCCCAAAACATATATTTTCGGTGAAGTCTCAATATCGAATTTTTTGTGGAATGCTATGCTTCTCCTGCTTATTATTCGTAGTAAATAAAATAAAATTGCACCATACGACCTTCTTTGTGTTTTCAAATGTTAAATACACGATTGAACAATTTTGTTTTATGATTATTCAATTAAATCCAGTTATTTCTGCCACTTAGGTAACAATTAAAACGCTGAAGGAAAGCTTTCTAGTGCAACTGCTTCCAATTGTTTTCTGTTTCCCTGGAACGTACAGATATTGTAATGAACTCGCTAATGAATAAAGTTTCACTTAGGCTGTTTTTATGCTTGGGTTCTATGTCCTGAAGAGGTCACGATTTTTTCGTGCGGAAGGTTCCGAAGACAAAGACAATGGCTTATCAATTCCATCAGCACCAGCTCAAGAATTGTTCATCAGCTGACAGGCTTTATAATCTTCAGATCAGAACTCTCAAAATGCACGTCTTTCCACACTTCGTCAATAAACTGTTAATCTGACTCTGAGGCCTTTCCTCTAAATGTTGAGGTAATGCCCACGATGTTTTAAACTTTGATCAATTTATAGAGACGACTTGTATGGAAGTTGAGCATAATGGCAGTAATTAAGTTGCTCGTATGAATATTATGAAATTCGCTACAGCTTGTTTTATAAAATACACTCGCATCTTAATTGCTGTCATTATGCTCAATTTTTCGTATTTTCATTTGAGATTAAGAACATATAGCTATCTTTAATTCGTCTGAGGTTTAAATAAAAACATTTGATTCGTTAGTTTTCTTGGAAACATCATTATATGTAAATTGTAGTCATAAACTTACTCTTTGAAAGTTATGGTCTATAAAAGTTGATAGACTTGGAAGATAATTGCACCGCAGATGGCACACAAGACTGCAGGAACCTGTTTTGGAAAACGAATTCACGTGCTGCAATTACTTTTCAACGAAAGTAATGTGCATAATAATGTCTCATAATGAGAAATATCTTTGTTAATGAATATTAAGAAGGAAAAATCACATTTGGCCAGAAGGAGATGCTCATAAGCTCGCCTGAGTTAATCCTAGGATGCTAAGTAGAATAAGAAAATATACAAATGTACTTATCATTGTGTAAAGCCGCCAATGATTATAAAAATGTAATAGCCTAAACATCTATCCCTATCGCGGACCAAAATATTGCGTTATTTAAAACATTTCCTTTTTTAGATCTGCATCTTCGGAGACCGCACTGAAGATAATAGAGAAAGATTGTATGCTTGAAGATATTCCTAATTATCAAATAAGCAACGTTTCCTCTTTGAACCAGTTGGTAAATACACATACAAAATCATTACCGGAACAAATATATTTTATTTTAGATCAGTAAAACTTTTATATTTACTTGTTATTGATTTTAAGAGAAAGAGCTGCAATCTAGAAGTTAAGTTTAAGTGGCAGTTAAAGTTACAGAAATTATGGAAGAAGGTACACTAAGTGGCATAACCTAGAAGACAAACGTTAGGCTAGAAGTACTGGTTTTATTTATTACGCCACCCGTTATAACAATGTTTAAATACGAATGGCAGTAAATATATTAACCCCTAGCGCACCATACTTTCGCGAACCAAGATTTCCACCTGGCCGCTGCGTCTCCCACCTCTGCCCACTACAGGCTTCATGAGTGAGGTGCCGAACTGGAGGGTGGGACGTGGTCAGCGCCGAGAGCCTCCCCAGGCCTTTGCGAACTGGGGTCGTAGCTCCTCAATAGACCTCAGGGACCTAACGAGGCTGAGTGCACCCCGTGCCAGATCTCCCAGCGGGAGAAAAACCACACTGGTGCCGGGAATCGAACCCGACTCCTACTGCGCTACGGAGGCGGTCAGTAAATATATTACGAAAGGATGTACTTATGATGTACTGTAATAATAATGCTTTTCTTTATTATTGTTATTATTGGTGAGTGAGTGAGTAAATGAGTGAGTGAGTGAGTGACTGAGTGAGGACTGAGTGAGGACTGAGTGAGTGAGTGAGTGAATGAGTGAGTGAGTGAGTGAGTGAGTGAGTGAGTGAGTGAGTGAGTGAGTGAGTGAGTGAGAAACACCATGGTTCAGGAAGGTTGGCCTTCGGAACCCACGACCTCTCAAATGAGAGTCATAGACGTTAACCCGGCGCCACCTCGCTTGGTTCTTGCTCCGATTAAATAGATTTGATCTCCATCAAGAAACCTTAAACTTAAGTTTCTTGCATCATTACTGGACAACAGTCACTTTTTAAACCTTAAAGTGTTGATCCAATAGAAGTTAGTGATATAATTCAGTAGTTACAATTCTGAGTTTAATTCTTCAACCTCAATAATCAGTAACTAACTTCAAACAGTTCATTATCAGTCAACTTAACTGGTGTTGTTTATCTTCACACCCGGTCACGCATACCCTGAGATAAGGATCTCATAGTTGCTCACTGGAACAGCTGGTAGCGAGTACTCGGGAACGAGATTGGAGACATATTATAAAATCTTTGAAGAAATATAAGTTAAGCAATTACAGTATTTTTAAGAATACTAACATTAAAAAGAATGTAATATATAAAAATTCAATTACCATCCTGTGTTGTTTAAAAAACTTCGAAATAATTTTCAAACAATATACAATTAGCTCCAAAGAATATACTCGGTATAAAAGGTCTTTAAAAACTCCACTTGATAATACTTTTGATACATAAAAAAGATCTGGAATCTACCAAATTGAATGTAAGGACTGTGAAGGTATCTACATTGGAAAACTACAAGATTAAGTGAACGGCAAACAAAGTATAACATTAAAACAGATAGGAAGGTCAGCAGTTGCACTTTTGGAAATGAAATTATGAAATGGACCAAGAAATCAGATTGTTAAAATTGATAGAACTTTCTTCTCATTTTGGATATTTCAGAGAAAAAAGTCTTCATTTGTAAAATTGTGAATTTTGAAACGCTGCTTTATGATTCAATACTAGGGTTTCTTCTTCCTGGTACACACACACCAAAAAAAAAAAAAAAAAAAAAAAAAAAAAAAGGACGCAGACCGCAGAGTTGCAGTCAAGTTTTAGAGATGCCGCTGGTTCCTGATGGTGATAATGTATTGGATCGACATCAGGATGCACTAATTAACACCTTGCAGGCTCCTCACATAGAAGCTACTCGCAGTCGGATTCAACCTGAAGATGGAGGAACATTACCTCTGAAAACTCTCGTAATGAACAACATTGCAAGACGTCATGAAGTTTTAATATAAAGCGTTAAAACTGTTAAAATATATACAAAGTTTCAAGAAGATCTGAATTAAATTGCAATATGTGAATCATTTTGAATGGTAAAACATTTGTTTTGGAAAAAAACCATCTAAATCTAAGATTTTTTAAGTATTATGAGCATTAGAATTTGCCAGCAGCACACATACAGGCAGCATTGCTGGATGTCAATGTCCTTTGGTTCACTAACCACATTAGGAGCGAAGTTCAAACATAAAAATAAAAAAATAAAAAATAGTTGTATTGCTTCTTTAACTTCAATGGGTGGGCATAACCTATTGCCATGCAACGCCTGGGTAGGACCTTTAAAAATGGCTGTGCATGTAAATTAATTATATCACCATTTGGGAGAAGGATTGAAACATTATCTTACAAAAGAATCCAAATTTCGAATTTTTGACAATTTTGATTAAATCTTCAATAGGGGGGGGGGGCTCTCCCATTGAACCCCGGTTTCTTGTCTTAAATTATTTGTGTGTAGATTTTAGTATTTTCGTTTTGTTCATATTAAATTTTAGAGAATTTATAGGACCTCGGGACGTTTGATTGTCGTTTTTAGCTGTTCACATTATATCATTGCAAGTTCCTTACTTTAAAGTTTTAAGAGCAAAGTTCAATAAAAAGTGTAATTGTTATCAAATAACAAATAAATAAATAACCTCTAACACAACAGCTCGCCCCAGACCAAGGCTTACCGGCCGACCGCTGCATTCCCTACCTCTGTCCACTATAGGTGTCATGAGTGGGGTACAGAAATGGTGGGTGGGACGTGGTCAGCGCCTTCCCGGCCTGTTATGCGGCCTTTGTAACCTGGGGTCGCCATTTCTTTACCAAGTAGCTGCTCAATTGACCACTCAGGGAACTAATGAGGCTGAGTGCACCCATTGCCACACCTCCTAGTGAGGGAGAAATCCCCACCCCGGTACCGGGGAACGAACCAGGTCCTCCGCACTAGAGGTAGGCGTGCTACCACTGCATTACGGAGGCGGTCATTATCTAATGAAGTACCTATTTTATTATTTTATTCCCTGAACTAATTTGTACTTCAGATTTAAGAACAATTTCTTAGTCATGAAGTCAGGAATTTAGGGAGAGTGTGTGTAGAATGTATCTAAAAAACGTTATAAACTGAATAGAAACTTGGTGAGACTCTTAGTGAGCACGATGTTTTTGGAATGGATTTATATCGCGAATATCTTATGCCGCTTAAATCTCTTATGCACTGACATGTTAAGCCACCTTCTGCCTATGTTCATAAGTGAAGCATGGAGTTTGGTCAAGATAGATTCAAGACACATATTTCTTAGTGGATTGCATAAATTTAAAAAAAAAAAAACAGGGGCAGGTGATTGACGTGGTATAGAATAACCTGCTACGCTCCCCTTAACTAACCTTTGGCTCTAAGAAAGATTGAAAAATGTATTATAAGTAACCAGACACAAAAGCTAAATTCATAATTGGAAAACAAAATACTATGCAAAAGTGTTTTATTTGGACAAAACCTAAATAAGTTAACATGAATATAAATAAACTTATTTATTTAACGTTTATAATTACTATAAAAATTTTAAAAAAACATGAAGTGATAAATAAATTACATGAGAAATGCCATTATCGTGGAAGTGATGATAAGTAAGTACATATAATGAAATGATGAAACAGAAGATGCAAGTCCAACTCTAGCATGAGGCATGGGAAACAGATGGTTCTCCAAGTCGTTGCCACGATGGTTAGAGTACCTATGTGGTGAAGATGTTGAGTATGGTGATAGACTCCGGCAGTGCACTAGAGGTGGCTGATAGGCGGTCGGTCTATCGTGAGGCCCTCTCCTTCTGTTGTCAGTATCTGGCTGTCCCATGAGCAGCAAGGGGTTGCCACTGGCATCCATGTCGACTCGAACCAACTCGTACTCCGTGGTAGGCACGACAATGCCTAGAGGAGCACATCCTCTGGATGGCGTCAGATCCCTCGCCTCGCCGACCCTCCACAGACCTCCCGGGGCACAGCGGGCGTCCCTCTGAAGACTCTCTGCCATACCACGCTCGAGGACAGTGAGAGAGGCATGGTCCACTCGGAAGTCCAGCTCCGTACCGCCCTCCACGTGAGACACCAGACTTGGGGAAGCGCCGTAACGACCAGAGGCTGTTGCGGTGAAGGTGGGCGAGGAACACACAGGGTCGGAGAAGAAGCGGTATTCCCCTCGCCAGGTGCGGTCGCCGCCATGGAACCGCAGGCGTCGCTTCAGGAACAGACCTAGGGGGCGAACTTCGCAGCGCGCAGAAATCCACTCTCCCCAGAGTAGCGCAGGTAACCTTGGTCGTGCTAGGAGATGTGGCGGAGAGTGTTGAGAAGACCGGGAAACAGAATGGCACACTGCGCACCCATGTGCCTGCAAAATATATTCATTGCACTGTGTATATATATAGTGTAGCATCTTAAATATTAATTCTTTCAAAAGTACGCTGTCAAAATAGTTTCATTATAATTTATCCTAGAAAAAGAATAACAGCAGATATTTAGGCCTTATTACTATAGCAGACACAAAATTTAATGACCGCTGATATCTGAACACTACTTTTCTCTTTCCTGCTGTGGAAATAAATGCTGTGAGCGCAAATGATATTTATATTACCGACCTTACAGTGCGATTTTACAGCATTTTTAATTATACAATACCGCAAGTCTGCAAGCCTTTGATTGGATTTTGTGTTGAGAAGCTCCTCTTGCCACCCACCATTAAATTTTGTGTCAACTATAAATTTTGTGCTCTAAGTTAAGACCTTGTTTGAATAAAAAAAATTAAGAGTTTCAGAGGGGAGTCGGATAATCCTAAACGCCAGGGTTAATGTAAAAGTGCCAAATAAAACTGAAGAAACCGAATTTATGTTTAAGATCAGTAATCATTTAACATAAATTGTAAATTAGCAAAAAAATGCTCCTTGTAACAGTCCCACAAGTGTATTTGCCCATTAGTGCTATTTTCATCTGTTTCATAATAATTCCAATAAATATCTGTGAAGAAAGTCTTTATTAAGTATATGTTTTGTAAAACAGAAGACAGGTAAGATAATTAATTGGTATTAAATAAAAATGAGTGTTCTATGCCAACCACGAGTTCATAAGAAAAAAAGAAAACGACATTCGACATTCTAAAGTACACTCAAGTTGAAACCTGGACATTTTCAAAGTATAACAGTGAATATTTTGTAAACGTCCACGATATTGACTATTAATGAAAACCACATTTTTTGTACAGTAATTCTATGTGTGTAATGGTTTCCTAGATGCATAAAATGCATGCAGTCTGTAAGGGTATAGGTGCATATTTGTACTGGTAATTGAAGACAATGTATTATTTCACATCAATATTTATTTAATTTGCGGATTTATAATTTTACTCATTAAAAGTAGTATGCTTTCAGGTTGGTTATAACCCTAAAGTAGGCGTGCCACAGAAAACGTGACGTAGCGTGGGTGGAACGACTGCTGTAAAGCGGTAACGAATGCTGTATTGGAATTAAGTTCAATAGCTTTTTGTAAGGCGAATTACCTCACATTATAGAAAAGAGGCATGAATAATATGATTTGGCCAAGTAGTCACCTGACTTAAATGTCGTTTAACTCTTATTAGATGAACTTTACAGGGAGGTAACAAACCTGAAGATCAGTGGAACAATTTACAGACGTGTTTGAGACTGAAATATCTGGAAAAAGCTTTACACAATCTTATTTCCAGAATGCCAAGATTTGTGTTGCTGTTCTATGGGCAAAGTGTGGATACTCTGAAGAGGGTAAAATCTAAAACATATTGTACTTTTCTTAATGACAGAGAGAGAATATATTTATTTTGTTGGTCTGTTTACTTTTTACGACGTATTTGTACCTTGAAATAAAATATTTTTCATGCATGATCGACAACTTTGGAACGGTAATGTAGGTATAAAAATAACTTAAAAACCGTGACTTTTTGTTGCGGCATATGTTGTGTACGTACCTGGTCCGCACGTAGTAGTGGTGTTTGGAAGGCGGTGGGACGATATGACCACCTCAGTTCTGGACGGGAGTGTACATCTCCCAACAGCAACTCGTATCGAGGATGTCTGTTATCTGGAGGTCCTCGAGGACGCCTCTGCACTCTCAATAACTGTAGTTCATGGAATACGGCATGAAGTGCAGCGAGACAATCCACATCCTCTCTTAGGGGCATTCGCAAGCGACCTGGAAGCATAGCAACATACAACACATCAGTCGCAAGTTTCCATACCTTTACTCAAAGACACACTTTCAGTCCTTGTTTTTCTTAGGCATTTAGCAGTTTAATTTCTCCCAAAACTACTCTACTCTAACATTATCAATAGTTTTACTTTTCTAAATAGCAATGCACATCAGTTACAATGAATTGTGCATCAATAAAGAGCACGGGATAGTTTTAAATAAGAACCAGTTTACAACACAAATGAAATCTTGTATACAGTATGTATATTATTTTAACCTGATTCTATGCATCTTCAAGCACCGTCCCACACGGTTTAATTTTACGATAATTTGTAGCTTTCACAGCATGAGATGACAATCTGTAGCCTTTCATCATAAATTACAGCTGCAATACAGAGATGGTATTATAGAAACATGGAAAGGTTTATATACGAATACAAATGGAATAAAAATTCATATTGAAACAATGTTATACACCTCCTCCCGTAGCACAAGAGCCTATTCGCACCAAGGTCCACCACCCGACCGCTGCGTCCCCCACCTACACCCATCACATGCGTCATGAGTGGGCGTGGTACTGGAGGTGGAACGTGGTCAGCACCCGATCCCTCCCGGCCGGTTATGTGGTATTTTCAACCAGGGGGCCCCAAATGACCTAGCTGGCGACGCCACTCACTAGGGGTCGCTACCTCTCAATCAAATAACTCCTCAGTTGACACCTCAAGGACCTACGAGGCTGAGTGCACCCCGACTAGGTCTCCCAACAGGAGAAAAATCCCCACGCCCGTACCGAGAATCGAAACCGTGTCCCCCGCTACCAACGACCTAAGAAGATGACCAATACCACACACAGATGATGTAATATTGCAAAATAGCGAAGGAAACCTACAGCGTTCTATTCATAAATTGTACCAACTGGGTAATAGATATAACTTAAAATGTTCTACAAAAAGATAAATGTAATAGCACACCAAGGAAACACCCAAGGAGAAGAGAATTGTACAATAGAATTAATAGCCTGCAACAAACCGTAAGTTTTAATTACTAGCATTGTGACGTAAATTTCGATATCGATATAAAAACCAAATAAATGTGTAAAAAATTTGTTGAACCATAACAAACATTTCACAATGTAAAACAAGAAAAGGAACCAAACTAATGCTCTATGGCTCTTCCTGAGCTCATGCATGGCAGCGAATCGTGGATAATAACAGAAAAGGGCAAAATTAATACTAAAAATGACAAATCCAGTTCCTTTTTTGACATGTACTTCCCTTAGAACGAACCACAAAAAGCACAGTTCTCTGTTTATTGTTAACACAATTTACAATTCATCGTGACCTTGCAACTCACAGTAGCTCTGTCCTATCGTAACCTTGAGCCACACATGTGCTCACAGTTCTCTACCCTTAACAACTGCTTCCGATGATGCACTCACTAAAAATTGTTTCACACAACAAACAACTCCGACGCGACGATTAAATGTCTAAAACTGTCTCTCACGACATTCAAATTCTCTCAGCATTGACTGCACACAACAGGCACTTAAAAACGAACTCAATTCTCAACTCTGAAGAACTGTCTCGCTCACTAGGTTACATAGTCGAGCCAAACGTCGGCGAATTTGCTAGAAAATACACATTTTCTCGAACTTCGTGCAAACAAGAAAGCAGTCGAAAGTTTCTCGAACAGTCTGCAGTAGCTGTATTCGGCTCGCTCATAGTCGTCTTTGTTCTAATCGCTCCATTGTCGTCGTGCCGCGTATTTACATGCATTGTTGTGAGGTAGTTAACACTGGGTATCCCTTTGAGGCCAGACAGCATCACAATATTTATAAAGTATGCGATAAATTTGAAGAAAATAAATATAATTCGAAAGAGTACATGGACTGCATGAGTGAATAGAGGGCAGAACTTTTAACCATCAAATATAAACCTTCAGGGAAAAGGGACATCGGACGCCTCAAGTGAAGAATGCGGATTCGGAACAGGTGGAATGCCTAATCCTTGAAGTCAAGAAGTACAAGATGACCGCTATCCATTCAGACAATCCATAACTCCTGAAGAGGCTGCGACAAGCAAGAGGAAATTCCGTAAGTTGGGTCATTTGTTTCGGAGGGACAAACGAAGCGTGGTCCAGCTGTCCATCTGTAAACATTACACTAGGCAATTAAGTGCAGTAAAATATTCTAAGCACGCACACAATTAATGCCTTTAAATTATAAAAGCATGCGCTTAAATTTCAAAATATTTAAAATAACGATCTGGTATCTGCTTTAAACGTTTAAAATAAGCATAACTCTTTAGCACAGTTTAATGCTATATCAACAAATTAGTGCCTAATGAGTGAATATATAGCCAGTACAAGGATCAAATATTCAAAAACTTCGGACATTTGTCTTTTTTATATTCTACTAAGCGTTTTCTTGCTCAAATGGCATTGCACTACAAGTTTTTTTTTTCCTAATTTTCTGTTGTAAATTACAAATCTGTATATGTCTTAACCTGAACTTTCAGCAAAGAGAAAAAAGCCTCTACCAGTTGTTCACATAAAGACAATTTAGCAGGCAGCTACCGAAAATGTCGCTGGTAGACAATCTCAGAAGGTATGCATCTGTCGACAGTAAAAGCAAAGTTCGTTACACTTCAAGAAAGCGTGTTTTTACTCACGTTACGCAACGCATTCTGTATTTTACTAATTCAGACTTCTTCCTTTACAAGTATTAGGCATTGTGAGCTGTTACGAGGCGTCACCTCTCATTTCATTTCACTTTTTATCCTGGTGGGTTGTTTCAGGGTTCTAAGTGTTGGCGGGAGTATCGGCCTGCATGGAATGGAATTTACTCTCTAGATCGGGGGAAGTCACCGGGGAATTTAATCTGTCAGGGACCCTGCCCTCTGCCGCCATCTCTCCTCAAGTGCAACCAACCTTACTGTCCTCTTATCTCATCCCACACTTCCTCAGGGGCATAGGTACAAAATATCTTCTATATGTCGAGGTGCTAAGTCCGCCCTTCGAACCTTGTCACAGAGTCATCCATCTTCTTCGTGGTCATCCTGTGTCTTTCGTCCGTATAGTTTATGTAATAATACTTGCCTAGGAAATCTCGAAGGTCACATTCCTTGCATATGTTACTACTATTGTCGCTAATATTGCCGTACTTCGTGCATCACGTACTGTCAACATTCCTAAGCCGATCTACTCCTGCTGGGCCCAAAACTCATCTGTTCTGCCTACAACCTTGACGTTTCGCGATTTTCAATTACCCATGTTTCACATCCATATTCCAGTGCCACTATCCTATGGAACTTTAGTTTTATTTTCTTCCTCAAATTCTTGCCAAAATTTATTTTTACACATCCAATATTTCTCAATATTTTCCTCAATATCCGCTTTCCTTTCAATAATTTATATTTTGTATCCTAAATATTTCAGCGTTGTCCATTCTCCGATTAACTTTCTATTAATAAGTTTCACTCTAAATTTTTCTTTTTCCACTGTGCACAACAATTTAGCTTTTTCCCTTGATATTTCCATGCTATATCCTTTTATTATTTCGTTCAATTCAAATATTCGTTTTGGAACTCCTCTTCATTTTTCGCTAGTAAAATCTGAATCATCCATAAACCACAAATGGATGCATTTTAGTTTCATCTGTTCCGAGTTCCTTGGATTTGCTGGTATTTCAATCTTCAATTGTTACATTCAGATACAAATCAAATAGCATGGGTAATAATCTGTACCCTTCTCTCAGTGTAGAGATATAGATTTTTCTTCCCCTTGTATTATTTTTTCAAAGGATTGTGTTTTCACCTGGTAGGTCATATCGGACGGTGAATGAATGAAATGGGTCAAATGATACTCAAATGAGTCCAGCTTCCATAGCTCTTAAAGTTACCCGACCTTTGTCTTCTCAGGATAAGGGAAAACAAACGAAATATTATCCGGATAACTCACCCTAATAGAGATTCAAAAACCTGGGACCTCTTGAATGCGAGGCAGACGCGTTATCCCTACACCACAGGGGTGGGGTATTCTTATATCTGTATTGTTATATATAATAGAATGGAAATTATGCTAAACACTAAAATTATTACTTTTCGATTGACCTACACTTCACCAAATGCAGGCGCATCTCCAGAAAACATTGACAAAGATAATTAAACCTATTGTTAACTATCCGGCAACTACTATTCTATATTTATTTATTTGTTTCAATTGTGTCTCACCCTTTAATTTCTTTGGACGCCTAGGGGGCTTTGATTTGAGAAATAACTCATGATGTTATTGCTGTAGGCTTTCTTAACGTTGATTTACATCATTTTTAACATTAAACACGCTCACATTCGCCCTCACGTTCATACATAAGACTCTGTGCGAGATACGCAATTATTAACAATAACCCCAACTCCAGCTAGGAATCCAACCAGAGACCTCTGAGTTGAGAAGCCAGAATACTGACCACTCGACCGTAGAGGCACTCTGTTCTATCTTCTTCTTCCTCTTCTTCTTCTGCTCCTTTTTCTCCTTCTCATCAACACACGCCCCTTTCGGCCCCACAGCTGTTCGTATTAATCATCTTTCCGGCTCTGCCTTAGTCATCCCACATCTCTCGTCGCGGCAGGTTCATCTAACTTCAATACTCCGTCATCTGTTGCTCTTTTTATTGAATATAAAGTGTTCTCATAATAGTGTTTTTATTTTAGGAATTCAAGAATCCTATAACTTCAGTTAATTACGAATGTTATATTCTTTTTCACCCTCTAAGTCACTAAGGCAGAGACTTGTGAATGTGATTCTCTGCATTCTAGATCCAGACAGGACCGTAGTCCTTGATTGAGATTAAACGGTCTAAATTTAGGTCTGGAATTTCCTTCCGAAATTTCCTTTCCCAGCAATTAGACATAATGTCATTTCGTAAGGCATCAGTAAAAACGTATGCTGCAAGAACGGACGAAAATATTGCGCTTTTGGGCAGATTTGAAAAAAGGAAAAACTTCCCTGTTCATCACTTGTGCATTTTTCAAAAACGCTACGGGATACTGAGATGTCATGTACGATATAAGGAGACGGAGTGCTGTTAAAAGCTCAAATACCTCATAGATATTCTCCTGTCTACGTTTCCCAGATTCCACCCGATGTTTGGGGTTTGTCCCTTAGCATTGTCGTTACCTAAAACCTCTCTGTAGGGGGTGAGACCCCATCTAGCGCTAAAAATCTAAAAATTGTTTTGCTTCCCGAACCCTGTTAACCCACACAGAAATGCCTCTTCCTTTCTGGTGTTTCTGCAAGTATTAATATCTGTCTTTATAGTATCGTAAGCTGTTTGTTTCTATAGGGTAATAGAAAACGTAAAAGAAGAAAATATCTTCGGTTTTCGATTTGCTATATATTGCGACTAACTAGGGAAATGAAATCTTTTCTTAAACAGAGCAATATAGAACACTGATAATCCACGTTCAACATAGGACTGATGTTATTTATTTACTTTCTTTACTTATAGTAAGTAGGGAAAGTATTGTATTCGATCCAAAAATTCGATGTCGAGATTTCCCGGAAACATATGTTTTGAGGCTCCCTGAATCAAAAACAACATGCATTTTTAGAAAAAAGATTCCCTGTGTGTATGTGTGTGTATGTGTCTGTAAACAGCATAACTGATAAATATGATGTGTTGTGCTCACATGACTTTCTCTACTCTTCTACTAACCATTCCTACAAACTCTTATCCCTATATTTACAAAGCCTATATAAAGCGATTACTTTTAAAACAGTTGACTATCGCTCAAATTCTACTGTATTCCCATATTCCCCTTGCATCTACAAGAAAATTAGTAGTATAATAATTTCTGCAAATGTTTATCTCGACGAAGATAGAGGAATAAGAGTTTGTAAGAATGATTAGTACAAGAGCAGAGAAGGTCACGTAAGTGCAACATACCATATTTTTTCGGAAGTCTTCGCTTTTGTATCATTTTTCTGAACATTTTAGGTCGTTAATTGCAAGTGATCAAATTTATAATATTGTCACCGCGCCCGCCGCATCTAATTGCCGACAACAGCAGTGTCACCCATCGCATTATTGTCGGCACTACCGCAAAGGAGCCGAAGGAAAGAGATAGAGAATGACCGCATTGTTGGGGCGCTTGCCAAAGAGAGAAAAGGATAGAGGCTACTGGAGTCTTCTCCTTTGTATCTCACCGCAATAAGTGAACGTTCCTGAAGCTTCCAGAACAGTGCCTGGGAGATATAAATAGCGGTAAAGTGTGAGAAGAGGCAGTCAGACGTATGTGAAGGTTGAGTAGTCGTGCCGACGGAAAGAAGAGACGTATGTGAAGCGTGCCGACGGAGAAGGGACAGTCTTTGTGTCACGAGTTCGGAGCCGTGCTGTTGGAGAATGGGAAAAGACTTTCTTGCTGTTGCAACGAGTGTACAAAGTTACTGTTTACGGAAATAAAAGTGTTTCTTTATCTAGACTACATCTGTCTACTTTACTTCACACCCACCACAAAAAGTCACACTGGTGTCAGAAGTGGGATTCGTCGAATTGCTTCTAGCTTCGTTACATCGTCGTTAGAAGTTGCAACGTTAGAACCAAGATGGAGGGAGATTCGGAAACCAGGATGATGGCAATGATGAAAGAATTATTCGCCGAAATGAAGACAGAAATGTCCAAGATGAAGACGGCAAACAACAACCTCGTTGCCAAAATGAAGACGAGAAACGACAACTGAGCTGCCGAGCTGAAAGCGGTGAAGACGGAGCTATCGGCGAAAATTGACGGCGAACTGATTGGCGTGACGGAAGACGTGGAAGAACTCGGCGAAAAGGTGGAAGACCTCTGCCAGCACGTGGACGTCGTGGAGGACGACGGGGAACGTCTTGGCGCCCTGGTAGTAAGAGTTGACGAGAGCGTCAAAGTACTGGATGCCAGGGGCAGACGGAATAGCGCGGACCTGGGGAGGGAGCACCTAGTGGCCGAGGCGACAGTTGCCCCCGTTTCAGATGATGTGAGGGAAGACGTGGAACAACTCGGCGAACTGATTGGCGTGACGGAAGACGTGAAACAACTCGGCGAACTAATTGGCGTGACGGAAGACGTGGAACGACTCGGCGAACTGATTGGCGTGACGGAAGACGTGGAACAACTCGGCGAACTGATTGGCATGACGGAAGACGTGAAACAACTCGGCGAACTAATTGGCGTGACGGAAGACGTGGAACGACTCGGCGAACTGATTGGCGTGACGGAAGACGTGGAACAACTCGGCGAACTGATTGGCATGACGGAAGACGTGGAACAACTCGGCGAACTGATTGGCGTGACGGAAGGCGTGGAAGAACTCGGCGAAAAGGTGGAAGACCTCTGCCAGCATGTGGACGTCGTGGAGGACGACGGGGAACGTCTTGGCGCCCTGGTAGTAAGAGTTGAGAGCGTCAAAGTACTGGATGCCAGGGGCAGACGGAATAGCGCGGACCCGGGGAGGGAGCACCTAGTGGCCGAGGCGACAGTTGCGCCCGTTTCAGATAACGAAAGTGTACGTCTCGGGGAAGACAAAGGGGCAGTTCAGGGACGTCGTCGAGGATCCTCTGGAGGAGTGTGTCGGGTACGTAACCAACCAGGATACGACGTGGAGGACGATCAGCAGGGAAGCGCACAAGCAAACGAGCATCACGCGAGAACCGACTTGGCGTGTGACATGGGGGGACCGTCGGAGCCATCCAATCACCTGACGCATAGTGCCGTGAACGGAAGAATGGTGGACATCATCGTGGACGGCAGGATACAGAAGAGGCCGTGCCGAGCACGAGTGAACACGAGTGCAGCGGTGGACGCGACTCGCGCAGATGTGGCGGGGTTTGTTGCCGGACCCATCGGAAGCAAGGTGGCTGTGAAGTTGCGCCAGAGAGGTCGGCGGACATGGTACCCAGTGAGCCGTTTCCAAGTGCGCAGGATGGCCCGTCAACACACCAGGAAGAAGGGCAACTGGACGAGGGACCGTCAAGACCGGCGGTACTGTTGCAAAATTTCGAAGCAGGATGGCATACGTCGTCCTACTCAGAGCAAGGGACACTATCCAACAGCGATACCTAGGATCGTGCCTCCTGGAGAAGAGGTTCGATGGGATAGTCCGCCGGGGCGCAAGGGAGATGCCGCAGTAATAGTGCTGGTCGGGACGACCAACTCTGAGGAGGGAGCAGTGTCACCGCGCCCGCCGCATCTAATTGCCGACAACAGCAGTGTCACCCATCGCATTATTGTCGGCACTACCGCAAAGGAGCCGAAGGAAAGAGATAGAGAATGACCGCATTGTTGGGGCGCTTGCCAAAGAGAGAAAAGGATAGAGGCTACTGGAGTCTTCTCCTTTGTATCTCACCGCAATAAGTGAACGTTCCTGAAGCTTCCAGAATAGTGCCTGGGAGATATAAGTAGCGGTAAAGTGTGAGAAGAGGCAGTCAGACGTATGTGAAGGTTGAGTAGTCGTGCCGACGGAAAGAAGAGACGTATGTGAAGCGTGCCGACGGAGAAGGGACAGTCTTTGTGTCACGAGTTCGGAGCCGTGCTGTTGGAGAATGGGCAAAGACTTTCTTGCTGTTGCAACGAGTGTACAAAGTTACTGTTTACGGAAATAAAAGTGTTTCTTTATCTCGACTACATCTGTCTACTTTACTTTACACCCAACCAAAAAGTTACAATATTGTGGTTACTGCTTACGACTTCATTACAATTTACTTAATAGATAAAGGCACCATTTGCCATTGCAGATTCAGTATTTGGATCAGCTTTTATTAGACGATAAGCGATCAAATGACTTGCCGATTACAAATACGAGTATACTATTCATACACGATTCTCTGACACATGTGATGCTTAGCTATAGTTATTTTCCACTGACATGTCTGGCTTATTATTTTCGTACCTGATAAAATAGTATCTATTTCCCTTCTTCGAGGGCTTATCAACAAGGAGAAAGCCTGAGAAGAGCACAACATGAAGCTTTTAAAGCGCACCGGATGCTTGATACCTAAAGAAACCTTGCAAGAAGGGCCACCCACTTAAACAAGAATTAGGAAGTAT
Organism: Tenodera sinensis; assembly: GCA_030765045.1. NCBI lineage: Eukaryota > Metazoa > Arthropoda > Insecta > Mantodea > Mantidae > Tenodera > Tenodera sinensis. The sequence continues at coordinate 171,913,686 of CM060963.1, read as the reverse complement.
TGCGGAACCGAAAACATTCTCGCTTGACTGCCTTAAATACCGGAAACACATTGAAACTCTACCAGTTCAGAGGTATTGATGCATTCTTCCGGAAGTTAATTTTACTGTGCAGCAGAAGCTGTCTGGGAGAGCACCTGTATTCTTGGTGCCTACTAATATTACCACACTCAAAATGTAGAGAATTTGGTTCTATTAATTGTTAGATATACTGTCAAATAAAATAAGATCAATTACAAGGCTTTACAAAATTAATGAGTGTATGTGAGCACATCAACACAGGTGTATCGCGTTAATCTTTATCAATGCATGACAATTGCGATTTTATAACCTTAATTACAAATTTCAAATTATGCTGAAAAAATTACACGTTTTTGTTTCCCTAACAGTTACCTATATCATACAACAGAAGTATTGTATTCCACCCAAAAAGTCGATATCGAAATGTCACCGATAATATACGTTTTGAGGTCCTTTGACAAAACGGAATTCTTAAAATAAGGCCCAGGTATGCTATGTGCAGGCCACCCCCGTAGCGCAGTGGTAGAGCTCATGCCTTTGGCGCGGGGAACCCGGGTACCGTCATGGGATTTTCCCCTCTGGGATGTCTGGCCCGGGTTGCACTCTGCCTCGTTAGGTCCCTGAGTGGCCAATTGAGGAGCTACTTGATTGAAAAGTAGGGACCCCTAATCGCGAAGACCACAGAAGTGCCCGGGAGGGACAGGGGCGCTGACCGCGTCCCATCTCCAATACTGCACCCCACTCATGGTGGGCAGAGATGGAGGACGCAGCGGTTGGACGTTAAGCCTTGGTTCAGATGGGCTGCTGTGCCAGTGGTTATGTTTTTTTATGCTGTGTGTGTGCGACACGCCTATATCTATGAACAACTTTAAACATGAAACATCAAACTTGTTAAGAATGTAACGCGAGGATTTTCAAGTAAACTTCTCACTACAGACTAATGATTGCAGACTATTTGCATAATTTTTATTTTCTGAAAAGACTGGCTCGACTTTAATTTAAATATCACACAAATTATTTTAATGGCAAGTAAAATATAGATGTGAAATTTTCAAAGAACAGCCTGTGAAGACTTCTTCATTTGAAATGAATGTTGTGTATATACCAAGTAAAATAAAACAGAAAGTATAAACAAATAAAAGTTGTGACTTCGCCATTTCCGAGATATTCGTAGTTACTGGTTCGAATTTTCAAATGGTTTATTTTGAAGTGCCAAGTAGCACTCTATATTTCTCATGATATTACAAAGAATAGAATTTCAAAATCATATATAGCGATCCGCTTCTTAAAGATTTCACTTCGATTGAATTTCCCCTTTATCTATATACAATGAAGTATGTAATAAAACTATTTTGCACACGTTTATCCCGATAAGCATAAACATTCCAAAAGTGTGATTTGTCATAAATACTTTGCAGACAAGATGTAAAAATGAACGATAGTAGATAAAGTGAATTTGATTTCATAGCTCTGTTGTTAGTGAAAGTATATATTCCTTAAATAATTTATCAAGACTTCATCGGGAAAACAGGTCCCGTGAATCCAAAAAGTAGATATTTACTTTCTCTACTGCATGCTTACGTAAGTAGAGACAGTGTTGTATTCATGAAATTCACTGCAGGATGCATCAAACGGGACCACATCCGTAATGAAGGTATACTGAAAGTACTTCAGGTTCAACCTGTGTTAGACTTCATATAACAATATCTGTTGGCCGTCCAAGGAAGAGGTGGATGATGATGTTGATGATGATGATGAAGAAGAAAAAGAAGATGATGATGATTATGATGGTGATGATGATGTTGATGATGATGAAGATGTTGATGATAATGATGATGATGAAGAAGAAAAAGAAGAAGAAGACGATGATGATTATGATGGTGGTGATGATGATGATGATGATGATGATTGTATTCTACCCAAAATTGATACCAAGATGTTGCCGTAATACATGCTTAGAGACTCCCAGGATCCAAATAAATGTTTGGTGTCTACATATGGTGTCTATATGTGCAGTGTGCAGTTGCAACTTCATGGTTGGAGATTTATCAAAATAATTAACAATGCAAGCTTTATAAAATACGATAATTGTAGTATTTTATTGCAGCCCTAAATGTCTTCACATTAAAGCAGTGCAACAACTTATGATTTATGAAACAAAATAATTAAACTTCTATCACAGCAAGTATTAACCAGCCATACTTAGCCTATAGCACAGTTATCTAAGATGAGCAAGCCCTGCCTATACTCCCCAAGTTAAGCTATCAATCCCCGTACACTTTCTACATCCATCTAAGACACAAATTGTAGACTTTCAGAGGTCATTTGGCATAGATTTATCTATAATACGAAGGTCAATAGTTTTTTAATGCTTTTCTCCAAAAGTCAAGTTTTATTATAAAATGTATCATTAAGTCACATGACTTTCTCGTACTAACCATTGTTACAAACTCTTATTCCTACATCTTCTTCGTATTAGTTGATATAAACATTTGTACAAATTATCTTATTGCCTATTTCCTTGCAAAGGCAATATGGGAATACAGTAGGCTCTGAGTGATAGTCAAATCCTTTAAGCTTTGAGATTCCAATCTCTTTGCACGGCTAAGATATAAAAAAACGAATAACGATCTACCATTTGAGGAAAGTTTAAATATTCCAAAACTCACACAAATAACAAGGAATATCTCAGAAAAAGTTCACTCTATATTTGGACATAAATTGTGTTTTAGCAAGATCTATATTTTTTGTGTAGTAAGATTTGGTCTATATCTTACGGTTTACCAGTTATGCAAAAGTCATTCACAGTAAACAGAACTACATAGGCTACAGCCAGAAAATTCAAAATATACATTTGTTTTCCATAAAAATATCTCAAACATACGCCATTTTAATCAAAATTGTTAGAGCCATTTGGGATAAAATCAAATTTTTCCATGTAAAGGGTAGTTTAGGGTGGAGAAATTTTCATAAAAATGTTAAAGTCGCATCCTTGAGAGCCATTAAACTTAAATACCAACTTTGGTTTTTAATCGACTTTTCGTTTTTGAGTAATGCTACTCACAGACTGACACACACACATACACACACAGACACACACACACACACACACACACACACACACACACACACACACGGACCTATTTCTAAAATGATTTCTTTTTTGGATTCAAGGGGCTTCAAGATATACACTTCCGGTGAAATCTCGACATCGAAGGTTTGGGTAGAATACAATACTTCCTCTACTTACTATACGTGGTATAAAAAGTAAAAATTGTTTTTCTCTGGAACTATGTAATCGTCAACAACTTCCTATTCTTAGTTACCAGGATCCTGATGTTTATGACATTCAGAGGTTTTATGAGTGGTTTTTTTATGGAAAATATAAGCGGGTCACAATGAAATCAACGGTGATTAAAATTATGCAATTTTCATGGGTCATGTAAAGCCATATTTTGGATTTTTAACGGTTTTGTCGTTTTATTGTCATGTTTCATATTATAGTCATATTTTCTCTTAAATTTTCGTATTTTTGTCATATATTTATATTCTAGTTTTGCGTATGTGCTTGCATACCCAGAGACCGATTTTTTACATCTACTAATTCTTGCCCAATATTTCTTACAATTATCTTTCTTAGAAACGTATGTTTCCGCGAATTTGGAAGGTACGCTGTATGTAATTTGCTATTGTAATTCTTCTTTCTGATCGCCTTTCAAAATGTGACATCTGTTTCATTCTGTGCAGAGTGAGGATTAGTTCTAGATTGAGCAAATAAATAAAACCAAAGTGAAACAAAAAAAAAATAATATTATTTGTTACTGAGGTACTGGATTTTAAAGTAGATTTTCAATATAATGTTAATTTTAACAGAATTAAATTTTTGAAAATTTCGAAAATGCTCCCAATAATGTTAGATCATATTTATCGTCATATTTCTTAATTTTTTCGGTCATAAATGCTTGCACATTTCTAACATTCTAGGCCATAAACATGTGGGCTCCGCTAATTACAGTACTGGAAACACGAAGTCAAGCTTTCATACAGCTAGGTATCTGTAATGGAGCTGTAATATCTTGTAATGTCATTCAGAATCCTTCCAGCATCATAACCTACATTCTCCATGTCATCATGGCCTTTCTTCCTGTTTCTATTAAATATTCTAATATTGTTACCTATTTCCTCCATAAATCTCACTGCCTTTTTTTATACGAAAGGTATGTGATTCCTTCAGAGTGGTAGTGATGTTGAAGCCTGGTTCAATGCCTAACTATTTCAGTAACTTGATTCTTCCTATGTTACCATCAGTGACTGAGATGATAGCATCGCTTAGTCCTAATTTGAGAGTATTGACATCTAAAAATACTGTTTTGGGAATCCTAAACCACAGAACATCATTAAATACTTCGTTTGCATTTTGGATTTTCCATGTAAACATTTTTTCCAAAAATCTGGTTGGGATAAGTCTATATGTATAAGTTTGATGACAAAAATGACAAATTCTGGGTATAATGTGGTTCTCCTAGAGCAGAGACCATGTTCTGGATGATCATCAGTAGAGAACATATGAAAGTAATTAGCCAGAAGACAACACCGATAAAATAATATTAATAATTCAATTTTGCTTTAAATGGATCTTAAAGAAACATATTCGTCTTCAGTACACTTGAAATATTGGGAAGCAATAGAAAATTGAAAATGTGTAATTTCTCTCCCATACAAGGGCTTGCTCACCTTAACAAAGTTTCTCAAACACTTGCTTACTCACTTTCTAAGCTCCTGGAGGGGACATTCTGTCGTCGCCGTTGTAGAAAGCTTGACGGAGGGTGAAGATTGTTTGCTGGGTCCTCCTCTTCCTCCACAGCCACATTGTAGACGACATAGTCTCGGTGGGCCTTCCAACGACGTCTAACTAATCCTGGACAAGTGGCATTGACGCGGACAGCCAACTCTTCGGCCACCTCACTACCATGGGGAGTCACTGTGACCCGTGCCAACGTATACTCCACTTCTGTGGCACCAGGGGTAACCCATGAACGTCCTCGCAGTCGATACTCCCCAGAAGCGGCGAGGGTGTAAAGCGCCAGAGCACAGGACTCGTCTCCGTAATGAAATTGAAGTATATGGAACGTGTGGTTGTCGAAAAACGTGTAGCTTCTCATCAGGAACTCTGGGCCTGCTCTGACTTCACACCTGCATCACAAACAAAACAGATTAACTATATCATAAACAATCGTGGATTTCCAGGACTCGTCCTATAAACAGACTTAAAGGTCTAACTTCGCAACAGGAATTCTGGATTGCCTCTTAACACAAACAGAATCACAACTCTCCAGAGATGACAGAATACAAAGAATTGTAGTAGTTGCACGCCAAGCACACTTTAGTCCTTCCACTTTCAGGATTGCCAATTATTAGAATCTCTCCAGAGAGCTTTCGAGTACCCGCAGGAAAGTCTCAAACCTTAGAAAATGTATATTATCACTGGACTCTGGAACTAAGACTCTTGGCCCACTCAATACACATGTATAGGTATAAAATATTGTATATAATGCAAATATGCTATTGTCGTTGCCTTTGATTTTGTAAAGTAAAACTTCGATCCTCTACGCCAGATTAGAACCTTCTTCTTCTTCTTCTGATTACTCTCCCCGTATAGAGGGCTTGTCCCCCCCCCCCCCAGGACTTAGAAGCCTGTGCGTTGGGTCAGATGCCTTTCGGGGAGCAGATGAACCTAAGAACCGGACAGAGGGAAGACCTGGAAGTGGGTGGTCAGCTCAGCACCAATATAAGAATGAGGAAGAAGATGATATGAAATACAGGCGAAATTGATGAATAGAAAGGTCATGATGGAGTAGTTGGTGGAATAAGTGGCGGGGGAAATCGGAGAACCGGAGAAAACACGTCCAGACGCCGCTCCGTCTATCAAATACCACATGCGGGTCCCTGGGATCGAATCCGGGCGCCTTGGTGATAGGTGAACGATCAGATTAGAACCTAACCTGGATAAATCTTTAGGGGCTACGTTTCTAAATGTGTAAGCGAGCGAGGTGGCGCAGGCGGTAGTGCGTGTGACTCGCTTTTGGGAGGTCGTGAGTTCGATCCGCCCGGTCGGTCTACCTGACCCTTGGGTTTTTTCGGGGGGTTTCCCGGGTCGTCAGGCGAATTCTGGGTAGGACACAAAGGCTGCCCGTTTTTACTTAGTCACCCAATTCAGCACCTCATAATTTGTTGTTTAGGATGGAAGGGTGAAGCTTTGGGATGTTGGGGTTTTCCTTGGGTCGCTCTTGCATGGTTGACTCTGATCTATGTATCAGGGTGTGGGACGTCCTGGACCTGTTGCGTTGGTTTCTTAGGAAAACACACGACTGCGTAAAATAAGAATTTATTTTCCCAAAACTATTTCAGTTCACTCGCTACCTTGATGATTTAAGTGTGTGCAAGAAATGAGTTTTCAGTAGCACGCTAAATAATGTTATATATTCTACACTGCATCCCCGCACTGCTTCAGTTATCTCCAAGTGAGTTCTGTCTGCCTTTTGCCCGCGTTGTGGCAACCTACCTCCAAAATCCACCCCTTTGTCCAAATGTCATTCACACCGAGGACCGGAAAAGGGTACCATTAGTTAAGAATGTGTGCTAATGGCCTGGCATGAAATAGTTCTACCAACATGGTTTTGCAAAACCTTGTGCTACACGTATTTAATTAATGATTCTATTAGTTTTGTCCATTACACGCACAGTTTCAGCACTTTCATTACCCGGATTTCCTCACCCTCCTGTTCACTTCACTAATCATGGCATTTATCCTTTCATCGGCTTGGTTAATCTCCGGGTCGAAAGCGTCAATAGGAGTTCGGTGCAGGATGATGGGGAAGGTGCTCTAAGTAACTCCGTCCCTTGTCACGAAAGCCGGGTTCCGGTTGTGTCCCCAATTATGAGTACCCTGAGCCACTGTTGGGCCTCTGCATGCGGCACTCTACGCGAACCGGCGGGGGATCGGTGTCCTGGCTGGTGTCGGGGAGTTTACACTTGGGAAAATGTTGGGATCCTCTGCTATGCCTATGCTCTTGTGATCTGCCTGCCCTCTGTCTCCTCTCGCCTCACCCCTCTCTCCCGGGGCACAGGTAGAAGAGATCTCTGACCATGAAGTGCCGAAGCCTCCCTTCCACGTCTGTCGTACTCTTGCTCCTACTCCTAAATAAGTATGCATGGCATCATCATTATCATCATCAATAAATTATGCACTGGAGCTATTGCGATGGGAAAAAATTGTTTCATTATTAACGATGTTAAGAAGCTGGGGTTTTATAGGGATGAAACAAAGGCCTACACTGCCTAAAATAATCGAGAGTGGCACAAATTGTATTTAAATGGTCTTTTGAAGCATTGGAAAGGTAGAATCAGACTCAAAAATTCAATGTCAGCCGAGATTTGAACCATGGACGGTCTCCGTCCGGATGATCTAACCACTGAGCTGTCATAGCAATAACTGACTCCAACTGACTCACATTTTCCCCGGTAAATCACAAGGATATCTCAAATTCAAATGAAATAACATACCCCAATGGCGACTTACAACGTTTAAGTACTTTAAGTTCCGCCTTTCAAGACTGAAAAGATTAAAAACTGACACATTTCGGAGGTCACTAAGGTTATCGCACAACATCCCCCAGTGACAGACAGCCTTTGCTCTCGTTAATGATAACATCGCAGCTTCTGTGCCAAGTGTTTCCTGACCAGGTTTCCATACTGGAGTTGCGTCTGTCAAGTACACACTACTTCTCACTTTCTTTTCTTTTTTATCCCTCTTACAGTATTTTTACCTTCTCTATTACTTAATTACAGAAATAGAGGAAATATTGTGCTGCACCCACAAATTTGAAATAGGGATTTCACCGAGGTTTTGGGACTCCTGTGAATCCAGAAAATGTAGTTTTGGCAAAAGAACTGGTGTGTACATGTGTGCGAAAATCATAGCCGAAGAAGCGAAAATTCGGTTAAAGATTTTCAAGAAACCTCGCTCTCCAGACTTTCCTTTGCATATAAAATTTTTCGATAATCTTGATTTTCTCAAAATATTTCCGATAATTTTGATTAAAATGTCTCGTGTTTAAGGCATGACTAATGAAATTAATATCTAAATATACCTCCTTCTTGAATATTTTCGGAATAGCCTCCCACTCCTCTGCATTCTGAATGACTTTTGCATAACTTCTGCATAACCATAAGAAACAGACAAAATCTTAGTACACAAAAAATAGACACCTTCTTTAGGCTTCTCTCTCTCTCTCTCTCTCTCTGTCTCTCTATTTAGTTTTTTTTTTTTTTTTTTTTTTTTTTTTTTTTTTTTTTTGTGGAGTTGGTCAATTCTTCGATATATTCCTTGATACTGGTTTAAATTTTGAAATACTTATACTTTTCTCAAATGGGAAGCCATTATATCCTTGTGTGGAGTGTGTGTGTGTGTGTGTGTGTGTGGAGTGTGTGTGTGTGTGTGTGTGTGTGTGTGGAGTGTGTGTGTGTGTGTGTGTGTGTGTGTGTGTGTGTGTGTGTGTGTGTGTGTGTGTGTGTGTGTGTGTGTGTGTGTGTGTGTTCCTGTAAAGAACAGGATTTCAAAGGTAAAATATAGCGATACGTTCTTCAAAAATCATTTTATTTGCCTGTTGCATCCTACAACAAAACTTGTAAATATGAATTGAAAGTTTATCTGCATTAACGAGAAATAGAATAATAAGCTTTTATTAAAAATAGTTTCTAGGGAAGTGAACAACTGAACTCATGTGAATGCACTGGGCATCAGGTTTTCTTGTTCTGTTTTCTTTTTTCTGTGTTGCTATTATTTTGCCACAGTAGCTTAGAAATTACAAAAATATAAACTTGTTAGATCTGAAAATTAATGCTGGCTCACAAAGTGTTTCAAATTGCAGTTTAAGACTTGCAAAATATATACATAGTGATCAATATTATATCAGGAAATTAAAAGGAGTCGAAATTCCGTAAATTACAGTTTTAGCATCCATCATATGTTCAAATTTAAACCAAAACACTGTGCCTGACATTTCCATCTATAAACCGTGAACCAAAGTGTAACATCTGCGCCACGTTCAATGCATGTCTACACAAGTTAAAAGTGGACAAGGTTACAACAGCATATTAGAAAAATTCGCAATAAATAAATGAATAAGCATAACCGCAAACAAAATATTTTCCTTTTATCTTCAAAGATTTCAGCTATAATCAGTTAGCTTTAACTAGGGTGTTGGCCTTTGATAAAACTTCCTTGTTATTTGTGCTCTTTTTCCTAAAAAATAATATTTATAAAATGTTCTATTTTTACAAACGTTTTGACGCAATAATGAATTAAAAGGGAAATACTGCAACGTGTTTTGTTGTAATTCTTTTATTAGTTTAGATTAGATTAGTTTAGATTATGTAGTAGTAATAATAATAATAATAATAATAATAATAATAATAATAATAATAATAATAATAATAATAATAATAATAATAATAATAATAATAATAATGATAATGATAATGATAATGATAATGATAATGATAATGATAATGATAATGATAATGATAATGATAATGATAATGATAATGATAATGATAATGATAATGATAATAATAATAATAACAATAACAATAACAATAACAATAACAATAACAATAACAATAACAATAACAATAACAATAACAATAACAATAACAATAACAATAACAATAACAATAACAATAACAATAACAATAACAATAACAATAATAATAATAATAATAATAATAATAATAATAATAATAATAATAATAATAATAATAATAATAATAATAATAATAATAATAATAATAATAATAATAATAATAATAATAATAATAATAATAATAATAATAATAATAATAATAATAATAATAATAATAATAATAATAATAATAATAATAATAATAATAATAATAATAATAATAATAATAATAATAATAATAATAATAATAATAATAATAATAATAATAATAATAATAATAATAATAATAATAATAATAATAATAATAATAATAATAATAATAATAATAATAATAATAATAATAATAATAATAATAATAATAATAATAATAATAATAATAATAATAATAATAATAATAATAATAATAATAAGGGAGGCTTGCATAATTTGTACTGTCGCCTCAATTGTACCACCTTAAAAATTAGTTCCTTGACAAATGCTGCCATATATGTCAAGCACTTTTAGCTATAGACACACCTTATTGGGACACCCCCAAAAAAACAACTGTGACATTTTTCCCCCATTATGGCGCGGTCTGATTATACTTGGTGATATTTCATCAGTTAGGTTGCATTAGTACCGCCAACTGTTCGTAAAATATAACCATGGTAGAGCTACGGCCATAGCTGGTGTTATTGCACCTCATAAGACCTTGTTTTCGAACCCCTCGCAGAGAAGCCAACCGATAGATTTTAAAACATAATTCTGTTTAGGCGCCGTATCAACTAATTAATCTGTGGACACCATTGTATTGCTCATGTTTGAGGGATGCTGTCTTGAACTACTTTAGTTTATTACTTTTGTGTTCGCCACACAGTAGCGCATTAGGATATTCAGCATTTCGGAAGTGATTTTACCCATAATTGTTATTGCAGAACAAGATTTGCCGAAGGTGAGTAGGTTCATGTGTTGTGTGGTAACGATGTTAAAGCATTAGTATCGTTTGAAAGCACGTTACTTTAACCATGTGATATTTGAGGTTAGAAAGAATGGTTTTTTTTATATACGTTGGCAGTAAAGCTGTATATTATTCAAAACTACATTAATATACTGTAATTCTCACTGCGTTTCAGACTTGTATCAAAAACAGCAAATCTGCAAGAATTTAACAAAGAGAACTTGTCAAAGTTGCGTATTTTGTAGCAGTTTCAGTTTCCTATAGCGTACCGGTACAATATAGGGTAGCTTCATTACAAATTTGTTCAGTAATAGTGACGTATCAAAAACTAAACATAATTCAATTGATCAATTATAAGTTATTAATTTCTGACCTTTTTTTTCCTAGGTAAATAAATCGTTTGTGCAAAAAATGTATGTGGTACAATTTAGGAGCCCAACGGTACAATTTTCGAAAATAGTTGTCTTATTTGTTCATGTTGCAGACATTTAGTGAACTAAACCTAATGACTTTATGTTAGCTTTAAATAAACCTTTCTTTTTATTAAAATCACCCTAACATATTTGGAATTAATACTCCGTTACTGAAATAGAGTAATTCATAAGTTGTGAGTTACAATTAGAAAATATAAATAGTGTAAATTGATACAAATTAGGGCAGCTCTCCCAAAATAATAATATTTTTTGTACAGAGATAATGCAAAACCCTGCTACAATTACAATTTCCTACTGGAATATTGCTTCCTAATTTTAGCCCATAACCTTTTATTTCCTCATTTTTTCTCCCTCTTAATCTTTTTACCCTTCTTAGCCATGTTTCCTCAACTCTCTTCACAAACTTTCCCATCTCCCTGATCTTTTACTGTAAGCAACTTTAGTGATACTGAAAGCGAACTTTTACTCTCCCATTTTCCTCACTCTTTTCTCCAATTTTCTAACTCTTTGCATTCTACCAAGCAATGCTCCGAGCTTATTTCTTCTCCACATAGTACACAGTTCGTATTAGAGCCTCATTCCTCAACCACGCTGAACCTTCTAACCCCTGCCTGTCTAATATATCTATATAATTTTTCTTCCCCAAATTTTCTTCCTTTTTAAATATGTATCTAATGATCTCTTACTAAAAAGATTGGCCCACACCTCTTGTCTATCCATATCCTCTATTCTGTTTTTCACCATTCCTTCTGCATTTAATTCTCCTTCTTGGCATATATTACTCACCCCTGTTTTCCCCAGCGTCCTTCCTAGTTCTGTCCACCAGCTATCCTTTATATGCTAGATCTTTTTGTTGTTCTAAACAAACTTTTAATTTGATGCCATCTTGTTTTCTCATACACTGTAACAGTATTTTACACATCCTTCCAACAAGATTTTGTATAAAAACAAGAACATGTTAGTTTACACACCTTGTAAAATACGTTGTTAATTTTATAAACAGAAACTAAATTCAAAATTAGATTAAAATTAAGATAAACCACAAAGTATTTATTCCAAATTCTGAAACCGTGATACAAGAACTTTCTGTGAACATGGCTTACTCTGCAAGTAATTTGTTTAGCAGATATGCTAAAAATAAAGCATATAAGTGTATTGTATTTAAAATACTGAATACAAAAGTGCACAAAAATACGGAGTTACTCCCCACAGTTCATTTGTAACCAACTGGGTGAGGCGTAGTTCCAATTACAAACAGAATTAATATAAGGACCTTATGCTAGGGATAGTTATTAACCTTATTAACCTCAGCAATGCTGCGTTCTTCAGTTTATCTGAAAGAATTCTTGAAATTGTCACACAAGTGTTCCCCTTCTGCAGCATATCTTCAAGAGGAAGTGATGTTTATCAACAATCCGTAGTTTCTGCAGACAGGAAGCCGTCACAGGAGTGGCTAGGAAAACAATCACACAGCTTCGGACAGTGCAGTTTGGCGTTACAGCGCGAGAAATGGGTTACACTGCGCACAGCAAAGAGGAAACGTTCAAGGGAACTGGCATATGATTAAAATGGCAAGACAAAAACTAAAACAATATAGTTAATTCCTCAAATGTATGAGAACAGTGGGTGTTTGGCTTAATTTGAATGGCATTACTTCGAATCTGTGATGAACTTTCCTTTATGGATAAACTTTCAGCTCTATGTAACATTATACTGGAATTATTGGCGTGTAAGATTTATAATTTTATAAAAAAGTTATAGAAAGATGGGTAAATAATTGCAATAAATAATCCCTGTATCCTAAAATTAATGCATAATGCTGTAAGACTGAGTTACATTCTATAGCGATGTAATTTGGGAGGTCAGGTAAAGGCGATTGGGCAGTGTTAGTTAGGTAATTAAGGTTATGCTAAAGCTTAATTGACTAGAATACCGCTAGTTCAAGGTGTACCTAGAAGTCAGATGTGCCTACTGAGGAAACTACAGTTGCTGAGAGAAATTTTTGAAGATTATACAAGAAAGGAAATTCTCGGAAATTCAGCATTTCACATAGAACAGTAGCATTTCAGATATCCAAAAATTAGCAGCATTAATTTGGCGGAATTATGTAGGAACATTGGTAGGGATAACCACGAAGGCGGTGTTTAAGTTAACAGAAGAAGGTTATTTCAAAACCACGCGCCTTTTTCTTCGTATTTTACAGTTTCAGAAAAGTGCCTACTGTGATCGATAATCGGCAACCACCAGCGTTTAAAGATCGCGCTCGAGTTATTGAGGTACTACTCGCACACTTTATTTTGAGCCCTGAGATCTAGCGCTAGGAATGGTTCGAATCAAGAACGCCTGAGCGTCGTTGAACATAGCCCAGTGTTACCACTTGTGCATTTCATTGTATCGCGTTACCTTTCTTGCTGTTCACTTGAGTTATCATACCGGTTTAGTTTTGTCTCTTACTCTTATGTTTAACTAACTGAAACGTAAATTTAAATACTAAATACGTGAAGCAGATCCATCATCGACACAGCAAACACCTGTACATAGTAAAAGAATAAGCCACGTGTGTAGGTCTTTACTTAACCTTTGCCTAACCTGGACTACAGGAGACTACAACGCCATCTGAGTGTTCGAATAGTAGATCAGCTTAACATTTCTGTAACTAACGGCAACATACACTTTGCATTATACTACAGAAGCAATTATTTTTAAAACCGCAAACTCTTGATACTTCAAAGTTAGCAGATATAATTAAGTGATTACTAATTCGAGCGATAAGATTCAGAAACTAGATGAGTATAAGCATTTGTATAGAGGAAACAGCTCATTGGACTACCCCAAAAACTGTGGCATTTTTCCCCCATTATGGCAGAGAGGTATTCCATCTGTTACGTTGCATCAGTGCCGACAACTGTTGGTAAAATATAACCATGGTATAGTTACGACCATAGTTGATGTTACTACATCCATTATATTACCACAGAAGCCCTTATTTTTGAACCCGTCGCAGAGAAGCCAACCAATAGATTTTAAAACAAGATACTGCATTAATTCATTAATCTGTGGACATCATTGTATTGCTCGTGTGTATGTGGTTTTGTCTTGAATTGTTTTAGAGCATTATATGCAGTTATAGTTACTGTTGTTATTTGTGTGTTCGAAACACAGTAGTGCACTAAATATATGTTACGATATTTAGCGTTTGGAAGAACAAGATTTGCCGAAGGAGAGCAGGTTCATCAGTGTTGTGGTAACGATCTTCAAGCATTATTATCGTTTGAGACCATGCTACTTTAACACTGTGGTATTTAAGTTTAAAAATAATGATTTTATTATGTAGGTTGGCAGTACTGCTTTTTGATGTAATGTTCACTGCAGTTAAGTGTAATGTTGCCTATGCTGAATTCTTAGGAACTGCCAATAGCCTGTTTCTCTTATAAGAATTGTTAGTGAAAGTCATCTTTAATTTTAGTAGCTAAAATCCTAGTTATTGTGCTTCTCTCTGTGTAAAAGTCTTCCATTGGTACATCATAACAAAGAATCTAGCAATTACGGCGGTGCCAGCCAGCTGCAAAATGTTACACATATACACGGACGTCTCTACAAAGAACAGGTTTCGAATAAAATAAGCAGGAATACAATTTGTGGCACGTCGTCAATTAGTAATGCACTCGGGCCTAGTGCAAAATAAAGTATCTTTTGGATTTATAAGGTCTAAGTCACCTTGTATTTATGTGATGGTATGCAGAAAATATGCCCCGATACTAATAAACATACTGTACCTCCAACTCTGGCGCGCTGCAGACAGTTTGGTGAGCTCGTAAATGCCAGAAAGAGGTGGGAGACTTATTTGCTTACCGAGAGAGAAAGAGATAGGATGGGGAAAAAGAAAGAAGAAACACATCGTTCCTCCCTAAGTTTATCAGCTAGTTTATTACACTGCTTTATGCTTCGCTCTAGTTTTTTAAGAGCACTATTTCTTTTTAAGAGTTGTGGTCGGAAATATGAAAACTAAGGTGAGTTCCAAAGTAGATACTGCATGACTAATTATTAAAACTTCTAATCGAATTTACGGAAATATCAACCTTTACATATACTTGTAGCTATAAAATAAGATATGTTTAAGTATCCAGATGTCATGATCTGAGTAACTTCAGGCGTGCTTTCTTTCACTATATGGGAATTTTTTAAACATAACTTTGGACCAGACAGAACTGATTGTGTCTCAATTGAGTGATACCTACATTTTGTATAACACACAACCGGTCATTAAATCGAGTTCCAATTTTCACTTCACCAACGTATCCTAACATAACCTCAACCTTTTCGACGAACTACGAGTAAAAGGAAGGAATATTCAGAATAATTGAAGCCACTTATTCACTTTGTTGCTAGGGTATTTAATGTAATTAATTTCTTTCCAACATGTAATGATGAATATTATAGTACCTACATTCTTAGTTAAATGAATTGTGTCGAGTTAATTACATTCATTCATTGCATGGCACAATTCGTGGTTGTCCATAATTTCGATGCCATAAAGATCTGTGAAGAACAATACAGTATGCCATACAGCTTTTTTCAGCCGTTACAGATTCATAGATGGTTAAACATGGCGGCGTTGTGGCCCAAATATTAGACCAGCGCTCACCAACACGGAGCCCGCGGGTACCATGGCGCCCGTCATGTGTTTTTCTAGCGCTCATTAGCACATTTTTACTCCGACGACTTCAAATATTAATTCAAATTTCAAGACAAAACTTTTTCCTTCCGAATATCTTGCCCTTACACACCCATGAAGTAAGTTGTTGTACATCTAAAGCTGTATTCATTGCTTCCCTAACCAATGCTTTCCCATTTTGCTCTCAAAGAAGGTTACTTGCTCTAACGTGGTGATGATGGCGCCCGCGCCTCCTTAGGTAGGAATTAAATGTGCCCGAGTACATAAGAAAGTTGGACAGCACTGGGTTAGACTGTTCACCTATCACCAAAACAGTCCGGGTTCGATCCCAGGGACCCGCATGTGGTATTTATGGTGGATGAAGCGGCGTATGGGTGGGTTTTCTCCGGGTTCTCCGGTTTTCCCTGCCATTCATTCCAACTGCTCCATCATCAGCTTTTCTTTTATCAATTCCACCATAATTTTCTATCATCTCCTTCCTCGCTCTCATACTAGGCATCGTGCTGACCCCATTCTGGAAATACTCTCTAAGACAGTCTGTCTGCTCTTCGACAGACATGACCCCAGGCGCTAACTTGTAAATCCTCCATGCGAGGACCAAGAGGCAGAAAACAGTCACGAGTAAACTCATTTAAATAATATCTAAAATCGGTTGGATTAAATTAGGTTGCTTCACGAACATTATATACATTATATACATAATAATAATAATAATAATAATAATAATAATAATAATAATAATAATAATAATAATAATAATAATAATAATAATAATAATAATAATAATAATAATAATAATAATAATAATAATAATAATAATAATAATAATAATAATAATAATAATAATAATAATAATAATAATAATAATAATAATAATAATAATAATAATAATAATAATAATAATAATAATAATAATAATAATAATAATAATAGAAGAAGAAGAAGAAGAAGAAGAAGAAGAAGAAGAAGAAGAAGAAGGCAAAGAAGAAAATAATTCTGTATAAATTTCATCAAAATGCTGGAAGGTATTGACTAGAAATGTCATCCATGCACTTTATCTTAGCACAGTAAATAGACAAATTTCATCAAACTGCAGTAAAAACTAAGGGAGATAAACGATATCAGTATAGAATTTTTTATTCACTCTTCCCTTAACACTAACTGGCTGAATTTACAACTTGTTCGTTTTAGGAACACCCGTTATTTCTATAATCATGGTAGGGTAGGTGTATCCAGAGCCGCCACCCCTTCGCAGCTTACTGTGAGAACAAGTTACTTCTTATTGATGTGGAGACGGACAAGTTGTGGCACAAGATAAATTAGGGCCAGGGTTGGTATCCCAGTCACACAGTGCCAACTGCACCAGCTGGCAGTAGGTACGCACTATGTGAATACAAACATGAGGGCGCGGGAGTTTTATGGCTGTTCCTCGTTTGTTTTCCCAAACGCTCCTGTGGTTGCTTCCTCGAGACCAAAATTGTGGCTTTCTCCAAACAGACTGTGACCTCGCGCTTTGGTTTCAGTCTTCCTCAGTGGCTGCAACATCAGGCCCACACTTTCTTCATTTCGGCTACCCCCAACTAGATTCCACACTGTATAGTGTGCTATTATTTTCCACTACTCCTTTACTTCCCTTTCTGTTCTAGTGTACTTCATTTTTATTTTCATTGTAATTGATTTTATTTTTTTACTTATTTTGAGCCTTGCTTGCCTATTTCTTTCTGCATTTGTCCCCGTATATTTTTGTCTCCCCTCTCCCTTCTTCCAGTATGACATCTTTGAGTTTCCGTTTGTATCTTCGTATTTGCCCTATGTATATTTATTGTTTGCTTTCTTTCTTCACTTTCTATACCTCTATGCTCTAAGAGGTACCGAGTGAGAGGGCTCGTATTCGGGAGGTCGTGGGTTTGATTGCCGAGGCCGGCCTTCCTGATGTACGGATTTTTTCGAGAATGTTCCAGAATCACCAGGCAAATGCTGGGAAGGATAATTGCATTCCCACATTTTGCATCCTTGTATTTCATTTCACCTACATTTCAATCCGGTCTTTCAAAGCTTCAAGTGTTGGTGATGGGCAAGTTTAGCGCTGCAGGATAAGGGTTTTGCACATTGCTGTAACTGCTGTTCTGGCGGACGGTTGGCGTTGTGATCGCCTGACCGGTGATTACTTGGGGAACCTTGGTGTCGATACGAAGAGCCTCCAGCACACTTCAGGGGCCCTCGGACTGGCTACACACACTCGTAGAGCGTTCTCACTCATCCCTTCCTCCCGGGGTCTTGCATACAATAGCCTCAACAGTTCATTCAGTGTGAAGTCCCCTCCGTAAATACTCTATCTCTACCGCTACCTCTGTCCTAAGAGGAAATATTACAATTCACTCATTTCACCAGAAATTCACGCTTTTAGATTCATTTAATAAAATGTGTTAGAGGAAAATGATTATCAATTTACTATGAAGAGAACTTCGTGACCATCCTCGAGGGTTTCTAGGCAGAAAGGAAAGAAATCTGCGCAGGTAAACCAAACTGGATGAAAAGAACCAGCGTTTCTAAGAATAGCTTGTATAATAGAAAAGGTCATGAGAGAGCAATATAAGATTATTCTGCAATGCCATGGTACATGCTTATTTTAACTAGTCTAAATTTTCTGTAAAATAATTTCTTAATGCCATTTTATCTGGATTCTCTTCCATAAAATTTCATAACTGTGCTTCTGTGACTGATTTCCTCTACTACATAAACCGCTTTTTATTTTATTCGTGTATTGATTTCCTTAGCTGTTGTCTAAGTTCGCCCATAGCATTTTACAATAATATAGTTTTACTAATTGTCTGTGAGTGTGAAGATGGTTAAAGCAAGTTGATCCAACAACCCAGGTTGCTTACTGCAGAAAACTGTAGGCAGTCAGCCAAGATGAATCAAACGGAAGTAGTGGCAATTTAAAATTATAAACGCGTTTAAATCCTCAGTATCTGGGAGTGGTTGCGGCCAACGACAGGGTGTCAGGCAAAACAATTAATATTGCGCCTAATTGGGAGACACTGGGGCGACTGCCAGATCCCTTCAGTCATTCTGTATTTGATTAATGTCAACTATCTCGTACTGCAGGTCAATAAAGTCTCTTGTCGTGGAAACTAAGGAATTCACCCAACGGAGAACAGAGAAGGTAGCAAAGGCTCGTTACTCCCTGCAAGAAAAGTGAAGAGCCTTCATCTTTCAATTTTTTCAAAGATACTCTAATTGTTTTAGTATAACATATGGTCGGTTTCAGCGACTGAGTTAACTGTCTTTGACGCCTTAAATCGCTTATGGAAATGCTGAAAGGCGAAAATTGTCAAAAGAATTTTACTTTCTTCTTTAATGTTATATATTTTTATTTTCTCTACTACGTATAGTAAGTAGGTGAAGCATTATATTCAACCCAAAAATTCGATGTCAAGATTTCACCGGAAATATATGTTTTGAGGTCCCTGAAGCCAAAAAAGGCCCATGTGTGTCTGAGAGTAGCACAACTCCAAAAAGAAATGTCGGTTAAAACCAAAAGTGGTGTTTAAGTTTAATACCTTCTGAAGATGCGATTTTGAAGCAAATCTCTTCACCCTAACCTGCCCTTTACGTAGAAAATTTTTCAAAAGTATTGATTTTCTCAAGAATCATTCAAACAATATGCCACATGTTTAATATATTTCTATGGCAAATGAAATGTATATTTTGAATTTTCTGGCTATAGCCCATGTAGTCCTGTTTCCTCTTGATGACTTCTGCATAACTAGTGCAAAAGAGATAGATCAAATTTTACTATACAAAAAATGTAGATCTTGTTAAAACACAGTTTATGTCTAAATGAATTTTTTGTGCAGTGAACTATTTCGGAGATATTCCTTGTTTTGCAATGTTTATATTTTTTCTCAAGTTGAAGGTAGTTCACTGTTTTATCTCTTGGTCGTGCAAAGGGAACAGAATTTCAAAGCCAGCTGTAAAACATTTGACTGTCGCTCAAAGCCTATGTTTTCCCATATTCCCCTGCCATCTACAAGAAAATTAGCAATAAAATAATTTCTGCAAATGTTTATTTCGATTAATATGATGAAGAAAGAAGAATAGGAGTTTATAGGAATAGTACAAGAATAGAGAAAGTCGTGTGAGTACAACGCATGAGATATTTTCTTTAATTTTATATACTTTTATCTCTGTAATTATTAAGGCAAACGCTTCAATTAGACACGCTGAACTTAGCTCACATCAGTTAAGGTGAAATGTGGGAGATTCTTGTGTCACTTCAGTCACAAGATCTGCTAGACGTAATTGTGTCCACACTGACTCGTTCCTCTGAACAAAAGACCAGAAAGGACCAGAACGATCCACGAGCTGCGTTTTATATTCAGTATGTATTAGTGTTGTTTGTTTATACCGCACAGGCGATAATCACTTGAACACTCTGCCCTCTGTTGGTTCCGGAACGCTAATATTTGAGAACCTGAACACATGAATCATATTTTTTCTGGTATGTTCATGGCATTTAGCACCCTTATTCTCGTATTATCGCTCTGTGGTTAGCTTTCTTTTATTTACTGCTGCCTTCGGGCTGTAACTGTAAAACTAATTTACAGAAACATATGTTTGTGTCACCAGGAACAACAAACAAGCAAGAAACATGTACGAGTGGCTGGCATTCGCATTGGGCTACAAAATATTCGTTAGAGATGCATATTACATGTAATCCATAACCTAGGTTACGGTTAACAGACGTCCTGAAAACCCTGGATATGCCCTACATTTTATCGACTGTCTGACGTCCAGGGAGAATTTATGAAACAGTTGGTATATGCTACATTTTGTGGAACGTAAACTTATTTAGTTTCAAGCCGATTAGTAGGCCCGGCCCGGGTTCCAAACGACATTTCATTAGAGCTGTTTTACTGCAATCGTATGCACTCCAAGGAGGTAGGGAAAGGCAGGATGACAAGCCTGTATGCACGGCGACGCGACTGTACCACCTCTACCCAACGTGTGCTGCGTCACAAAACTTTCCTGCAAATATAACTTAAATGCCGATCACATGCAACCGGGACCAAAGCCTACTTATTAGTAACTCGAGAAGGGTTAGAAAAATATTCGTTGAAAATAATGGAATTACGTTGCTCTTCCTGCACATACTTAATTCTGCTATTGAGAGCGCTGTTTAAACAGACATATGAAAGAAGCAGTTGATTGACTCAAAGGTAAAACATAACTTTAAACATTCATAATGATATATCAGTCACACTTTTGTACAAAATATATCCTTGATACAAGTATAATTGCAGGGATTCTTTGATAGTTGCTGTTATTCCTTTCTTATATAAATGCTTTAAAAAATATAAAACTTATGCATACATGTTTGAATAGTTATTTAGGTTTGGGGTTAAATTTTCCCGCATTTAACTTTTTTTATATTATAAGTAATTTCTTTGCAATGTCCTACATTTTCGACTACTAGCCCTAAGCTACGTTACCCAGTGTTTCTGTGTAATCTTAAAAATCTGTTTTGCGATAGGATTTGATGTTTTGTATCGTATTGTAGCAAAATCGAGCTCAATTTTTCTTTATAGTGTACCGCGTGTCGGCATCATTTACTGACATTATTGACGTTATTGAACTTACATACTACAACAGCATATTTAAATGAAGCTTGTCATGCGACAAGTATTAAATATATATTTTACAAATGCATTGTATTGTCACAATTACTTTGTATTGCCTCTTTGAAGCTTTTGTTTTTTCCTGTACTGTATCAGTGAATCTGGAATGCCACGGTGGAGCTTCTATAGCACTAGTCTCCCATTGCACTGATGTGTCACCGTTCCTAGCGTTGTTTCTGCTTCTTCTTGTTCTTCTTCTTCTTATTATTATTATTCTGATTTCCCTCCCCTTATGGGGGACTTACACCCCTTAGGACTTACAAACCAGAGCCTAGAGTCAGATATCTATCACTAAGCACTCCAGTGCTCCAAATCTTCCAGTACATTTTCCAACACCATTTTATAATTGGAAGACCTTGCTTTTTCCTTGAATTTGCATCCGCAGTTTTAAACTTAGTCCAGTAGACCGCATCGTGGCCGAGTGGTTAGACCATTCGCCTCTCATCAAAGCGGCCCGGGTTCGAGCCCATGTGGGATTTGTGGTAGACAAAGTGGCAATGTTTATGCTTGATCATACCATAATGTAGCGCTTATATGTCACTGTAATTGACTTCATTATATATTCCTGTTCATACTGACGCTGCTATCCACCGATCAAAGGTGCACCTGTTCATAACGATATTACTATTCACCAATCAGAAGATTCGTATATGGCAATCAATACCTTGCTGTCAGTGCATATTCCCACACAGCGGAAACAGAAACTATAGATTCTGTATGTTCAATCGAATAACAACCGGTTCGAAATTAGAAAATAACATCCTAATAAATTCAACTTGTCTTCTTGTTTTTAAGATCTATTTTAAAGGTTATAGAATATATGCTCTGTATAAATGTATCAAGGCCAACATAGCAATACAATCAATAGTTTCGCAGTTGAAGGCACAACTATCAACACAACAACTACCTATATGAGCAAAATGTCGGACACCAATGGCAATATCATGCAGAGTAATATATTAAAAACGTTTTATTAACTTCCTAAACGTAGACACATGGTCGAGCATAAATAATCGTATGCAACTTGAGTGTAATGGCAATTATGCTCTCATCGATAATATACTATTGCACTATTATTGTTGTTACAAAAGAAACAGGAACAGAAAAATAACCCGTTTCTGTCTCGCATTCATCTTTCACTGTTCCTCAAGATAAATATAGGTATACTTACTTGTAACAGCTTGATTTCATTTACCTGAAAGGTGTATAAAATATGCAGCTGTTTTATTATCAAATGAGCTCATGACGAAGTAGGCTTAGAAGGAACAGTTAGCGATGCTTCCGTATCTTGATCAGTACAATGCATTATACTGGGTAGGGAAAGACGTGTGAATAAGTTTTAAACATACATTTGTATTTAATATAAAATTTCATTGAAGTACTTGCTATATAAATATCTAAATTGAACCACCATTCTCCCCTAATGAACACATTTTCATTAAATGTGAGGAAGTTGGTACCACTGAGCCACGAGCGTCAAGTTTTGTGTTATTCCCCTCCACATTACCAACGCCTGTTGCTGTTTGCGGCAACAATCGGCCATTTGCTGGTGACAGCTTGTCACGAGTTTGGTGTGCGTGCCTGCACAAGCTTTTAGCACATCTTGTGGTCACCAGTGGCGTGATCTTGTGCTGAATTCCATGTAGTGTGTTGAGTCCAAACCTCTATGCCGCAGTTCCATAACAGAATAACCTAAACTGTGGCTGTAGCTAGCAAAACTCATTCCTAAATATGTAATCAATAATCATACTCTCTAGAACCTACACGTAAAAAATCTGATGTGTTGCACTCACATGACTTTCTCTACTCTTGTACTAACCATTCTTACAAACTCTTATTCCTATATTTTCTTCGTGTTAGTTGAGATAAACATTAGTACAAATTATCTTATTGCTTATTTCCTTGTAGCTGCAAGGGGAACGTTAGAATACAGTAGGCTTTGTGCGATAGTCAAATCTTTTAAAGCTTTGAGATTCCGTTCTCTTTGTACACGTAACATATAAAAAAATGAACAACGATGACCCATTTCACGAAAGTTCCAAGTTTTCCGAAACTCACACACATAACAAGGTATATCTCCGAAATGGTTCCGAAATACAAGAAAATTTATTGAGACATAAATTGTGTATTTTAGCAAGATCTACATTTTTTGTATAGTATAATTTGGTCTATCTCTAACGGTTTACCAGTTATGCAAAGGTCGTCCAGAGTAAATACGACTACAGGGGCTATAGCCAGAAAATTCAAGATATACATTTCATTTGTCATAAAAATATCTCAAATATATGACATTTTAATCAAAATCGTTAGAGCCATTTTCAAGAAAATCAAAATTTTCGAAAACTTTTCCATGTAAAGGGTAGTTTAGGGTGGGGTTATTTTCTTCAAAATCTTCGTGTCACATCCTTGAACGACATTTAACTTAAATATCAACTTTGGTTTTTAACCGACTTTTCGTTTTTGAGCTATGCTGTCCACAGACTGACAGACTGACAGACACACAGACACACACGGACCTTTTTCTAAATATGCTTTTTTTGGATTCAGGGGGCCTCAAAACATGTATTTCCGGTGAAATCTCGACTTCGAATTTTTGGGTGGAATACAATACTTCCCCTACTTACCAGTAGAGAAAGTAAAAAGATCAACTTCTTTTGGAAATATTACCTGTGAAAAGCGTGACTTCAAGTGGATTATTGCTCATTGAAAATGAAATTGCAATTATTGTAGTAATTTAATAGACTGGGTACTCTGGGCCATCCAGCACATGTGTAGCATATTTGAAAATTCGCCACATCTTGATACTAATTCACTGTTATGTACTTTCTCGACTATTTGCTTAGAGTAGGAAAAGGGAGTATGGTACAATTGCGTATCTATATTTGACCGGAAATATACGTTTCGAGGTCCCTGAATGACTTTTAAAAATTTAATAATTTTTAAAAACTGTCTATGTGTTCATGTGCCTCTCTACCTGTCTGTCTGTTATGTATGCCTGTATGTCTGTCTGTTTGTGAGCAACATAACTCAAAAACGAAATACCGGTTCAAACATGCAACATAAAGATTTTAAAGAAAGTCACCCCTCTCCAAACTCACTTTTACATGAAAAAAATGCTTATCATTTGAATTTTTTTCTCCAAAATATATAATGATTTTCATTATGGTACCTAACATATGTGTAAGATAGACATAAAGAATTAAATATAAAGCTGTAGTTTTCTATTAATAGCCTGGAAAGACTTTTTATATAATCTTATGTAACTGATAAACCATAAAAAGTTGACAAAACCCTTACTACACACATACAATGTGTGCTGGCATAAAACAAGAAACTGCGTTAAATGAAATATTTCTGGCATTAATAATTTGCGAGATATTCTTTGCTATTGGTTTAAATTTAGTTTTTAAGTGCTAAGTCCATAGACGTTTTTCTTTGTTCTATCGGGTATACAAGAGAAGAATTTGAAATGCATCAATCGCATAGCAATCGCTTTTTAAATGTTTGACTACCGCTATAGTCTACTGCATTTCCCTTGTATGCCTAAAATAATTATATAATAAATGCGAGTGGATTTTGTATATCATCTAAGGACTTCTGTGCCTTTATAATAACATTTGTTGTTAAATGACAAATGTTATTAAAATTAACAAAGCTAATAAAAATAGAAATACGAATTGTGTAATATTCACATTTATCGATTAAACGAAAGCAGCACCCTCCGTTTCTGTACATTCTCCATTCTGAATTTCTTCCGATCGTTGTTAAGCGCCCACTTGTACATGGGGAAACTTCTTTACAAATCACAACACATTATTGGTTCCTTGACATAGCCAATTGTTGCTGCAAAATTGCATGACCGCTTCCAAATGCTTCCATATCCGGTATATTGACCGATTAGCCTTCCAGTGATTACATTTTGTTTCCAGATCTGAAGAAATGTCTGGGTTGATGAAGATTTGCATCAAATGAGGTAGAAGCTGAGACAGACGTTGGGCGAATCTTATTTCATTGAGGATATTAAAAAGCTGAAAAGTCGTTCGACTAAATATTGTGACGACGGCCGTCGGTCGCACATCAAAGAGAGCCATGTTCGACTACCTCACACCATTGCGAGTAAACAAGGTAACAATGGAGCGGGCGGAACAAAGACGCTTCTATAAGGTTCGAGATACTTTCGACTGCCGGTTTTTTTAAGAGAAGTTTTCGAGAAAAGGTGTATTAGTCGGCATTTCATCTAGACTATAAAAAGTGAAAGAGCATGTACTGAGGTTGGTTACTAAATGTGTGTTGCGTACAGTCAGTGTTGAGAGAGTTTGAGTGTGCCTATTGCCAGAGACAGTTTTAGACATTTAGTCGTCTCGTCGGAAACAGTTATTTGTTAGACAAAGAGCAGTAGAAATGTGAGTAGTATTTGTGTCAAGGTTACGATGGGACAGAACAGCTGTGACTTGCAAGGTCACGAAAAATAATTGTAAATTGTGTAAACGATAAAAAAGACAACTGTTTTTCTGATTCAATTTTAGAAGAAAAAGAAGATGACATTAAAAGTAGCTGGATTTATTTATCACAATGTATTAATTTACAAGTAACTATGTTGAAAAAGAATGCTCTCACTAAATATGTTTTCTTGTTTAAGTCGAGAACTTTTAGGATACCTCTTATAGGATAATTGATAGCAGCGGAGTAGGTACATCAGTAAAATTTATGATTTGGCTGCAGCATGGCTAATGTCTTTTATGTGAGAATTAATTTCTACCGGTGATTCAAAAGACTTCGAACCGGCTGAGCTGTGTCGCCTACTACTGCTGTCATAGAAAGGCGCAGCGAAACGATATAACATTTTTAAAACTACTTTTAAAGGCTTTACTTACCAACGTTATTAAAGGAAATGCTGAAATTGGCCACCGTCGTTGTCCATACATTTTGGCACCTCTTTAGGAAACTACCCATCACTCGTTGTAGTTCCTGTTGAGAAATGCTGGCAATTTCCTAGCGGATAGTTTGCTTGAATTCTTCTGGGGTGTATGGGTTTGTCTTGTGCTTTATGCTTTAAGTTACCCAGAGATAAAAATCGCAGGGGGTTAGATCGGGGGACCGGAATTTCTGCTAGCTGCAATAACAACTGCGTCTCAAATAGTAAAGTAGAGCGTCAACTGTTTGCTCATTAGAGCGTTAAATTATCGTATAGAACAACAATAGCAAACTAAATAGTTGCCAACAGCAGTCCGTAATGCCACCCATCGCTTTCTACAGTAGTCGCGTTGTATGCAAAGACTTCAAGAATATCCAGTGCCCTCCTAATACAATGGCAATTTTTCATCCAGTAGACAATCTGGTTTCCCTATATCTATTGAAAGCTTTCTTGGATTCGGGAATTCCGGACTGGAAACTGATTTCTAAGGATATTTCTGTAAAAGAGGTTCTGTTAGAATCCATATATCTGCTATGAAGAGGTCCTGTAGACGACTAGAAAGGAGTTGTGGTAAAACAATGTGGATCTACATTGATGAAACTAGGGACGTCACGACCAACGTCATCATCGTAATTACGGAAGTAAGGCTAAGCGACCATGGAGGAAGGGGATAAGTGAAGGAATTGTAGGATACCACAGGGTCGGATCACAGAGAAGCGTGGTGAGATCTCTTCATCCTGCCTCTAGGCCTCACCATCACTCCGGGTCCGGTGTCTATAAGCGTCCACCCACTAGAGGACATCGATCACACAACGCCACCTAGCGCCGAGAATAACAATTACAATGCAAAAGAATCCGCGCGATCTGTCCGGCAGCGCCATACACCACGAGCCTCAAAGTACACTTGAAAGATAATAGGGAAATGGAATGAAGGGAAATGAGGGATGGAAATCTTGGTATGAAAGTAGGCACCCCTGTATTCGCCTAAGTGTCAGGGGAGGCCATGGAAAACCCAAGTCAGAGAACGCGGTCGACGGGAATCGAACCACCACCTCCCGAATACAAGTCGTACGCATTACCGAGGCACCCTTTCGCTCGGGTTACTTATAATAAACTCTATTTTAATTATACTACTGCTTATTTTCAGTGTTATAAATGCATTTTACCTGCCTATTTTAACCTAAATAATTGCCTGAACTACCGATCTCTACACGTGACATTTAGCACACAACACCCATGCTTCTTATGTGAAGTTATGTGCAAATGACAATGCTTTTTAGGCAGATAAGCTTTTATACCCCTACTGCCATATGGTGTTTCAAATATGTGAATTTCTAACGCCTTAGAGATTAATTACCTGGAGATTGTGTCTACCCATGACAAACTGACCCATATACGTTATACTATAAATTAAAGAGTAGCATTCATATTAAATGATGGCTCTTATTGCTTTACTCCCGTAAAATGTTTTCTAATTCCCGACATCAGTTGAGAGATTACATCCTATAGGAAATCTCAAATATGATATAAACATAAAAAATAATTTTAAAGGCGCTCTAAATGTTAGAAATACATAAATTCACTTGAAGTAAAAGGAATACAAGCCAAGTTCAAACCTACTTACTGAGCATGCGCCAAGTCGGTAGCAGATTGTAAACGCTTTGTTGCCAGCATTGCTGCCAAATCACCAAGTCCAATGTTAAAAAGTCAATATACTGTAGTCAAATGAACTAGTGAAAGTTGCCTCTGATGATGTATTTGTTGTCCGTTGAGGATATACACACAATAGATGAGCCAATCAGCTATTGTTTTGTGGCTTACACATGTGTCTCCAACAGAACAATGGATAACGCTCTGCTCGTAGGAAAATGCATGGGCGTAGTTATGTGTAACTAGGAATACTTGGGCAGGTGGTAACCTAGAGTTTTTGCTCACCAATCACAAGTATGCACTTGTGGTTAAAACAGGGATTTTGTATTGAATATCCTATTATATTCCGTTCGGATTAGAAAACAAGTAAAAACATGTAAATACTAAAAACCTATTTGACTTCTACCATAGGGGGTGATTATGAGTACACTTAGGTGTGTTATTTTTTCTCTCCGTCTGACACTTTTCCCACAGATCAGTCATATAGTAACATGGTTGTCACTGCGCCGCGAAATAAACAACGCCTCTCGTATAAACTATCCGTGCATGGCACATTGGCGTAGGTAGTATGAGGTCATTGGCCTTGCAGAAAGCAGTCGATCTCAGTTCCGATAAACATTCGCGGTCCACTCTGCGTCACGCTTTCTGTGCCACGACTACTTAGAGGTACTAACCAAACTGAAAACGTACTAATCTTAATCAGTAAACTTATAAGTGCGCAAATGAAGCAATTAAAACTAAACCCCCAGCGCAACAGCCCATGAAGGGTCAGTGGCTTATCGCCACCTCTACCCACTACAGGCGTCATGAGTGGGGTACAGTGCTGGAGGGTAGGACGTGGTCAGCGCCTCGAGCCTTCCCAGTCAGTTATGCGGCCTTAATGATCTGGAGTCACTACTTCTTCATCAAGTACCTCCTCAGTTGGCCCCTCCAGGCCCTAACGAGGCTGAGTGTACCCCGTGACAAACCTTCTAGCGGGGGGGAAATCTCCACGTCGGTACCGGGGATCGAACCTGGGTCCTCCGCTACCACTGCGCTACTGAGGCTGTCAAATGAAGCATATATTGATGTAATACTGTTCATTATAATGCCCTAAATTACCAATAGAAATATCTGTACTTACAGGTGTCCTTCAACAGTCTGGTCAGAAGGACGGGCAGACGGAAATACCCAGCCCTACCGCATTCTTTTCTCTCTTTCTCTCTCTCTCCCTCTCTCTCTCTCTCTGTGCGTGTATATGTGTGTGTGTGTGTGTGTGTGTGTGTGTGTGTGTGTGTGTGTGTGTGTCATTGCATTTGCGCTGAAATCTAGATACCAAATGTGGAATACAATACTTCGTCTAAAATAATAGCAAAGAAAGTAAAGATTACGGTAACCTGAAAAGACTATAAGAAAACCTTAACAGTATCGGTATTCTCACTTGATAAATAAGCCAGCTAAAATAACTCACCAGAAGCACTTCGACATAATTAGACGATGAGTCACTGACATGCTTGGCGGAAGAATACACTATGTTTTTGTTTACATCAAATAGCCTCGCTTTTTAACAGAGAAATTAGATTGAGATCAAGCGGTGCAGCATAAAGTTCAAACACCCTCAGTTATTCTAACGTTGTCATTGACCAAGCTCTTGAAGGAAGCTAAAGTATCGTAATCTCTTCCGCGAGATTCTTGGAAATCATATTTGAGTTCTGCTAAATAATCGAGTGTGACAAAACGCCTGCCAAATTAGCTATAGCTCTGTTCTCTAGCACTTTGGTCCATAATTATTCTTATGATAATTCATAGATTCTACATTTTTTGCCCTCATTCTGCCAAAATAATCTAAATTAATAGGCATACTTTTTTATGGTTTTCATTAAGAAGAACAATGTTTTGCTGTCAGATTAGTAGCACAAAGAAGAAACAAAAGAAGAGTATAAGCAAATAAATGAGAAGTCAATGGGAAAGGACTAAGTCCACTAAATTAAAGCATGTAAGGATATACTCATCCAACAACAGTGGATTATTTAGAAAATTCTTCAATATAAATCTCCTTAATCTGGCGTATGGTTGTAAGTGCGATTACGCGTAATTATGGTTATTTAATAACCAGTTAGTCTATGCTAGAACTGTCACTGGGCAGATGCCTAAATACATGTTCTACAGTTACACTTTGTTCACTAGCTCATGGTCCCTAGCAGGAGTGCAACGAGTCAGCACATCACTAAATAATTCTAGTCCTCAGCGATAGTATGTGCAACCAGAAGCAAAAGTCCAGCTTCGGATATCCCATGTACCTAAGAATTGTTTACTGATGCATTCCTGCAAAGGGACATGAGCTGTTGGACAGCTTCCTTTACTCTTGTACGAACTGTACTTACGAACACCCATTCCTCTATCTACTACTGAGATAAACGTTTGTAGCAATTAACTTACTGCTGATTTTCTTGTAGGTGCAGTGGGAATATAGGAGTACATAAGGCTTTAAGGTGGTAGCCAAGTATTTTAAGATAAAATAAAATAATTTCTGCAAATTTTTATCTCGATTAACATGAAGTAGATAGAAGTGAGAGAGTGAAATGGTGAATGAGTGAGTGAGTGATTGAGTGAGAGTGAATGAATGAGTGAGTGAGTGAGTGAGTGAGTCAGTCAGTCAGTCAGTAAGTGAATGAGTGACTGAGTGGATGGGTGGTTGGGTGACTGAGTGAGTGAGTCAGTGAGTGAGTGAGTAAGTGAGTGAGTGGATGGGTGAGTGGGTGGTTGGGTGACTGAGTGAGTGAGTCAGTGAGTTTAAGGGCCCGTCAACGAGGTCATTTGGGCCCGATAGATTGAAGAATAAGCATTTCTATAAAGATTTTGTACAAGAATAGAAAATATCATGTGAAGTGCAATACATCAGACAAATCTCCAGATTGGAGCTAAAATCTCTTTGAAACTACTTCACTGAATTCCTTTAGAATTATTGAAAAGGTATAAGAGGTTTTGGAATGATTTAAAGTTATGTTGATTATATTGATTGCTCTGTGTGCATTGTGAATTTAAATGCAAAATGGTAAGTTTGAAGTACCAAAAGATTGCGGCTCTTCTCCCAGGATGGCGAAAAGTAGAAAAATGCAATTAACTAATATTATGGTGTACTTATGAAAAGTGTTATTATGTAATAGCGTCTAATATTGCTGGACTTTTTGTGGTTCTTTGTTCTTCTTCGGCTAGCCAGCCAGATGTTGTTGTAATGGCTGTAGAGCATGATTAGGTATGGAGAACCCTCAGAAAACAAGGCGAAAATACAATTTATACTTTAATGATAAAGTGTATATTAATTACAAACTTGTTATGAAACAATTCGGCAAAGTGCCTGGTAAAGATGTATACTGTTTTAAATATCGTGGTCTTTCGAATACAAAAATAAAAGAATGCATCTTCTTCAAACAGGCAATCTGAAACAAATATGACTCCTATAGAAAAATATGCTTGGAATGCATTTAAAGAAGTTATTACAAATTTTCTAGCAAATAATAAATATCCCAATTATATTAAAATTGCAAACAACATGCTACAGAGAGTTAAACTTTGGGATGCAAAATTAAATCCTCTCGTTTCACATTGGATATATTTCCTGACAATCCGAGGGCCATTAGTTAAAAACAGGAATTCAACCAGGATAGACGGGAAATGGAAAGCAGGTGCCAAAAGCAAAGGAACGCATCAGTGATTATAGATTACTGTTAGATGCTGTGTAGAAATCCAAGAGACAAACACTCAGCCCAAATGAGCAAGATTCTACTGATGTGTGTAGGTATAAAGGGAACTACATGAAATGTGATATTGAGTAGTAAATACGTCACATTCTTATAACACGTATACAAATCTTGAGCAATGTACATTTCTCGAATAAAACGTATTAAACTGTCAGACGGAGAGGAAAATAACTAACGTACCGAAGTGGATAAATATTAAGGTACCAGTTAACATAATATCTGCATTTTTCGTCCATTTTTAACAATAGTTAATAAATTGTTATTAACTAAGCATTATTGTACTTTTTAATCTACTAAGACTGAAAATGTATCTGTGAAATAAACATCAGCTGTACTGTAATTTGCTGATTGTAATTTTTTGCTTGGATTTTGGCCCACTGTGTGACTATCCTACTTATAGATTTTACAAATGATTTCTTAATGTTTCGTTTAATATCTCATTTTCGTTTCTTCACATAATATAAATTTAATATTATTTACTGGAATGTTCTTAATGGCATATTTCATAAGCTAATCTTTTGAGAGACTTTGAGACATCTGTATTTGTATACAGATTATATTATTGTATTATATTATATTATTGTATTGTATTATATTATTGTATTATTTTTCTATTATAACAGAAACTGAAACGATGGGACGGAGATATTTAGCATGCATACCAGCACCGCATTAATAAATTATTATAAGTATAGCACAGCACATAAAAGGAGTGGCATTCTGAAAAGAACCTTGAGAAGCTTAAAAGAATTCGTTTTACATCGAGATTTGAGCACATTTTCCAAAAAAAAAACAATATATTCTCTAAAGCCTGAGCCGCCACTGAAGTCCATAGGCACAACACATTCCTCTTCGCCTCAATTTGTGTGTATTTGACGTAAATTCTCCCCTCATTTCCACCATCCCTTCGCACGCACCCTAACTACCCCTGCACTATGCTATTCCAACAAATGGAATGAAATTTTCCATCAAGTTGCTGTCAAAGGAATCAATGTTGACAAGTGCACTATTGAGGAATTCTTTGCTTGTCTAGTATATGCGTGCGGATGAATAAATCGGTTCATAGGTTGTGCTTTATGATGGAGGCACACGCTTAAGTGAAAAAGGGAACTAAAGTTGTCATATTTTACACTTTATGAGTTATAACTTTCTGGGCCGTGAATCTCATTAGTCATCATTAAACTGCACTTAATTCAGCTCTGACACACTGAAACCATGAATTCTCGGGAAACAAATGTAAAGGGCATTTTACCCTATTGTATCGATAAATCAATCATTTACAATGTCTGGTCAACAGCAGATCCTTCACTGCAGGCTAAATCCTCTTCATCTTCACATATCTTAAATGTTTTGCCGTCACATACATATTTCTATCCTGAACCTTTCTTTCTCTTATTCATTGTTCTTCAAATGCATCTCATAGAAGGAATTTTCTTCGAGTCTAATATCTCAGCCAGTTTTTTCTTTTCCTAATCAGCTTTTTCTTCTCTTCTTCC
Source organism: Tenodera sinensis (assembly GCA_030765045.1). NCBI lineage: Eukaryota > Metazoa > Arthropoda > Insecta > Mantodea > Mantidae > Tenodera > Tenodera sinensis. The sequence continues at coordinate 171,880,397 of CM060963.1, read as the reverse complement.
TTTGTTTATTGTTTCTGTCCACATTGAACGTGCTCTAATATTTTCCGTGTCCATATTTTAAATATGTTCAATAATATTTCCTTATTTAATCCCTGAATGAAAGCTACCGCACAATACAATCCTCATATTCCATTGAAAGATTTCTCATTTTCACTTTAATGACAAATGGTTTACACCACGTCCCAAGCACGCGAGCATAGCTCCACTACGTCATTTCGAATTGGCAACTGTATATTCTTCACTTCTTTCGACACCATAGTTGCATTTATCACATTTCCATACTTCTCAAGAAATATTGTCAACATATATTTACATATTAGTATAACTGACCGCCTCCGTAGCGCAGTAGGTAGCGCGCTTGCCTCTGGCGCGGAGGACCCGGGTTCGATCCCCGGTACCAGCATGGGGATTTTATCACCTCTGGGAGATCTGATACTGCACTCAGCCTCGTTAGGTCCCGGGGGGACCAATTGAGGAGCTACTTGATGGAGAAGTAGCGGCCCCAGGTCTAGAAGGCCCGGAGGGCTCGGGGCGCTGACCACGTCCCCCCCTCCAGTACTGCACCTCACCAATGACGCCTGTAGTGGGCAGAGGTGGGGGACGCAGCGGCTGGGCGGTAGGCCTTGGCCCCTCGTGGGCTGTCGCGTCGGGGTTTAGTTTAGTATGATAACTAGAATTATAACTATGGCTGACATAAAATTTAATGGAGGTAGGCTCAACACATGTTGAATATACCATGAAGTCTCGTTCTGAAGCCGGTGATATAAACATCATTTGCGCCCACAAAATTTATTTGCACAACACTAAAGAGATAGCAATGGTCAGCTTCAGCCGTCATTAAACTTGAAGTCTGCCATAACAAACGCAGAGTCGCATGATTAGTCAACCAAAGTTGCTACATGCATGTTGCATATAACTGCTAAAATATCCTTATCATGAAAAAAGGCAATGGAGAGTGTAAATTAAACCACACAGTTACATAATCTTAGAGAAAAGATTACATTTTACTAGTTGACCATTACCGTAGTTTTCATTGTGTAAATTTACACTTTCATAATAATTGCAAACTGTGTATGGCTTACTCGGAAATACGAAAAAAAATATTGTTAATCCCTTAAAAATACCAGCGATAGTCAAAACACATAAATATAGCCTGCTGACAAGGGAACCACATACCTCCCGTAGTACCAAGAACCTATCTCAAATTTTGTTAATATCTATTGCGTATTTACGTGATGAATATAATTTTAAATGCTTTCTATTGTATGTAGGGATATAGGGTATAGGCTAAACCCGGAGGGGGGCGAGGGAACTACAGGTGCCTCAGACTTGCAGCTAGACAGGACACAGAGACGTGCAGAAGTCCCTAACAAGTATTGAGATCTCTTCATCCCGGTGCCAGGCTCCGTCGAGCAGCCAGTACACACCGCGGGTTCCGGTGTGGCACAGGCGTCCCCCGCCCGACGGAGGACAGCGTCCGCCCAAACGGAACCTAGCGCTGAGAACATCAATTACCATGCGCAAGCATCCGTGCCATCTGTCCGGCACCACCAACACATGAAAGCACACCTGGAAGATTTATATATATATATATATATAAATCTTCCAGGTGTGCTTTATATATAAATTGTAAGCGCTCAGAACTAGAGCAGTTATTATTTATGGTCCATTTAGTTTTTAAGGGTGTTTTAAGCTTAACGTCCTTTAATCGTAGGTGATATCGGACGATGAATGAAGTGGGTGAACTGATGCCCAAATGAGCCCGGATTCCATAGAGCTTAGAGTTACCCGACATTCTCTTTCAGCATAAGAGAAAACACCGAGGTAAAAAGAGCTAACCGTTCGGCAGGTAACTCACCCTAACAGAGATTCGAACTGGGGACCTCTTGAATGTGGGGTAGATACGCTACCCCTACACCACAGAGGTGGATGCAAGGATTCCTGCTACTTCTTAAATCACCTTCACTGTTTCTCAACGGAAGTTTTAGAACCAACGAAGAGCAGAGGAGGCGAACAAACGTTCGTTGTAAAACAAAGCTCCTCGTACAGGTTGCTGTGGTGACCAGACGCATCAAGAATTCTAATTGAATGAAAGCACGTGGCCGTTGTGGTCCCTGTAGATTTTAACTGATTCACCCATCATGAGAGACCAAGCGCCAAAGTGTTATCATTTCAACGACTGATTAATTTGGCAGTATTTCGGAAGTTATAACCCAAATGCTGACATTAACATTCCAACTAAAATTGAGGGAGCAGAAAGAATTCGCACAAACATGTACCAAATCCGCATTACAATACTATAGCGTAATTTAGAAGATATACCTACTACTCAACATGATTTACTGTCGTAGGCAGATCCTTCAGTGCAAATTTAGTTTCCTTCCCTATTCTCTCTTTTTCAACAGCCTCTTCTTTTCCGCAGTTACCTTCATATTGTCTACATATATTTTCTCTTACTATTTCATCTGATTGTCTCCTTAGCGCGGTGGTAGTGCTGCTGCTTATCAGGCGGGGGCTCGGTACAGATGTGGGGACTTTTTCCTGCTGGGAGATCTGGTCAGGGGTACACTCAGCCTCGATAGGTCCCTGAAGACCAATTGAGGAGCTACTTGATTAGAACTAGCATCCCGTGGTCGAGAAGACCACATAACCGACCAGAAAGGACGAAGGTGCTGACCACGTCCTACCTCCAATACTGCACCCCACTCATGACGCCAGTGGTGGGCAGAGGTGGGGGACGCAGCGGTTGGGAGGTACGCCTTGGCCCGGATGAGCTGTTGTCCCACAGGTTACGTTTTACTACTCCTTCTGGTTCGAGTGAGTGAGTGAGTGATTAGAGTTTAAGGGCCCGTCGACAGCTAGGTCATTAGAGCCCCATCAGGTTCGATGCTCAGCGAGTAGGTTCAAAGTTCTACTCAGTTACTTGTGTGCTTTCTGATCTGTTTCAGAATTATTGTTCTTTCTTCACATATTGTTGCTGAAACGGTGAAGTAAAGACCAAAATTGATAATGAAAATTAAACCTTGGGCAACTTTATTTTAATCTATTCATTATATCTGCATGCAATAATAATTCCTGAAGCTAATAAAACTGTTTTAGTGCTTGAAGACCAATAAAAGGGGATAAGGATTAAAGGAGGTCATGATGAACCAAGTTCAATAAGAAAAAGAAATCCTAAAGCTTTTATAAGGCTTGTATACTATGATTATACTACTTTTGTTCTGTCCTTTCACTTGCTCTATTCCCTTAACCATATTTTCAAAATTCCCAGTCATCTTTCCCCAGTTCTATGCAACAACATAATTTCCGTTCTTCACGTTCTCATTACCACACAAAGTCCTTTTAGTATCCTACTGGTTATTTCTAGAAGAATCCCCAGAGTACATTACTCTTCTGAAAAGCTTTCTTTGTTATCCAGTTCGTTTTACTACTTATGGTTAGCGAGTAAGATGGTTTTACGATAAAATGTGAGCTCGCATTCGGAAGCTCCAGGAAGCACCCGTCGGGCCGGCCACTCGGACCATCGGATTTTTCGTGGTTTCCCCTAATCTATTGACAATTTCGGAAATCCACAGATTTCCTAGTCGCATTATTCTTCTTTCGTCTGATTTAGGGCTGTAGTATCTTAGATTCCTTTTTTGTGCGCAGGAAGTTTCAAAAGGTGCATTTCCGGTGAAGTCTCGGTATCGAATTTTTGGGTGGAATACTGTACTATATATAATAAGCATTTGCTTAATTTCTATGGTTTCCCAAGTATGGAAGATTCAATAAGAATGAAGAGGACTTCAAAGGCTCTATACGAAAATTCGACGTATATCTACATTTTGTTTATTATTCGTTCAGTTCAAACATTAGAAGTAAAGGTATATTTAGGAAAATACGTTCTTTAAAATGAAGATAATTGCTCCAAAATCTTCAACTTGCATCCTTACAATATGATATTTATTTGACTTATTTTTTAGTCATCCGTTGTATGAGTGAGTGAGTCAGTGAGAGTGAGTGAAGTACTCTTAGTCTTTTTGTGTTCAGATGACCTCAAAGCAAGTATTTCAAGTGAAATTTCGATTTCATTTTATTGGAGTGCATTAAGAAAGTAAGAAGCAGCGATCGAAGTGCGGAAGTTCATTCAACTATTGCTTCTCTTGAATGTTAACGACGGTTCATGAAAATATTTCACAGTTGTCCCTCTTGTTTGGTCCTCTGCAAAGAACGCCTCCTGAGAAGGCCCAACTCTTGTGTCCTTATTGCTCTGAGGCATAATCCTACCGTTGTTGCGCCTGTCCTTACCGGAATTATAATTCACCCCATCCCATTGCCTTTAAACGCAGCATGTCACGATGAGCGTCATGTGGTAAAACATTCCGATGTATCGATTCGAGCTGTCACAGTCGATCCTCGATCACGTCACAGCTTCATATTTTCTATCTCCCAGGCGTGGCAGATTGAGAGATAGCCCCATGCTCTTCCTTTTGATGCCTGTAATTGTTGTATCATCACTTTTAAACAAATAATTGGTTTGCGTACGTTCCTGGGTATATAGCTAACAGTTATCACTATAGTCTTCGAATTGCGTAGTTAGTTCCAGATATTCACTGAACGAGAGAAAGGATTGCTTCAGAAGAAACTTCCAAAGTGACCACCATAATCCATTATCTAACCATTAGCTGCTTCTGGCCTGAGAAACGCAATTCTGTTCGGTTTTTCAGGCCGACAGCCGATAGAAATACACGTATATTATATATCTGAATCAATCCGATCTAAAAAGATATGTCTCTCATAGTTATAACAGAGCGAGGTGAGCCAATGTGTCTCGCTTTTGAGAGATGGCGTGCTAAAATCCCGTTTTTACGCTTTTTTTTTTTTTTTTTTTTTTTTCCCCTTTCTCTACTACTTAGAATACTCGTAAGTAGAACTACAGTATTCTACACAAAATTTTGATCTCGAGATTTCACTGGAAATATATGTTTTGAGGCCCCCTGAATCCAAAAAAATGCAGTTTTAGAAAAAAGGTCCATGTGTGTGTATGTGTGTGTGGGGGGGGGGGGGGGGGGAGTGGGTGGGTGTGGGTGAGTGCGCGCGCGCGCGCCTGTGGACAGCATAATTCAAAGACGAAAAGTTGCTTAAAAACCGAAGTTGTTATTTAAATGTAATATATTTCAAGGATGCGACACGAAGATTTTTCTAGTAAATTCCTCCGCCCATTTTAAATGGAAAATGTTTCGAAAACTCTGATTTTCTCAAAAATGGCTCTAACGATTTTGATTAAAATCCGTATGTTTAAGATATTTTTACGGCAAATGAAATGTATATTTTGAATTTACTGGCTATAGTCTATGTAGTCCTCCTTACTTTTGATGACTTTTGTATAACTGGTAAACCGTAAGAGATAGACCAAATCTTACTGTTCAAAAAGTGTAGATCTCGTTGTGCCCAAACGCATTGTTTTGTGGAGTGAAGCACTTCGGAGATACTCCTTGTTATTTGTGTGAGTTTTGCAATACTTAAATGTTTCTCAAGTGGTAGTTGTTATTCACTGTTTAATCTCTTGGCCGTGCAAAGAGAAGGGAGCTCCAAAGCCTTCATATAGCGACCAGCTTTAAAAGATTTGACGTCGTTCAAAGCCTACTATATTCCATAAGATAATCTCTGCAAATGTTTATCCCGATTAACATGAAGATAGAGGAATAAGAGTTTGTAAGAATAGTTAGTTCAAGAGTAGAGAAAGTCAATGAGTGCAACACAGTTCTTTTCTAAGGCTCTTTGCCGCTCTGGCTAAAATGCCTAGCTTCGATATTTCGTGGGGCATAAATATTGAAGAGACTTAGCAATAAATGTAACCGCTTTTTAGAGAGCATCATATTTTTATGTTTTGGCGGTCACATCGCTCTCTCACAACCCCCAGAATGTCTGGAGGACCACACCTGTCGTGGGGCTCTGTCCTCTATGTGATCTGCAAGAGGAAATGGATCGAGACCACCTTCAAATATGCCCGGTCACTTCTAATGCCCCATCCATCAGTCAAAAATATTGGAGAGCAAGAGGATTAATGACTTCATTGTCAGAAATCCAGCATTAGCTAACAACAATAACAACAACATATTCCGTGGGGCAGTGGTTTGTGAGATTGAGTCCGTACAGGGCAAGGGTGTGTCAATATTCGTAAAAAGGTGTGCACGTGTCATAAAAACATAAAGCAAGAGAAACATACAGGAAAGAAAATAAAAAGAACAATATGATTACTATCAAAATGAAAAAAGACAGAAAGAAAACATTTAGGATGCTCAACAAACCATGTGCTACACATTGAACGGTGAAAGAAAAAGTTAAATCAGATTTCACTATTTACCGACGACATGTATCTATAATTCGGAGATGGAAAGACTAAATAATTGATCTAATGGCGTGTCTTTCAATACTTGCCATTTTTAAACATGGTTTACCATCTCCTTACTTAAATTTGAGAGAAAGCTTGTTAAGTACCCAGAAACAAAGCACAGGCAAATCGTACACACTTTTCCAAACACAAACAACTTTTTCAAGTTAATAGAATTAATACAATCAAACCCAGGACCTACCGAATGCAAGCCTCGTACGTTATCGCGGACACATTTGCTCCATTTCTCCCTTTTGTACATCCATGCTTATTCTGTGGTCATGTAAAGTAGACATATTCCAGCAATAGAAACAATATCAATAACAGCAGCACTTAGGAATCCCTGATGACACCTTCAGAGAGTATTTTGTGACCCTTATATTTTTGTAAATTGTTGATAAGTATACATTTATGGAATTAAGATATTCAAGGCATAATTTATTGAAGTCCAGAGTTGGGATTTTCTGTTCAGTTTAAGTTTCTCTTAAACTTCGAAGAAGATAAGGGGGAGGAGGAGGAGATGAAACTTTTATTATTTACACTAACCCATCGAAAGTAATGAATGTGGTTCAAAAGCTTCCCAAAACGTAAAGCGTGGTTTTTCCCAAGACTTCCTTTCTATTTTCTACTGCATATGTTTCTATGGTTTACCGTTTTCCACGGATAGACCTAAAGTTTGTTTTTGTCAAACAGAAATTGTGAAGGGAGGGCTTTGGAGGTCTCTCTCCGTCTCTCTCGATCCTGCGGAAACCTGACGAGGAAATGGGACAGGATACAAACCTTACAAGAGCGTTCTCTTCGTTAAGAGCCAGGATCATGTTGCAGGAGGTGCATCACTCTGTGGCTCGTTGAGGAGAAGTGACAGCCATATCCTTGTCCTCTAGGCGCCCAAGCGGTCCCTTCCCCACACCCTCAAAAAAAATCTTTCGACATCTCTCCATGTTTTGAGACTCTAGTCCATAAAACTAAAACATGCAAGAGTGTATCATCTCGTAAAGCTCTAAGACTAGGCTAATAGCAGTTATAGTGACCCTTATTATTTTAAGCAACTAAGTAAAACTCGCAGGCTTTGAATATACGAAATGTGTTTTATGTAACATGAGCTTAAAACAGGAAGAGTTGTAGATAAAAAATCTGATGTGTTGCACTCACATGACTTTCTCTACCCTTGTATCAACCACTCCTACAAACTCTTCGTGTTAGCTGAGATAAACATTTACAGAAATTATCTTATTGCTTATTTCCTTGTAGGTGCAAGGGGAATATTAGAATAGAGTAGGCTTTGTGCGATTGTCAAATCTTTTAAAGCTTTGAGATTCCGTTCTCTTTGCATACTTAACATATAAAAAAATGAACAACTATGTTCCATTTCACGAAAGATTTAAGTTTTTCGAAACTCTCACAGCACAAGGAATATCTCCGAAATGGTTCACCCTACAAGAAAATTTATTTAGATATAAATTGTGTAGTTTAGAAAGATCTACATTTTTAATAGTGTAATTTGGTCTATCTCTAACGGTTTACCAGTTATGCAAAAGTCGTCCAGAGTAGATACGACTACAGGGGCTATAGCCAGAAAGATCAAGATATACATTTCATTTGGCATAAAAATATCTCAAACATATGACATTTTAATCAAAATCGTGTCATTTTCAGGAAAACCAAAATTTTCTAAAAAGTTTCCATGTAAAGGGTAGTTTAGGGTGGGGCTATTTTCTTCAAAATCTTCGTGTCGCATCCTTGAAAGATATTAACCTTAAATAGCAACTTTGGTTTTTAAGCGACTTTTCGTTTTTGAGTTTGCTGTCCACAGACTGACAGACACAGACACACAGACACACACACACACACACACACACACACACACACACACACACACACACACACACACACACACACACACACACACACACACAGGCCTATTTCTAAAAATGCTTTTTTTTGGATTCAGGGGTCTCAAAACCTATATTTCCGGTGAAATCTCGACATCGAATTTTTGGGTGGAATACAATACTTCCCCTACTTACCAGTAGAGAAAGTAAAAATAGAGTGTGTTGCTATCACGTTCTTAAAGCCTTTGTTCTTCCATATACTTAATGTTAATCTTTCTCATTTTTAGAAATTGTCTTATTGCACATTTCCTTGTAGGTAGAATGGGAATATGGGAATACAGCAGACTTTAAGCGATAGCCTAAAATCTAAAAGCTGGCCGCTGTGTAATGACTGAAATTCCGTTCTCTTTGTATGTCCAAGATATTTAAAGAAGTAATATATTTAAGATAGGTATAAGTTTTCATAATGAAGAAGACTTCGGAATGCTGTCCCCCCCCCCCCCCCAAAAATTAAAATATACATTTTATTTCTCATAAAAATATCATTAACCTCTGGCATGTAATCAGAATCGTTAGCCATTTAAGAAAAGCAAAATTTTCAAAAGTGTTTGTTGTAAAAGTTAGTTTGGTGTGGAGGGAGTTTCCTGAAAAATCTTTGTATCACGTCTCTTTAAGATGTTGAACATAGATACCAAGTATAGTATTTCACCGAGTTTTCGATTTTGAGTTGGTATTTTTCATTTGTATTTATATGCATAATTTGCAAAGCCCTACTCATATTAGATAACATTCACCCTGATGTTCCAGAGAAATCTATGTTGTTTTAATTTATTTATTTAGTTATTTACTTATTTTACTTTGCTTGCCACGTACTTAAGATGAAGTGTCGCATTCCACCCAAAAATTGTATATTAACTTCAACAGAAACAGAAATTTTGAACCTCCCTGAGATAGATGGCCCCGCGGTATCTACTGTGAGACTCGCATTCGGAAGGTTGTGGGTTCGATTCCGGTCAACTTTTCTATCCCATAGATTTTTTGGGAGTATTCGTTGGCCGCTAGGCAAATGCAGGGGGTGGGTTGTACGTTTAAGGGCGCTCAACTTCGTGATCACAAGCGCTCTTAAAAACAGTTCATGGAAATAGCCAGATGTAAACTTCAATAAAAAATGAAATTAGTACTAAAAAGGAAAATATATAAATATACAAAACAGTGGCAATAGCCAAAATTAAAATAAAGTTATAAATACGTCAAAAGAGTATAAAAATTGGGTATCTAAAATTTCAAATCCTCAATTTCACGTAGCACTGCGCTAAAAACTTAAAAACTCTATCAATCGTTTTGTCGTCCGCTAAAACCTCTGTAAGTCTGGCAGGCAGCTGCAGAGAGTCTCGAATGTGCGCAAATGCTGGAAGGATAATTACATTCCTCGAATTTCCTATCAGATGGAGTTCATCAGAACGGCAATGTCTGGGGAAGAGGCTATCTATCTGCTGTATTGCGGAGTGGAAGAACCACAAAGGTTATGGGAGTTCACCTAGACAGAAACCAAGCCATCAGAAGGCTTTAAGCTCGCATTCCCAGCGTCTGACTTACTTAACCGCAGACTGGTAACCTTTACTAAACGCAATATTGAAACTCGTAATTTTGACATAAGCTGGACAGAAATTAGCTGTTACCTGTGAGAGGATGGACTATGATAGACTTTCGAAAATAACTCTAAATTATTAACCAGCAGGGAGAAGAGACGTGGAGAGACCGTAAAAGAGATGGAGAGACTTGGTGTGAAAAATGGAATAGACAATGTGTCTAATCCATGGAGTGAAGGTGATGAAGAATTTCCTACCCCTTCATCTCGCCTTACTTATTTCACTTCACCCTTCACCTGCTTGGTGTTTTAGGGTTCTAAGTGTCAGCGGGAGTGTCGGCGTGCATGGAAGGTGCTTGCTCTCTATAAATCCTTGTCCTTCGGTTTGGAGGAAATCTCTGAGTCCCCTCTCCGAAGACCTAGAGCTCGCAGCGGTGGGAGAAGAGCTGGAATAAGAGCCGCCACCGGGGAGTTCAAATCTGTATTTGTTAGGGACCCTGCCCTCTGTTGTCATCTCTCCTCAGATCCGACCACTTATAGTATTCTCTCTCCTCACCCTTTCCTCGCGGGGAGGGGGGACGTCCTGTCAGAGGCATAGGCACAATAGATCTACAGGTCTACGTGCTAAGTCCCCATCGGAACCTTATCTATCCTATCTATCTAAATGACCACAAACGTGAAGGCCGATCTCATAACGTCGAGTGGGCATGACATTGTTTCTCAAACAAAACGACGGACATCGAACAATTCTAAATGCTTGTGGTACCCGGAGAATCGTTGCATTATTCATAAACGTCGCCACAATCAGCAAAGAATGTTAATGGCGAATAAACAAAATCAATAGTCAAGGTACCTCAGTGGCATCGCCTTTATTAATCAGATACACGTGTGGAGATTGTGTTGTTCCTGTTGCCTGTTTCAGATCTTCATATAAGCATTTTATCTTCATCCTTGTCTCAACATTATGCAATACAATATATCAGAAGCTATTAAACCGTCGACATGAAGCAGGGAGTTGTATTAGATTTTGTGGGTAAAGCTTTGTCGCTGTTTTGCTCAGATAATTTCAAGACTTCGGCCACTAAATCTATTTTGATGAAAACGACTCCTCAATGGCGGCGCCGTGGCCGAGCGGTTAGCGCGCTCGCCTACCACCTAGGCGGTCCGGGTTCGATCCCAGGGACTCGCATGTGGTATTCGTGGTGGACGAAGCGGCGTCAGGGCGGGTTTTCTCCGGGTGCTCCGGTTTCCCCCGCCATCTCATTCCACCGGTGCTCCATCTTCATTCCATGTATCATCAGTGTCACCGGCTGCGGTCCCGTAGTAGTAAAAGCAGGCGTTAAACACTACTACAACGACTCCTCAATTACCACCAGAATCATTTGTGTGAATAGTATTTTGTCAACCAGATCGCGTGTGAACAATCGCTGAGCTTTCTACATTTCAATTGTTTGAAAATTGTTCGTTGCCCTTGCCATCTCAAAAGGGAACATAGGCTGTATTAATTTCACCCTAGGAATATTTAGGTAAGTTTCATTGGGATGCTCATTTATTAAATAGGTTTATTGATCATCTTGTAGAGTTCTTGTGAGGCTAAGAGCTTAAGGAGGATTACAGTAAAACAGTTATTTTTCATATCTTTTTGACTAGGTGCTGAATCACAATATTGTGTACAGAATCTCTAGAAATTAGGTCGAAAAATCCTAGGTTGACTGTCTCCGTGATTTGGTGGTCAGCATTCAAATGTACAAATCCAGAAGTCTCGGATTCGGGTCCAAGTGGGGACATTTCTTTAATCAGTATTATGTCCTACCCATTTTCCTTAGAGTCTGGAAGTATGGATGTATGTCTGAATTTAACGTAATAACTAAAAGCAGTACCAACTCATATGTTACGAGAGGAACACTGAAATTTGTTTGAAAATCAAACAAAAACTAGTTTTAGAAGTTTAAATTGTGCTATTCTTTTTCAAAGTATTTCCCTTCAACATCAACACATTTTTGCATTTAATAAAACCAGTCCTTAAAGTAATGATGCTTTTCTCCCTGACAAACTTCAGAAACCAAGATTTTATAATGCTCTACTGCTTTATCTGATGACGCGAATGTGATTCCACGCATTGTATCTTTAATTTTTGGAAACAAAAATAAATGAAAAGGTGCTACGTCAGGGCTGCATGGTACATAGCCCATGGTACTGATCTTAAGGGCATCCACACACTGAGATAATAGGTTTGTTGTGTGCGACGATGCATTGACATGATGTAAAATTGTCTCCTTTTGAGCGCTTTTCACGAACTTTTTCAAACGATTACTGTAAACAGACATTTATGTACCAATCGACAGTAATGGTACGTCTATCTTCTAATTTTATAGTACCAATATGGCCGTTTTAGAAAAATAAAGCTAGTAACTATGTATCTTCTTATCAGTACTGCAAATTCATCGAACTTTTGTGTGCTTAGGTTATATTCGAAAGATCCATTAAGCCGAGTGACTTTTCTTTTCATAACAATAAATCAAAAATTAATTTCCAGTAATGACATTCCAAATCAAATTTGAAGTACCGTCTTGTAATTTTTGTTCTGCACCATATTATTTGTGATAGGGAGTCAGTTTATGTGAAACCTATCGACAACAAAGTTTCGCCGAATAAATCATGAGGTGTCCGTCGATCTTCATCAAGCATTGCTCAAATAGCGACAATATTTTCATCAGTAGGAGCAGTTCTTAGGCATCGTTAACGCAGTTCATCACTAAGACAGCCGATTTTTCTTTAGAATTATTCCTTAGGTAGCGCTTCTTCGTCAAATGCATTTCTAAGTCGATCTTCACATTGATTAGGCATTAGCGACGATTTAAAAGCCTAAAAAATCATAGTCAAATTCATTTTTGAGTGAACACAAAATCTTTATATGATGATAATGAACTTTTAGAGAAAATCGAACAAACTACAAGGCAATAATTCCACAAAACATTTGAAAAGGTCTGTCAAATGTAAACCAATTTTATTTATTAGAAACATGGTATTTTAAAAAGTTGAATATGGCCCGCGTAATACTACTGTAAAGCGAATGATCATCATGGCTGATGATGAGTAATTGTTCATAAACAGCCACAGATATGACCGAAGATGTTAAAGGTGACATATAAACGAAGCATCAACAAAGATCTTAGGATCGGGTAGATACGTAGTTTCGATCCCCGGTACCAGCATGGGGATTTTATCCCCTCTGGGAGGTCTGGCACGGGGTGCACTCAGCCTCGTTAGGTCCCGGGGGTACCAATTGAGGAGTTACTTGATGGAGAAGTAGCGGCCCCAGGTCTAGAAGACCGCATAACTGGCCGGGAGGGCTCGGGGCGCAGACCACGTCCCACCCTCCAGTACTGCACCTCACCAATGACGCCTGTAGTGGGCAGAGGTGGGGGACGCTAGTTATAGAACTTTCTGTAAAGGAACCTATGATTTATTATCTTTATCCGTGATAAAATATGTCCTTCTTCGACTTTTTCTTCTTCTGCTATTACTGCTGTTCATGGAATAGGCAGTACCGGTTTCATTGAATGGAAGATCTTAAATGAAGGAATGTGCTCCTTGTTCCTGTAAAAGTTAGGTAATTAATGAATTTAATAAAAAAATATTAATATTGTAACTTTTTGGTGTGGGTGTGAAGTAAATACGACAGATGTAGTCGAGATAAACACTTTTATTTCCGTAAACAGTAACTTTGTACACTCGTTGCAACAGCAAGAAAGTCTTTTCCGATTCTCCAACAGCACGGCTCCGAACTCGTAACACAAAGAACTAACTCTTCTCCGTCGGCTTCACATACGTCTGTCCGTCTCCGTCGGCACGACTACTCAACCTTCACATACGTCTGTCTGTTCTCCGTCGGCACTACTCAACGCTTCACGTACGTCTCTCACTTACGTCTCACTGACTGGACTGTCCCTTCTCACACTTTACCGCTATTTATATCTCCCCGGCACTATTCTTGAAGCTTCAAGAACGTTCACTTATTGCGGTGAGATACAAAGTAGAAGGTTCCAGTAGCCTCTATCCTTTTCTCTCTTTCGGCAAGCGCCCCAACAATGCGGCCATTCTCTGTCTCTTTCCTTTGGCTCCTTTGCGGTAGTGCCGACAATAATGCGATGGGTGACAATTGCGGCTGTCGGCAATTAGATGCGGCGGGCGCGGTGACACTGCTCCCTCCTCAGAGCTGGTCGTCCCGACCAGCACTATCACTGCGGCATCTCCCTTGCGTCCTGGTGGACTAACCCATCGAACCTCTTCTCCAGGAGGCACGATCCTAGGTATCGCTGTTGGATAGTGTCCCTTGGTCTGGGTAGGACGATGTATGCCATCCTGCTTCGAAATTCTGCAACAGTACCGCCGGTCTTGACGGTCCCTCGTCCAGTTGCCCTTCTTCCTGGTGTGTTGACGGGCCATCCTGCGCACTTGGAAACGGCTCACTGGGTACCATGTCCGCCGACCTCTCTGGCGCACCTTCGCAGCCACCTTGCTTCCGATGGGTCCGGCAACAAGCCCCGCCACATCCGCGCGAGTCGCGTCCACCACTGCACTCGTGTTCACTCGTGCTCGGCACGGCCTCTCCTGTATCCTGCCGTCCAAGATGATGTCCACCATTCTTTCGTTCACGGCACTATGCGTCAGGTGCTTGGATGGCTCCGACGGTCCTCCCATGTCACACGCCAAGTCGGTTCTCGCGTGTTGCTCGCCTGCTTGTGCGCTTCCCTGCTGATCGTCCTCCACGTCATATCCTGGTTGGTTACGTACCCGACACACTCCTCCAGGGGATCCTCGACGACGTCCCTGAACTGCCCCTTTGTCTTCCCCGAGACGGACACTTTCGTTATCTGAAACGGGCACAACTGTCGCCTCGGCCACTAGGTGCTCCCTCCCCGGGTCTGTGCTATTCCGTCTGCCCCTGGCATCCAGTACTTTGACGCTCTCGTCAACTCTTACTACCAGGGCGCCAAGACGTTCCCCGTCGTCCTCCACGACGTCCACATGCTGGCAGAGGTCTTCCACCTTTTCGCCGAGTTCTTCCACGTCTTCCGTCACGCCAATCAGTTCGCCGTCAATTTTCGCCGATAGCTCCGTCTTCATCTCTTTCAGCTCGGCAGCGAGGTTGTTTCTCGTCTTTATTTCTGTAGCGAGGTTGTCGTTTGCCGCCTTCATTTCTGTAGCGAGGTTGTCGTTTGTCGTCTTCATGTCTTTCAGTTCAGCAGCGAGGTTGTCGGTTGCCGTCTTCATTTCTTCTTTCAGCTCGGCAACGAGGTTGTCGTTCCTCGTTTCCATCTTGGCAGCGAGGTTGTGGTTTGCCGTCTTCATCTCTTTCAGCTCGGCAAATAATTCTTTCATCATTGCCATCATCCTGGTTTCCGAATCTCCCTCCATCTTGGTTCTAACGTTGCAACTTCTAACGACGATGTAATGAAACTAGAAGCAATTCGACGAATCCCACTTCTGACACCAGTGTAACTTTTTTTGTGTGGGTGTGAAGTAAATACGACAGATGTAGTCGAGATAAACACTTTTATTTCCGTAAACAGTAACTTGTACACTCGTTGCAACAGCAAGAAAGTCTTTTCCGATTCTCCAACAGCACGGCTCCGAACTCGTAACACAAAGAACTAACTCTTCTCCGTCGGCTTCCCATACGTCTGTCCGTCTCCGTCGGCACGACTACTCAACCTTCACATACGTCTGTCTGTTCTCCGTCGGCACTACTCAACGCTTCACGTACGTCTCTCACTTACGTCTCACTGACTGGACTGTCCCTTCTCACACTTTACCGCTATTTATATCTCCCCGGCACTATTCTTGAAGCTTCAAGAACGTTCACTTATTGCGGTGAGATACAAAGTAGAAGGTTCCAGTAGCCTCTATCCTTTTCTCTCTTTCGGCAAGCGCCCCAACAATGCGGCCATTCTCTGTCTCTTTCCTTTGGCTCCTTTGCGGTAGTGCCGACAATAATGCGATGGGTGACAATTGCGGCTGTCGGCAATTAGATGCGGCGGGCGCGGTGACAATATTAAAGGTATATATTTGACCTAAACCACAACAAAAGCGAACCGTTGAATTATCAGGGCGAATCCATTATGTATTACCCCTGTTGATTCTGGAGAACACAATTAGTGCAAATGCTAAGATTGTAACCTCTCAAAGACACAAGCAGTTTTCCAATCTTAGCATTTGCATTGATTGCGTTCTCCAGAATTGACAGGGGTTTAATAAATACAGACATCATATTAGTCAATCAACGAATTCAAGTGGGATGTCAAGCAGGAGCGTCGGATAATCACTGGACCAATCCACATATCCACTGACCACCTAATGTAGCTGTAAGATGATGACGTATTCACTTCTAACATCTTCGCCGAGCGAGATGACTCGCACTCGGAAGGTCCTGCGTTCCATTCACGTAGACCGCGCACCCTGACTGTGGTTTTCCCTGGTCAGTAGACGAATGCTGTGTGATTTCTCATCTATCACGACTTCCTTTCCACAATTTCCCTTTCATTGCGTTTCCTTTTCATCATACATACGTATTTCTAGGTTTGTGGCCCATTGCGGTGCCGGACAAATAGCACGAATATTTGCTCAGAGGAAACAGGCCTCCCCGTGGACACTAGAGGGCTGCTTGATCGATAGGTCGTTCATCGTCCTCAAAGGCCGCTCCAGCAGTGGGAATGTGTCTTCGGGCCGGGAACTGTTAGCGACTTGAGCGCCTCTGTGTAGCATGTCTGCCTGTGGCCCATTACTCCTCACTGTGTGCGTGTGCATGTGTAATGGTACTTAAGCTATGTTCCAAGGAGGCGACAGGAAGATCTTCAATAAAATCCACGCAGACTACTTTTTACGTGGAAAAATTTTGGAAACTTGTTATTCTATCAAAAACAGCTCCAACGATTTTTGTTAAATTGCCATATGTTTAACATATTTTCATAATAAATGAAATGCATATCTACATTTCCTGGGAAAATCCCATGACGTCCACATCCCTCTGTATGAGTTTTGCATAACTGGTAAACCGCAAGAGATAGACAAAAACTTCTTTGTCTGATTACCTTCCCCTTATGGAGAACTTACACGCCAATGCTTAGGGTCAGAAGCTTGTCGGGGAGCAGACGAAAATATAGACCTCACAGAGTGAAGATCTGGAAGCGGGTGGTCAGCCAAGCACCAGGTATGATAGGGGGGAAGAGGATGATATGAAATGCAGGCGAAATGGATGAATAGAAAGATGGTGATTGAGCGTTTGGTGGAATGAGTGGTGGGGAACTGGAGAAAACAGAGAAAACCCGCCAAGACGCCACTTCGTCCACCACAAATATCACATGCGGGTCCCTGGGAAGACAAAAAGTTACTACACAAAAATATAGATCTCGTTAAAGCACACAACTTAAGTCAAATCCAACTTCTCATTCTCGGTTTGAATTTTCCAATACTTATAGTTTTTTAAATATGAAGTCATTATTGCCCTACACCCCTCCCCTCAATTCTGCTGATGCAGAATACATGAACTAGACAGAGTAGTTAAGCTTTTGTGAGTATAGTTAAATGAAGAATGTGTAGAGAAACTGTTAAGATCATGTTTATACATTTACTTTCAAGCTTAAACACTTGTGCACATTTCGAGACAAATTCAGTACATAGTGTTCCTGGGCTGTATATGCCTTGTGTCTATAAACCTCTGGCAAAGACCATATTTTCATGACAGTTTAGTAAATGCAACAACATCTGTAATCATAAGAGTTAATTTTCATCTTTAGAAATCTTGACTGTGAGTTCCCAAGGAGTATCGTATTTTGTTCTGACACATTAAGTCAGGAAGTTTTAGTGCAGAGGTGTTCTTTACGCTAAATGAAGCAAGCAGGTCTGTTATTGCAGGATATAACCATTGCACCCTGCTCTCTGCGTAAGAAAGTTTATGGAATTACAGTTTGAAAAGACGTCCTCACACAACGTGCGGCAGTTGTTTTGCTATGAGACAGTGTTGCATGCATATCTTCAGAGAGCAACATCTGTCGCAACAAGATGCTGAGCTTCCCTCTCATCTCTTGTGGGGAAATGAAAACCTTACCCCCAAACCGCCGACTTTAGGCCAACCCAAATGTCAAGCATTTCTGGAAAACGCCTGGAGTTACTTTCCTTGTGATTTACAACTCCCTCCCTCGCCCCCTGTCGCGCACTCTTTCTTCTCTCGTTTAATAAGTCCCTGAAAAATACGCAGCCGAATTCAATTTCAGCTTTTTCTCTTGTTGATTTATTCATTGCTCGCAGAACCTGCTCCGTAGGCAAGGTGGGTCCACTAATCACGTCTTATAAGGAGCTTACTTGGACTTTTGTTCTCAACTTCCTCAAAAATACACAAATACATGGACAAGAAAAATCAATCGCTTTTCCGAATGGCAGAGGAACATTAGCTACTCCGTTGCCTTATTTCAAAAGTTTTATTAAAAACATGTGAAGCAGAAAACCCACAGAATGCGTTGGTCTGTGCGTGCAAAAATTGAGTCTTTTCCTTTGAGGGAGTTTCCATTTCCAAACCCTCATAACGAATATGTAACGGAAGGCCGATCCTTGCTTGCCATAAATAGGATAAAGATTGAGGAGAAAAATTGTAACATTTTATGTTCATATTTAATTGTGAAACGCTACTAAAAGGGAATAAAGCTCGTCACGAGTGATTTAGGAAAAAGAATTCAGTTTAAATTTGACATCGATTCGATATCACGACCTTTGTAGACCAAATAGTGTCATAGCTAAAACCACTGCCATGGGCCATTTTAGGACATATCTTCAAATTTGCTACGAGTTGTGCCTCAATGCAAATAAGAAGAAAGAGAATTAATAAATGTTTCATATCTAAATTTTATAAAACCACTCTACACCTTTCTATCCATATATCACGATAGAAACAGCAATTTTCACAAAGTCTGCTCTATTATTTCTGAAAAACTGTTGTTTCAAAAAACTTGATAAACTTACAGACTTGTCATAACAAGCGTATGGAAATTTTACCGCTTTTTCTAGATGGAATGCCTTCTAAAGTTGCAAAGTTTTTATAAGTATACTGTTTTACATATTTACACATGTATAAAATAATTTCAACTTAAGAGACCGTGGAACTGAAAAATGGCTGAAAAATTATCAAATTTACGGTTTTTAGATTTATGTATATAAATGTTCCCCAAACCTTTTGTCAGCGGTTAGCAGTGACATTTTTTAGATTCCGCCATTTTTGAAGGTCTAGCACAGGCTTTAAATGCCATGTACACTACATTTAAACGCTCCTTTTCTGC
Organism: Tenodera sinensis; assembly: GCA_030765045.1. Taxonomy (NCBI): domain Eukaryota; kingdom Metazoa; phylum Arthropoda; class Insecta; order Mantodea; family Mantidae; genus Tenodera; species Tenodera sinensis. The sequence continues at coordinate 171,861,272 of CM060963.1, read as the reverse complement.
TTAAATTTTCGGCAGTATTTAAATAAAATATGAGCTAAAAAGGGGCTCAAAAACAACTAAATTCAGCAGAAATAAGTCGTTGTGTAACATCTCACCGCAAGGGAAACGCTATGAATCCAAGGAGAGAGATTATTAGACAAAAGAGGGAAGGCGCGACATACAGGTAATGTGATGCATGTGTGTAGAAAAATTGGATTTTCTCGAATTTACATTTTTAATACACTATCTGTTAAATAAATAAAGTTCAATAAAGTTAAATGAAAACACTTTCAATGCCCATCAAAGCAAAGAAATTAATTACTTTAAAAGTAATTATTTTTTCTTCGTGTCAGAAATTGATGGTGTTTGTTGGACAATTATAGTTTACAAAATAATAAAACTTTTGATAATTTAGTTTTTGATGCGCATGGCGTGTTTTGAACATTAAGGTATTTTCGCATTGTGAATAAATTGAATAAGTAATTCCCTCAAAACTATAAAATAGATTGTGTTGGGGCTTTATGTGGCAGCTTAGAACATAAACATTCTTAAGTGTGCAAAGTATTGATTTCAAATTTCAGCCCCAGGGTCTCTTAAAAGTTTGTAATACTGTTCCATTTATACCCGCCTTTAACTTCAATGTTCATATTGGCGGAACATAATATTGTCTGTTGGCAATGGTATTAACTCGTATATGTCTATAGTTGTCATTGGATTTCAGGTTTGTCTTTGGGTGTTATACATTAGAACAGATATACATTCAGGCTCTCTCATGGACTGAACTAGAAGTGGAGGGGATTCCACACTGTGCCTATAGGCAGGTTATTGTATGTCAGACCCCTGCAGGCAAGGAATGAGATGAGAGCAGTCTGCGAGCGTGTCGGAACGCTGGATGGGAACGCGAGCCAGCGTGGAGTCCCTAACGCGAGCTGGACGTTTCTTCGTGCAGCCGCCAGCCGCATGAGTTTCCATACTGCCCCTCCCCAGCAGGACAGGCAACTACAGCGCCACCCCTACGCCGAGAATAGCAGTTACAGTACGCAAATTTGCCATTCAGCAGTGCACACGCGCCCTATGCAGACTTCCAAACCTGAAAAGACCGGACTAAAATGTAGAGGAAATGAAATGGAGAGACGGGAAATCGTGGAAAAAGCATTCAACCATTCATTCGCCTCGTGATCTACGAAAACCACAGAAAAGCTTTGGTCAAATTAGTCGATCACCGGGGATTTAAACCAGCACCTCCCGAAAGTCAGTCCCAAGCGTTATCGCCTGAGCCACCCTGCTCGGTCAGACACATACTGTCAGTTGCTAGAGAAAAAGTCCCAATCCCCAGCCGAGAATCGAACCCAAAACCCCTCGCAAAGTGGATCTTTTATTTATTTTTTTTTATTATTTTTTTTTTTATTTATTTATTTTTTTTTTTAATTCAGGAGACTCCAAACATTTATTTCTATTGAAATCTCGGTATCGAATTCTGCAATATATTCTGTACATATTAGTGTAAAAATATCTAGGTAAAGGCAATATACTGTAAACCACATGTTACCGTTTCTAAGGAAGACCCTTATCGTGCTTCAACTGAAGTGGACAGCAGAATTTATATCAGCAATGATATACCTAAAGGATATACACAAAGGATGTGACTGGACAGAGAAGTTGTATGGCTTTGTACATCAGGATTTTCTTTTGACGATGCACCGGACAATATAAGGAAACGTCATAATAGTTCTACAGGGGTTAAATATTGATGCTGTGATTTTTGCGTTGAAAGTAAATATAATATTAGTAACAAATAATTGACGTCCACAGGACATGCATTTTGGAAAACCAAAACCCAAATGCAAATTCGCCGCTGCAGCTCATCGACGTAACCCTTCATTCTGACACATGTCACCAACTCAGGAAATCTACCACACATAAATCCCTCGACTCCTTTGTCGCTTTCTGTCAGTCTCTTGTTTTCTCTTTCTGGTTATTTTCCTATGGAATAAGGACACGTGGATGGCATTTCGATGCCATTTTCGTAGACTCGCATCAGGAATAAACCAGTTGACTTTCAAGGAGAATCGTTCCGATCAATCCATCTGCTGCTTTTCTTTTTTCCATTTGCAACTTCACTTTATATCTTATTTCCATAGGAATGCGGCGTTCAAGTTAATGTCTCCAACAGAAGCGGGATGGATTAATGGCGGTGGAGTAGAAGAAAGAGAAGATGCTTGTCTTGCATCTTCAGCTTTGTAGTCCACAGATCTTTAACCCCATTTCGTTAACGTTGGTTTGTATCGGAATAACGATTCCAAAAATAATCCCATTTTCATGTCTTCGTAGAGATGCATGGACATTCTATACTCGTATTATTATTAGTGTCTCACACAAGATAAGCGTTACTAAATTTAACTCAATTGTTTGTACGCTTATTCGTCTATAAACTATTGAAATGGACGACAAAAATCACTTATGTCTCATTAGTAGGTATTCAAACAAAGATGTTTCAGTAAAATCGAAATTTTACGCCAACAGGAATTGCTTTGAACAGTGATGCTAGAGTAGATCATAGTACCATTCCCCAATGATCTAAATGTCTTCATATGCTCTGCTATAGGAAACAACCAATACTGAAAAATGATCAGCTACGGATCTCACTGCAGAGATCACGGTTGTCAGTGTATTAAAAGAGGATAGAACAGGTTTGTGAACATGGTATGTCGAAAACAGTGACTTAAAATCGCCAAAATAATGCAAGATGGCGTATCAGTAAGCCTTGGAAACTGTATTGGCTAATCACTTGGCCGGGAGTGATCGGGACGCTGACCACGTCCCATCCTCCAGTGCTGCACCCCACTCATGACGTCTGCTGTGGGAAGAGTGGGGGACGCAGCAGCCGGGTGGTAAGCCTTGGCCCGCGAAGGGCTGCTGTGCTAGGGAAAAAAGTTTCACTATTGCTCAAAACCTGCTGTGTTCCCATGTTCCCCTTGCATCTACAAAAAAATCAGCAACAGGTTAATTTTTACAAATGTTTACATTGACTAACATGAAGACAGAGGAATCGGAGTTTATAAGAACAGTACAAGAGTAGAGAAAGTTATGTTAGTGCAACACATCAGATTTTTTCTTTTTCTATTCATGCATACATTTGTTCCGTAAGCGCATGTTCAAAAAGGGCATAAACATTTCATCCCAGCTGTTAATTACCTTGGACATATTATTGCAGAATAGGTTAAGGAATGTTAGTTGCGATTTATGTGACCATTCTGTATATTATTTTGTCTCAATAAGAGAAGCTGGGTCATTCACCTGGAGCAAACTTGGCTTCAAACTGTACCAAACAAACTTTACATGCTTCAGTTTTATCACGTTGATGGTTGCATATGGAGTAAGGCACATATCCAGTTCACAGCAAGGATGTATTTGACACTGTACAGAAATGATTTTCTTTTTTGCACTTGATTTATGTTTATGATCAATTTTCAGTGTGAATGACCTTTCCATGTCACAGGCCTGAGACATAACAAGTGAATTTATCACAAGTAATATCATAAGACGTCTGACCTAACAGATAAATTCTCGAGCGGAGCGAGAAAATTAATATGGGAAGGTCAGACCATCAAATTATACTTATCTGAACTATTTCATAAATAAAATGTGAAGTTCAGTATTATATCGCTAAAAGTTAAATTCTTCTAAAAAAATAATAACCTAAAATATATTCATTTTGATTATAGTCGTGGTCACGAACGAAGGTGGTTGCGCAGAAGACAAATATCCAACGACGTTACAGTCATGTGTTTTCTAGCCAATCAGGCGTAGTCTGATTCAGAGAGCGTGTGAGAGTACTTGCCTACAGTTTAACAGTGAAACTAAATAATTCCGAGTAGTAAATCCACTCCATTGTATGATAGTACGTTCGTTAAGAGTTCCAACGATGGCAGAAGCTAAAAAAGTAGCATTATTCACAGTCAAGCCAGAGAAATGGTGCATAATGTGTACAAGTACTTCATGAGGAAGATGAGAAACAGTTGCAACGCAACACTTCCCCTATTTTCCCTACCTGTGCGGTATATGTCATTTACCACCATCGTTCCTGACGGCTGCTCTAGTGTAGCTCTACTTACTCAACACTGCGTACTGAGGAAAACAAAATACAGGAATATCTGCATTTCTATCTTCTCTTGCTGTTATAACAGAAAACCAGTTTATAATCTCAAATAGATCTCAATTTATTTTTGGCGTTAACAAATAACCTTTCTTCTGGAAGAATACATTAATTATTAAAAGAACAATTGTTAAAAACCCAGTTGTCAAATTGAAATGTAGTGGTATTTTGATTGCCAACCAGTTGTAATGTGCAATAAATTGCTTTTCATCTATTTATAGGATAGGTACATTTGGTGACACTGACTAGACAAAAGAATGAGCAAGAAACAATATGTACAAAACAAAAGAATGGCCAGGTGATAATTCGTATGCGATAATTTAACGCCTCTATGAATGAAATAGTCAACAGTATTCTCACTAGACTCTTCTTTATTTAATTAGAGAGAATAAAAACTTGAATGCGATTTAACTGACCATTTCACGATTAAAAGAAATTATATAAGGAATACAAGAAATAAATACAATAGCATATTAACTTACTAAATTAATTGATCGAACTGGTTCCATTTACCATTTCTGCCTTGCTGAAGTTAACTTTTAATATCTATGAGGAAAACAAATAATAATCACAAGCACATTAATAGATGCTAGAGAGAGAAAACAGACAAATGCTACGGGGGTGATGCAAGTTGATAATTGCTAGGGAGGGATAACAATGTGGGTTAAGCAGCCATGATTGGTTGAAACACTCCTTTCGTAGTGTCTTATTGGTCAAAAGTAGTATGTATCATAAAGTAAGAGTGAAACAGCTACACTAATGTGGGAACAAACTGAGTTAAAATAGTTGAGCACCAAATTCAATGCCACATAAGCATCTGTGCTGATTCTTCTCTCCTTACACGTGTTTACTTACATTTAATTAATTGCCTCTGCCCAAAGCTTAGAAGAAACCAAAATAACAACAAAATAAAACAAAAAATCTGATGTGTTGCACTCACATGACTTTCTCTACTCTTGTGCTAACCATTCTTACAAACTCTTATTCCTATATCTTCTTTCTTGATAGTTGAGATACACATTTGTACCAATTATCTTATTGCTTATTTCCTTGTAGGTGCAAGGGGAATGTTAGAATACAGTAGGCTTTGTGCGATAGTCAAATGTTTGAGATTCTGTTGTCTTTGCACACTTAACATATAAAAAAAATGAACAACGATGATCCATTTCACGAAAGTTCTAAGTTTTCCGAAACTCACACACATGGCAAGGAATATCTCCGAAATGGTTCACCCTACAGGAAAATTTATCGAGACATAAATTGTGTATTTTAGCAAGATCATTTTTTGTATAGTATAATTTGGTCTATCTCTAACGGTTTACCAGTTATGCAAAAGTCGTCCACAGTAAATACGACTACAGGGGCTATAGCCAGAAAATTCAAGATATACATTTCATTTTTCATCAAAATATCTCACACATATGACATTTTAATGAAAATCGTTAGAGCCATTTTCAAGAAAATCAAAATTTTCGAAAAATTTTCCATGTAAAGGGTAGTTTAGGGTGGGGCTATTTTGTTCAAAATCTTCGTGTCGCATCCTTGAAAGACATTAAACTTAAATACCAACTTTGGTTTTTAACCGACTTTTCCTTTTTGACTTATGCTGTCCACAGACTGACAGATTGACAGACTGACAGACTGACGCACAGACACACACGGACCTTTTTCTAAAAATGCTTTTTTTGGATTCAGGGGGCCTCAAAACATGTATTTCTGGTGAAATCTCGACATCGAATTTTTGGGTGGAATACAATACTTCCCCTACTTACCAGTAGAGAAAGTAAAAATGAGATCAACTGAAGAAATAAACTACAATACAGGAGCAATTATCCGTTTTAAATAGTTAACGCCCATCGTCCAAATATTAAGTGACGATTTTTAATACCACTGCTATATATTTCCCTGTCGAATTTAGCTTATTTAATAATACTTCGGAAGATTTTAATGTGTAAATTAAGGCTAATTTATAAACTTCTAATATGCAGACGAAGACTTTCGAGAAAATCCACAACACTCCAAAATTATTCTTTGCTACTCTTTTCTTAAAAAGAAACTAAATTTTTATATATATTTTGGATACCAATGTAACAAATTAAAAGTATTTTCTGAAATTTCTGCGAATAATCTCTGAAATCTTTTTTATAATAACTGAAGTTTGTTGTACAACAAGGAAAAAACAGAGTTCATTTGACACAGTTTGTGTCAAATTGTTTCGTAGTGTTACTTGTTTACGAAATATATTTTACATTTCTATAATTTTTAAGAACGTAATTCAGTGGACACACGTAAAAGTTTGCGTATCTTCTTTTTTTCCTCCATTGTAAGAACTAAACATTTGAATCCTGTTTCTGAATATCTTACGCAACCAAGCACGTATTGTTTTATATCACATCTTTTCTAGGTAAATCAACCTAAAAGTCACTTTTTGCATGTACACTACATAATGGATATATTGTATTGATTTGTAAACATAGCACTTAGCCTAGAGGTATACGTAGAGTATTTAAGGAGCGGATTCCACACTGGGCAACTGTTGAGGCTATTGTGTCAGACCCCGGAAGGAAGGGATGAAGTGAGAGCACTCTACGGGCGTGTTGGAATCTGGGTGAGTAACGCGAGCCAGCGTGAGGGTTTCTAACGCTTCAACTGGACATCAGGGTTCGCCAAGTAACCATCGGTCATACGACTACACTCGTCCACCGAGAACAACATCACACAGGAGCGCCAAACTCGACCATCGCCAACACTTTCAACCCTGGAAAATCGGATTGAAATGAAGGTGAAATGAGATGGAGGGACGGGTAATGCCGGAGATGTAATTATCCTTCCCAGCATTTGCCTGGTGACCCGGTAAACACCCCCAAAAAACGTGGATCAGGGATCAAACCCACAACCTTCCGAAGGCGAGCTAATATATATTATTCAATAGAATAAAATCTGATAGGCAAAGATTGTTATATAGGTCAAAACTTCTTTGTGGAACATTCAGAATATAAGCACTTCTAACATTAGCGTGATATTCTGTCGTAACGCTTTGAATAGCTATTACTCAAAGTCAAATGAAGCCCTGCAACATGCATAGAGCAGTATTTTTAGGTTAAGAATGTTTATTGGATGAGTATGGATAAATAACTAGCACCAGACAGGGTGTCCACTCAAGAAGTGCATTCACTGTACTCAACACACTATTTATACCGTGCAGGTAGCATGCGTATCTTATTATTTTAAACCGTAGCACCTAGTTGACGAAGCGCTGACACGCCAGTTCGGGAGCGTGCCAATGTGGGGCCATAGGCCACTTAACTTGAAATAGACTTAGGCCAAGCTCTCCACATGCCGTCTCTGCCTCGCTGGTTCCTAATGGCCTCTGTCACTCCTGCAAAACCTTCTTGCAACAAATCGCTTGCAATTACGTTATATGTAACTGCGGAAGCCTCATTTCACAGTTTACAATTACGATCAATAAACAGTTCATAATATACTTCGTGTTCTATGTATATACTTATGCTTTGTCGGGAACAAGCTATGCAGGTTCCTCGTATTTTCCGGTTTTCCTTAATTTAACCTTATTTTATTGAACATCCCGACTCACGTATTTTGAGCTATTTCTCCCTGTTTCTTTGCTGGGCATTAACTCTCAGTTTTACTTTTCTACCACGTAAGTATAGGAAGTATTGTATCCCTCCCAAAAATGCCATGTCGAGATTTCACCGGAAATGTATGTTTTGAGGCCCCCTAAATCCAAAAAACATGCGTGCGCGCGCGCGCGCGCGCGTGTGTGTGTCAGTCTATGGACAGCATAACTCAAAAACGAAAAGTCGGTTAAAAACCAAAGTTGGTATTTAAGTTTAATGTCTTTCAAGGATGCGACACGAAGATTTTGAAGAAAATTGATCCACCCTAAACTACCCTTTACAAGAAAAATTTTTCGAAAATTTTGATTTCATGAAAATGGCTCTTAACCATTTTGATTTAAATGATATAGGTTTAAGATATTCTTATGACAAATGAAATGTATATTTTGAATTTTCTGGCTATAGCACACTGAATGACTTTTGAGTAACTCCTAAACCGTAAGAGATAGACCAAATCTTACTATACAAAAAATGTAAGTCTTACTAAAACACACAATCTATGCCCGTATAAATTTTTTGAGAGTGAACCATTTCGGAGATATTACTTGTTATTTGTGTCAGTTTCGGAAAAAAATTTCGTCAAATGCAACATCGTTGTTAATTTTTTATGTTAGTCGTGCAAAAAGGACAGAATCTCAAAGCTTTAAAAGATTTGACTATCGCTCAAAGCCTGCTTTATTTTATTGCCTTATTCCCCGTGCACCTACAAGAAAATAAGCAATAAGATAATATCTGCAAATGTTTATCTCAACTAACACGAAGAAGATATAGGAATAAGAGTTTGTAAGAATGGCTAGTACAAGAGTAGAGAAACTCATGTGAGTACAGCACATCAGACTTTTTAATTGCATATTTGGAATACCGACGCAGACTACCGAACACCGACTCACTGTTATATTATATATCGACCTACTGGTTCTTTTTTTCCAATCATGGTAGCATTGCTTTAATTGGTAATTGGTAGCAGCGAGAGTTCCTTTCTCATTGGCTAGTAGAATGTGGCAGTGACTTAATGAACAATAAGTGGACAGATATAAGAAACAATAGCTCTGGAGTCATTAAAGCTAAATTGCTATAAATTTTAAAATGTCTTTACGACTGAGAGGGCTAAAACGGTGGCAGTGTTGCTTGACGTGGAAAAGGCATTTTCTACCACTTGGCATGAGGGTCTTGTCTACAAGCTCATACAGCAGGAAATCCCCCCTCCATACATTTACTTGGTGGCTAGTTTCCTACAGGAACGTAGCTTCCGGGTGAAGGTGGAGGGATCATTTTCTAGAGAAAGGCCCATTGGCGCAGGAGTCCCCGAGGGCAGTGTACTGTCACCGGCACTTTTTGCAGCTTACATGGCCGATCTCCCGACGCACCCCAACACACACATCTATCAGTATGCGGACGATCTCATGATCTTCGCTACTAACAAGAACCCGCGCTACAGTTACCGACAAGTACAAGCCCACCTCTGTGCCATCAATAGATGGTGCGAGAACTGGCGTATGTCCATTAACCCGGAGAAAAGCTCTGCGATTCTCCTGGCTAATACGATAGCCAACCGGCTCCCGCTGGACCTCGTGCTTCGGCGCCGTCGGATCCCCTGGGTCACTACGGCGAAGTATCTCGGGGTCACGCTGGACCGGCGGCTGACGTATAGACATCACGTCAGGGGCAAAGTACTGCAAGGCCACGCTGCCCTGCGGCAGTTGTACCCCATCCTCAGTTCCCAAACCATGCCCTTACGCCTGAAGCTTCAGCTGTATCGAGCGATCATCCCGCCTCTGGTCCTGTACGGATGCGAGATCTGGGGAGTGGTGGCTAGGTCCACCTTCATCAGACTCCAGACGTTGCAGAACCGGGCATTAAGGATGATCTATGATACAGGCCGAAGATTTCCTGCCCATATCCTACACGAACATTCCGGTATCCCGTACATTGTCGACGTGATCAAAACTCCCGCTCGAACAATGTACAATAAACTCCAGAACCACCCTAACCCTCTGGTGAATACCCTGGGCCAATACGACCAGAGACAGCCGCGCCGACTACCATCCAAAAGATTGCCGAAGGACATCTTAAGTCCGGCGATCTAATCTCAAGATGGGAAAGGCGAAAATGCAATCTGTACTCAAAACAGAGCGAATCGCCAGTTCAGGTCACCTCTCATCGAGTGACTGACGGCCAGAACCCTGGTAGGAATTAGCGCGTAAAATTCGCGCACAGCTCACTTGCGGACCAATCCCTGCCTACAATCCCTCCCGTTACTATAAAAACCCCTGTTCCAACAAATTTTTCCCAGTGAAAACATCCCTGTAGTGACACCGTCAAAACCATCGCGCAGGTAAAGCCGTATGACGGCTAGGTACTGCGGTAAAGACACTCGACCGGGGGAACAATCACCTCACCTCCGTTCGATTCGAACTCCGTCTGGCGTCCGTCTGGCGTCTGGCGAGTTCTTTAACTATGTGTGATCTGATGCCACGTTTCTCTGTAAATCAAATTCCATACACACATAATGACTTGGTGTTTGATGAACGTTTTTAAAGAGGTGAAATGGATGAAATTAGAAAATTACCATATTGTAAATACTTTGGTAAAGCTTGTTTAAGAGACTGTTTTGTACACAAATTGTAACATCACTAAAGGATAAAAGACAATACAAGCTCAAAATAGATTTTAAAAAATAAATAATACAGCATGGGAAGACATGTTAGATGCAAATATAAAATGTAAGAAAACCTTTCTGTCAGCAGTTGAAATAGTTTAGAGCTCTGACACGGTAAAAATGTTCATTTATAAGTGTTGTACTTTAGTGCATCACGAGAGAGAAATTCAAAATGTTCTTTAACTTTCTCCTTCCCGCTTTTTACTTTCTATATTACGTCAAAAACGAAAGGTTGGTTAAATGTTTAGTCCAGAATCTTCCCAGTATACAAGACGAAGCTCTTCAAGAAAATCATTCCAATTAGACTGCCCTTTACATATAGTAGTTTTCAAAATTTTTGATTTTCTCAAAAATGGCTACAATGATTTTGATTAAAATACATGTTTAGGACATTTTTACCATGCATGAAACGTATATCTTGAATGCGAATGTCGTCAGAAGTCCTTTACATATCTAGAAAACTGTAAGAGATAGACAACGATTGCACAAAAAGTGCAATTTTGTTAAAAAAAGAACACAATTTATGTGTAGTGAATTTGTTTTCTGTTTCTTATTTGTGTAGTGAACCATTTTGGAGATATTCCTTGTTATTTGTTTTAATTCTGGAATAATTATACTTTTCTTGAATGGGAGGTCGTTATTCATTTTATCTCTTGGCCATACAAGGAAAACGTAATTTCAAAGCCATCACATAGCGACCAGCTTTAAAAGATTTGACTATCGCTTGATGCCTACTGCATTCCTATCTTCAACCTACAAGAAAATTAGCAATAAGATAATTCCTGCAAATGTTTATCTATATTAACATGAAGATTTTTTTATTTATTAACAAATTACAACTAAGCAAAAGCTTATCTAGTAATATTTTCTTCATAAATAAGAACACAATGTACAGGTGAGTCTTCCACTGAAGCCCCCAAAGTGTAGCCTAGTTCTTGCGGTCACACAAACATGAAGATGATACAGGAATAAGTATTTATAAGAACAGTCCTACAAGAATAGAGAAAATCATGTGAGTGCAATACATCAGGGTTTTAATGTGAAGTAAAAAACTTATTCAAACAAATAATTTAATCGACATCCGAAGTCGGAACTGGCGGAGCTCGCACTACCCGCCCATAACCAAGGGCAATGAAATTCAGATTTCACAATAACATTTTTCACATTTTTAAGCACATAATTGGTGAAAACCCACAACGTTTTTGAAGAAATATGACAATGACAACTTGCGGAGGGGGACTTATCACCTCGACTGAAAGGCGATCTTTTGTGTCTATGCCCCTGACGGGACACCCCCTGAAAGGATGGATGAGGCGAATGGATCCAAGGGCAGCCGGAACTTTGCCACGACAGAGCACAGGGCAGGCTTCCTACATTTGGAAGCAATAAGTTATATCTATGTGTTTAAGCGAACACACATAATATATAAAACACCATTTTATAGCAGATTAATCATCCAGAAACGGTTATTGAGCTACGTTATTCTCATTTTCGCTGTATGCTCTTACCGTGAATTTTTACCTAACTTCCTAATATATGATTATTATAACTTAATTTTGTTAATCGCGCTTGGCTTATTAAAAACTATCGAAAGTCACTTATGTCATTAATTTAAACATTTTAAGAAAATGTAAGCGTTTCTAATTTAGGCAGCAACATAATGCCCTAAGTTTTAGAACTCTTATGTAATCGATTGTGTGTAGCATATATGTTCAACTTCACATTACGTGCACTCTTTCCAAACCTGTATATAGACTTTTTCCTTTTGTTTTATTTGTAGTTGTTACTGCCGTGCATGGTACAAATGATTGCAACATCACTAAGCATTAATCTCACTCTATTTTACATGACTCCAAATTTGAATTGTGCACGTTTAGTTTCGTCCGTCAATATACCTACTCCCAAAGCTACTCAACGTACACTTTGTTAAGCAATTCCAAAGACTACTTACCCTTCAGAGACCCATTTGCCGGGTAGACGGGGAGGTTCTTCTATGATGGTATCACGATCTGCTCTTGTCACCTCTTCGGCCAATTGATCACAACGACCAGGTCCTTCTTCCACTCCGGGAACGGCATTGTTTTGAAAGCCTTGTGTGTTCGCTGTAAAGAAACATCACTGAATTACTATAAAAGAATTTTGGGTAGGCACTCCCCAAACCATATTCAAAAACAGGTATGTGCATTTTTGTCCCTGCATTTCACCGCGTGTCAGGTGACCTCTACCTCTCCCCTTCACGTTTGCTGTTTGCAACACACAAGCAGTCCTCTATCCCAGTAGTGGAACACTACTGGGCGCAATTGCGAGATGTATTCTACAAGAGTTTGTTGGGCGCTTACGAAAGGATGGTCTCTATAGCATACAAAAACGTACTCTGCGATGTACTATGTCTAAGACTGAAACAATTGCAAGTACTGTCTGTCCATCAGAAGAAGGCCAGCTGGAGGAGTATTCTACGTAAATGTATAACAGAAGTTGTGTACAAGTATTAGATGTGGCAGCATGGGTGATATGCATACACACATTTCGTAGTAAACAAATTGACTACGTGAGCATATTAACACTTCAAGCCCCTCTCATATCTCAACCCCTCGCCCTTCTTAGTGGTCAGACAGAATTGAATATTGTTTATTCACTTTTCCTGCAAGTGTATAAGAAATACACCTATTTATTTCTTCAATTTGACAGTATGAGATATTTTGAGATTTGAAGCAGCTTCCTTTCCAGCCTCCTACCTAGATGCTAAATACAGAGGCATGAGAAGTCGTTCTTTAATTGCTATAAATAATTAGAAAAAAAACAAGCAAAGAATCTTTTAGAGCAAGAGGAACCGTTCACAATTTTAATTTATTGAAAGAACAAGGGTTAAAAAGAACTGAGAGAAATTTTAAGTATCCTAACATTGTATTATTACAGCTGTTTGGAGAAAATATCAAGGAGATGTTTAAAGGCACGATATTTTATTATTTGAAATTCAGCCATTGCAGAACGAAGAAACTGCATAAAATGCATCCTTCTGCAGTAAAATTTGAATTGTTATTTACGTATTCGTCTATGTATTCCTCTGCATCCATACGCCCTGAGATATGCCAGAATAAAATGGAGGACCCGACTGGCTAAGCAACCAGATGGTGAGCGGCGAGGCAAAGAACCCCTACAGTTTCAAAGCTTTAAGCCGAATAAAATAGTTGATTTTGTTTTTCCATTTACTGCTTATGTTGCACTTGAATAAATACGCATTTTCAGGTTTTCAAAACTAAGAATCTGTCTCATACCATTGCTTCCATAGATAGTACCCCTGAGACACACGGTTCGTCCACATTTGCGCTAAAACATCAAATCTGCCTCCCTCACAAACCTAAAATGCTCAGTTTATTCATTTTAATGCGCTCAAAATAACAACAAATCACATTACATCAATTGAAGGTAGCCGGATATACACAATCGTATGATGCAGGAAGTGAAAACCCCAATTCTAGGTAGCGACACTTATTTCTTCCTTATCCTTGGGCGTATAAAAATAACAAGGTGTCTAAAGTAAGTTACACGTGTTATACCTGCAATCGACTCTCGCACTAAGATACTGGTAGTTTACGATAATTAATTGTGATTTAGTTTGTTTTTAATATAAATTTAAGGTCCTTTAACCTGGTAGTTTATATTGGACCATGAATGAAATGAGGTCCATAGAGCTTAAAGTTACCCAACATTTGTTTTCTCAAGATAAGGGAAAACCCGAAGAAACTGAAACAGATAACTCTCCCTAGAGGTTAGAGGTAGAGTATAGACGGATAGGATTCCTCACTGTTTAGGCTATTGTATGTCAGACCTCGGGAGGAAGGTATGAAATCAGCGTAACCTACCGGGCTTGTTGGAACCCAAGCGAGTAACGCGAGCCAGCTCAGGGTCCCTAACATGTGCTGCGAATTCATCTCGACACCAGCGTTCACCAGCCTCATGGGTTTCGAACAGCAGTTTAGCCCAGCAGGTCAGGCGACTACTTATTGCACCCATCTCTCGAGAACAGCAGTTTCATTTCGCAAAGTTCCCACATAAAAGGGCCAAACTCGCCCATCGCCTACACTTCCGACATTGAGTTGAAGGCTAGCGATTATTTGGTTTCTCGCTAACCACCAGTTTCTTCGGTAGCTGCAACAAAATACATCCAAGATGACCACTGCTCGAACTTCACATCTCCGAGTATGTTTCGGTTATGAGAAGGTTTGTTACAGTTTTTTAAACAAGTTTGTGACAGTTACTGTGGGGGGGGGGGGGGGGGGGGCATGTTTCCATGTGGTTTCCATGGCAACCTTCTTTCTCTCTGCTGGCAATTAAGGTGGATGGCAAAAGGTGAATTTTAAAGTCTGAGTGTGCCTTTCCAAACTTTGTCCTACGGCTAGTGTGGAATAACAATCAATTGCACATTGATTTACCTTATATTTGGTTAAATTATGAAGCCCGGAGCTTAAAATACTTTCACGTTGTAAGTCGCCATTAGGGTATGTTATTTCATATGAATCTGTGATCTCTGTGATTTACCAGGAAAAATGTGAGTCAATTGGAGAATTTAATGTCGTGCCGGCATTGTTGTCATGGTAGTTCAGTGATTAGAGCAACCATGCGGAGGCCGAAAGTTCCGTAGTTCAAATCCCGGCAATAGCATTGAATTTTTCAGCCTTATTCTACCTTTCCTCCCCTCTGCTGTTATTTTAGCCAGTAAGTTTCCATCACTCTCTTGCCCTTCGCCAGTAAGCTGAATTTTATGGGGTAGCATGTTGCATGTTGCTACTGCAAGCATGTGCTTAAATGCTGGTTGCTAGCTTACCCGAGAACGCTCTTCTCCCACTTCTTTGCTATCAGTGTATTGTCACAAGTCGCCTCTTGTTTAAAAGCTACTTTACGCTAAGTCGCAGGAAACAAACCACAGTCACCCCTTCCTCGTACAATCTGAAGGCACTCCACTCGTACTACCGAGGTGTAACGAACGCAAACTTGGGGAGTTTCTAGTATTTTCATGTATCTACTATTCTTTTAAGTTGTAATACTATGGAAATATAGCGTTTGAAAACGAATAAATCATTTGCAGTAACCCTGTATAATAAAAGAACGTAAACAGCGACCAAGATAAACACATTTTGGGGAGTGCTGTCTTTAATCGATTTTACAATCTGTAACTTACGCAAGATATTAATGAGCGAAGATTTATAATCGAAGCTCAGTGCACACATTTGTTGCACAATACCAAAACCACGTAATTTGCCGATTGCTGACGGTTTCGGATCAATCAACTCCATACAATCGAGAATGACATTTCAATAAACAAAATACATTATTATCCACTGGATGACCTTCATCCCATCCGATCACATCTGGGAGAAATAAATCCATAGAGGTCTACTACCAGAAGTTTTCTCAGCGGGATCTTGGTCCATTAACTAATTAAATTGGTGTCTTGAAGACCTTGAAGAGTCGGCATAAGATGAATCTTATTATCAACGTTGCGAAACAAGTGGGGTTAACGATAGCCACTGTTTTTGTTGCTTTATTAATGTAACTAATGTGCTAGGAGCATAGAGGCGCCTTATGGTAGCGTATTTTCCTTTCTTTTCTTGGTTTATAAACATTATAGGTAGTATGCAAAATAGCAATTTCTGATAACTATGTATATTCTGGTCTAGTGTACTGAAAGTAAGAAACGACGTAGAAAAATTAGTAATGAACAATATCATTTTCTGTATAGCAAGAGCTCAATCGACAGAACACCTGCCTGCTGTGCGGAGGGTTCGATTCCCGGCTGAGGAGTGGGAATTTTTCTCTAGCCCTATTCTCCACAGTCTGAGAGTGTGAATGTGTATGCACAAAGACCCCCCCCCCCCCAAAAAAAAAACCCATTATATATGAACTAACACCATTAATAAATGTTCCAAACTTAAAAAAGAACTAAAAGTTTCAACCAATAAAACTAAGGTCTTGACTTTTAGAGGACCGGACACAATACGAGCGAAAACAGTATTACAAGAAACCACGTAGCCATATTTACTCTGGATTACTTTTGAAAAACATTACAACAAATAAACTGTTTTAAGTACAGGCTGCAATGTGTTAATATCAAAAATGAAGACATAAGAAATAAAATTAATAGATTTAATCAAATGTGTGGTACCATGTAAAGAAACTTGAAAAATACAATGAAAATTTTATAGTGTAATGGTGGTTCCAACACTTGATACGGACCTGGATGTTGGACAATGTCTAAATATATAAAAACAATGGAACTAATTAATAACATTATAAAATCTTACTTAGTTCACGGAATAATAGAATTGTTTATACAACATCTTGGCAAGCCCTGTTGGTTATAGTAGAGGCGCATGCGCATTAAGAAAGAAATCAGAGTAATTGTTAATAGAATGACATGTATGCGTTAACCTAGCAGGATACACCAAAATATTGAATCAAACATGGAAGTAATGTAACAATCACTATTATTACTAACTGTAATCAACATTACCAGACTAGTAGCATCGAAATCGCTCGTGTACAAAATTCCAAAATTCTAAAATCCCTATTGTCCAAACGGGATGTGATCTTTTAAGTAGTCCAAGGAAAGTTGGATAGAAAATTCAACCGTGAGATTCTAAGAGGCTATAGGGTCTACTACTTGAGAGGAAGAGTAAGTGGAAGAAGAAGAATTAGAATGAAAGTATTACAAATAAGATGTTCCTTTTTTCTTTTCTTTGTTTTATTTCAGCCAAGCTACTCTGGAAGACTATTGAATAAAATAGATGTGTAAACTCGCACCAGACTTTCTTTAACCCTTACCTATTATCGTATATATCAGGTGGCCCAACTCATCCGTCTTTGCGGTAAGTAGACGATGATGATGATGATGATAATAATAATAATAATAATAATAATAATAATAATAATAATAATAATAATAATAATAAAATACAATAGCAGTAATAAGAAACGTACAAATGCTAATGAAACATTACTTGCCCTCATGTTTGCATGGATTTTGTGATAGCAATTTACAATCTGTAATCAGTAAAGCCACAATTTCTAGTACCGCATCGTGTGTAGGAGTGTCAGTTATACAGTGAGTGTGTTCGCCCAGACCGAGAGGCCAGCCATCAGCAGTGAACGAAACAGCCTCATGCACACGGTAAGGTGACTAAGAAGTTTATTGTGGCTTTAGTAATGTTAGACAATAGCAATACATACAGGAGTGAGTTCATTCCCTGGAAAATAAAGACCTGTAAGTAAAATGGAAAATAATCTAAGATCTTTTCCGTTCTTTATATCTACTGTTGTTGTCTATTATCACGGACTACACTCCTAATTCAAACCTGGGAACTGCCTCTCATCTTCTCGTCTTCGCCGATAAGCAGCCCAAAGTTCGCAAGCTGTGGTCCCTGTGACAGGAATTACCCCGTTGCGTTCTGCAACTGTTTTAATGCACGAAGAGACATCAACTTGCTGCAAAGATATTATTCGCAAAAACTATAAAGATTCGTTTCACACGCGTTAATCACGATAAATGTTTGCTCATGGAAAATTTAAACTTACAACAGCGAATATTTCGGAAAAGACTACTGTTACAAAAAAGGCATTATTAGACGCAAATTGAGTGTTTTAATGAGCTATACAACCGCGACTCCGTAGCGCAGTTGGTAGCGCGCTTGCCTCTGGCGCGGAGGACCCAGGTTGGATCCCCGGCACCAACATGGGGATTTTCCCCCGCTGGGAGGTCTGGCACGGGGTGCACTCAGCCTCGTTAGGTCCCGACCAATGGGACCAATTGAGGAGCTACTTGATGGAGAAGTAGCGGCCCCAGGTCGCGAAGGCCGCATGACCGGCCGGGAGGGCTTGGGGCGATGACTACGTCCCATCCCCCAGTACTGCACCCCACCAATGACGCCTATATTGGGCAGAGGTGGGGGACGTAGCGGCTGGGCGGCAAGCCAAGGCCCATCCTGGGCTGCTGTGCTAGGGGGAAGAATAAAAAATGAATTACACATCTGAATTATACGTTTTCTAGGTTGAAATTCGAATGAATTATATATATATACGTTTTAACCAAAATGGCTAGAATCATTTTTGAGATAGAAAAAATAACGAGCATTTTGACATGTTAAAGATAGTTCGGAGTGAGGGAACTTTCTTGAAAATGTTTCCGGTGTTCTTCAATGATGTCTTGTTCAGTAGTTCATTTGCATTCATTCGGCATTTAGTTTTCGAATTAGGTGCTTACATGCGCACTCAGGCTTGTTTCTAATTTGCTTCATTTTTTCCCCTTTTTCTTTTTATGTATGGAACTTGAAAACATACTTCTGATGAAATCTTGATACTGATTTTTTCGACCAAGTGTAACACTGTCTACCTAAGAGCGTGAGAAAGTAAAAATGTTTTTAAAAAAGACGACCAGCGTTTGTTTATGGCAGAAAGAGAATTGTGGGCTGGAGAAGGGGCGCACCGGAGGAAAAGCCACAGGAGGTCTTCTCTAGTGGCTCCTCGCTGTATAAAAATGCATTCCTTTGTTGACCTGCCTTTCCTTAACAGCTTTGTGACCGTCCGTGTTGGAAACTAAGCCTCACTCAAGGTGGAACCTATGTCTCTTGAAACGTTTCCTACAGTGGAAGTATTATATTCTCCACGATTACTTTTCATTGGTGTCCTAGTGGCCTGAGTAACAAATACTGCAATGCAACTTTCTTAAACGCTGAAATTAATATTTCTCTTAAAATATATTTCTAAATTTTCTAACCTATTTGACAACAGTAAGCTCACTAGAGCTTTTAATTTATCTGGATAAAATCAAAACTCGAGAGGGATTTAACTATCTCACGATTAAAAAGAAATCATATAGAGATCGTAGGAACTAAATACAATAAAGTATTAACTGACTTATAGTGAAGTAACTGTTCAAACTGCTTCCACATATTGTCTGTTTCTGTCTGTGGTATTTGGTGTCGTGCTATTTTGGTGAAGCTGACTTGGAATATCTATGCGAAAAACAAATTACGATCACAGAGAAATTAAAAACACTAAGGAGGTGGTAAAAAGGACAAATACCTCGTATTATAGAGGTGCTAAAAATAGACATTTGCTGGGAGGTGATAAAAATGTGGGATAAGCAGTCACGATTGGTTGAAATACGTCGTTTCGTAGCATCTTATTGCTCAAAAGTAGTATGGCATATTAAAAGGGGAGTAGTTACCTCAAGAAGTCATAGCAAATAAATCATAAAAGAAATAAAGAACGCAATGTTTTTTTTAATTAACCCCTCCTGGTCATAAAATTATCGATGTAGGGGAAGTATTGTATTCCATCCAAAAATTCAATGTCGAAATTTCACCGGAAACACGTGTTTTGAGCCCCCTGAATAAAAACAAAATTTAGAAAAAGGTCCTTGTGTATGTGTGTGTGTGTGTGTGTGTGTGTGTGTGTGTGTGTGTGTGTGTGTGTGTGTGTGTGTCTGTGTCTGTGTATCTCTCAGTCTGTGGACTACATGACTCAAAAACGAAAAGTCGGTTAAAAACCAAAGTTAGTATTTAAGTTTAATGTCTTACAAGGATGCGACACAAAGATGTTGAAGAAAATTCCTCCACCATAAATACCCTTTACATGGAACATTTTTCGAAAATTTTGATATTCTTGAAAATGGCTCTAACGATTTTGATTGAGATATTTTTTATGAAAAATAAAATTATATCTTGAATTTTTCGGCTGTAGCCCATGTAGTCCTACTTACTCTGGATGAATTTTGCATAACTGGTAAACCATAAGAAATAGACCAAATCTTACTATACCGAAAATGTAGATCTTGCTAAAACATACAATTTATGACTGAATAACTATTTGTAGAGTGAACCATTTCGGAGATATTTCTTGTTATTTGTGTGAGTTTTGGAGAACTTATACCTATGTCAAATGGAACATCGTTATTCATTTTTATATGTTAACCGCGCAAAAAAAATGGAATTTGAAAGCTTTAAAAGATTTGACTATTTGACAAATTAGGAGCACGTCTCATTCACCATGGATGCGTAGTCAAAACGCACATATTATTATATAATAGTTTACTTAAATCTTATCGTACGTACATCTCAAATAACATTAATATTAGCTGTTGCCAATTAAGTATTAACATTTAAACGCTCAGTAAAAGATTAAAGCCGCCCTTAAAAGGCTAAATTAGGCTCGAAAAGTCGCGAGGTGGCAATGGCCTGGCGCGGTATGTAAGTTCTATGGTTGAACTAGGAATGTGCTTTCAGTCAAGCCTCCAAATAGCTGAATAGAACTACGACTGTATCCTGTGCACTTACGCTAACGACACGGGTTCGCGTCTCGGCATTGTGCAATTTTTTTGTATGCTCATCAAAACTTGGGAACCGAATTCACAATAATCTAATCTTAAAGTTCCTAAGGTTTTAGGACATTATAATTTAAATTATTTTGTAATAGAATACCTATAATGACTTCTGCCCCACCGGACTAGCATGATGCAGTGTGTTATTATGAATACCGACTACCTTCATTCCCCACGCGTATACTGTCATAAAACATTTTGTATCAATCCTTCACTATGTATTTCAGAGAAAAGTACTTTGATATGCTTTTGATCTACGGAGAAGCAAGAGCCAATGCACAGGCAGCTATGTATCTATACCGAGAAAGATATCCTAATAGACAACAATGCCATAAAGTGGAAATAAAACAACTACGAGTTCAAATAATAACAGCTTTAAACATAATAATTCTTCAGCCAAAGTTATTTATGAACATTACATGGTAAAAGAATTAGTACATGCAGGAGATTCAAATCACCTCTATACTTGACAAATTACCTACTTACGAATCGTGCACTCGTTCCAACTGAGCTACCTAGTAACGAGAAATAAACATTCAGTTTAACACGTCCCAGTCTCCTTTTGCAGCAGTGCAAACGTCAGCTGTCCAATTACGAGTGTTTTAAAAAGCGATGGTCTAACATCTGCATTACTGTTAATGTCGTCGAGTGTTAAATCAGACATCTATGTTAAATAGTTGGTTAGAACCTAGCATGAGGGCCGATGTTTTCATGTTATTAGGGTATAAAATGCGGATTGCATAAAACTGGAAAATAAGTGTTCACCTGGTATTAGTGGGAGATAAAGTGAGGAAATGAGCTTGAAGTACTTCCTAATTTAAGGAAAAATCTATGCAAGAAAACTTATGCAAACCACCACAACTGGCATAGCAAGCGAGACTAGAGGCCTTTACTCCGGCTCGATTTTGTTCCTCAAACTAAAATAGATTAAATGCTGCTAAATATATTCGCTCTCTTTTAAACACAAGTTTATCCATTGGAGCAAATCGTACTGAAGTTAATCGCCGTTTTATTGGTTGTTTTGATAAAATTGGAACGTTATTTACGCGATTAAATTTAGAACTGCCTACACCTGTCCGTGAAGATAAATAGGAGCAAACTGTTTGAGCCAAATCACGTCCTGAATGAGGAAATGACCGCGCCGAATAGCAACTGCTGTTTGTGTAGCGCACCTCTGTCCCCCTGGTTGCATAGTACCCGGGCGGAGAGTAAAGCGTAAGAATGCTCGTTCAGCTGGATAAAGCTGCATAGGACATCGATATACAT